>JAVIAB010000117.1:60057236-60531256 GCA_032433765.1 Megaustenia siamemsis
ACAAACCAGATTCCAGGGTAGAGTAAAGCCATGAAGAAACCAGATTCCAGGGTAGAGTAAGGCCATGAAGAAACCAGATACCAGGGGAGAGTAAAGCCATGAATAAACCTGATACCAGGGGAGAGTAAAGCCATGAAGAAACAAGATTCCAGGGAGAGTAAAGCCATGAAGAAACCAGATACCAGGGGAGAGTAAAGCCATGAAGAAACAAGATTCCAGGGAGAGTAAAGCCATGAAGAAACCAGATACCAGAGGAGAGTAAAGCCATGAAGAAACTAGTTACCAGGGGAGAGTAAAGCCATGAAGAAACCAGATACAAGGGGAGAGTAAAGCCATGAAGAAACCAGATACAAGGGGAGAGTAAAGCCATGAAGAAACCAGATACAAGGGGAAAGTAAAGCCATGAAGAAACCAGATACCAGGGGAGAGTAAAGCCATGAAGCCATCTTGCCTCTGAATCACCTAATCCCTCGTGCAGTAACCAAATGTCGATGTCTTACGTCTGAACCACTTCTGCCAAGCCATATTCTTAAGCTGTCTGGTATTTTTTCTCTTTGCTTCCCTCTCTCTCTTGATCGCTCAATTTTTCCAGTTGTTACAATATATTCCAGCTGTTCCCTTCTCATTGCATGGCCAAAAAATGATGATTGTTTCTTCCTAATATTGGAAATTAGTTCTCTTTTTGCTTTGACCTCTTTCAGAGCATTTTCATTACTCTTCTTAACTGTCCATGGTATTCTCAACATTCTTCTGTAAAACCACATTTCTACAGACTCCAGTGATTTTCTTGTCTGTTGTCCTATTGTCCATGTTTCATATCCATATGTTAAGACTGGCTGTACATAACATTTACGAACTCTACTGGGATGTATTGAGCACATTGAAGGATCAGCCTTGATTTGCAACAATCGATCATTTAAGTGTTAATAATTGTTTGTTTGTTTGTGTGTTTGTTTGTTTGTTTGTGTGTGTGTTTGTTTGTTTGTTTGTGTGTTTGTTTGTTTGTTTGTTTGTTTGTGTGTTTGTTTGTTTGTGTGTTTGTTTGTTTGTAAAGAATTAACACTTTGAAGTACAAACACGCAAAAAGCAACAGCCACGGCAAAATATAATAATAGACCGACTGTAGAGCTGGAATTATTATATTTATTTTATTTTTGTTTCTGAGGTGGGAGATGTGTGTAGGGAGAAGAGATAGTTCCACTTAGTAGCTTTATGGTCTGGTAGCAAGACGATGTTTATAGTCTGGTTAGAGATTCATCATCATCTTGTGCAGCGTTCGCATCGAACCCAAGTATCATGGAAAACCAGTTCACTCTTGTCTCTTGCTTTGATTTTACACGCTATCATAGATTCTCCTATTCATATCTTAATTTTACCAACTATCAAAAAAGACAGCTCCTAAAAAACATCAGAAACAAACAATCAACATTTTTCGGGCACATCATGAGAAGAGGAAAGTTGGAATACTTGGCTACAACTGGCAAAATAAAAGGACAGAGAGATCGCGGACGACAAAGAGAGAAAATACTGGATAGCTTGGTGTCATGGCATGGAAAACAGTCAACAACAGAACTGATACGATGCACTGTAGATAGAAGATTGTGGAGGGACATGATCGCCTACGCCAACCGGTATGGTACATGATGATGATGATGATCATAGATTTTCCTTTTTGTCTCTTGATTGTATCAGTCCACTTTAGTCTTTGATTGCCTTTGCTTCATTCGTCTTTCATTCCTCTCGCAATTTTATTTCTTTCATTATTTTATTGTATCTCTTTTACAGTTCGAGTTGTTTTAAATAGTTCTTACTTTATTTTCGGCTGTTTCAAAACTTCATTTGTTATTATCTTGTCTCCCAGCAAATTTTTCCTTTTCTTTCGTATAATCCAAATTTCAAGGAATTTGTCAGGTAATAATTTCTTGTTAAATCAATCAAAAAACATAATTGTTGTGGTTTTGCCTTTCTGTTATTTGTTTTTCCTTGTATTAAATGTTTTCCTATTCTATAAAAACAAAAGTGATCCTAACTGGCTGGGCTCGACGGCAGTGGTTAGAGTCTCTAGAGAGGTCTAGTCTGACAAAACTCTGCTTCATTTTCGTGCCGGGGTCCACAGGTAAGCGGTCACGCACATACTGACAGACTTGCCAGTTTGGCAGATGTTGAATAATGATGGGCAATGGACCGGGTTAACATTCTGGATATCTCAGGGAAGTTTGATGAAAAACCGACTCAGACAATGACTCTGTACTCACAACCATGAACTGACTTCATGAATATCATGTCAAGGCTGTAGATGCCAGATGAAACGCTAGGCAGGAAGCCCAGGTTGACCTGTCAACAAACACAACACCGATGTCGTTAGTAGTTGCACTTTGAGTGAAATACTTTGGAGGAGATCTGGGCATTTATGGATTTGTTCGATGTCAAGGTCAAGGTAAAGTCATCATCATCAAGTACCGGGCCTGCTGGTGTAGGTGATCATGTCTCTCCACAACTTTCGATCTCGACAGTTATTTATCATTTCTTTTGTTGACCTTCTGTCAAGCTATTCTCTTAAGCTGTCTGGTATTTTTTCTCTTTGCTTCCCTCTATCTTTTCGTCCCTCAATTTTTCCAGTTGTTACAATATATTCCAGTTGTTCTCTTCTCATGACATGGCCAAAAAATGATGATTGTTTCTTCCTAATATTGGAAATTAGCTCTCTTTTTGCTGTGACTTCTTTCAGAACATTTTCATTACTCTTCTTAGCTGTCCATGGTATTCTCAATATTTTTTTCTGTAAAACCACATTTCTACAGATTCCAGTGATTTTCTTGTCTGTTGTCCTATTGTCCATGATTCACATCCATATGTTAAGACTGACTCTACATAACATTTAAGAACTCTTTTTCTTGTTTCTATTGTCAAAAATGGATTGCATAGTGTTCTTCCATAGTAAAAGTAAAGTACGAGACTTGAATTGGCCTCTTAGCACGGGAGTGTCCACCCTTATGTGCTCGGTCGCCTATCCAGAAGTGTTCGGAGACATCAGGATAGTGTCGCTTCAAGCATCGAAACTCACGATGAGAGGAAGCATTTCTCACCTTCCCAGAGTACTACCCGGGTACCCAATCTGCCAGCGGCTGGGTCGACCGTAGGGGTTTTTTTTTCTTCCAACCACGAGTACAATTCACACTTCTTCAAGCCAGAATCGAACACGGATTGTCCGAACGTTGGTAGCCGGATGGTTTTACCAACTAGGCTACTGAGGCCCCCACTTGTTCGATGTGCAATGAGAATGTCCTGTGGACTAAACAATAAAACGCGTGTATTTCAAAATGGAGAATATATTTGTTGCATTAATCATTTAGGAAAATACAAAAACACGAAGCGGTAACGATAGCCGTGTGTGTGTGGGGGGAGGGGGGGGGAAGATGAGAAGAAAGAGAGAAAGAAGGGGGGGGGGGTTGAAGGTTTAAATATAAAATACTAATTGAATTGCTTCTTTACTTCTTAGATTTGGTATCTGCCCTGGCCTCTCGTTAAACTAAATGTACCTTCCGGTTTTGGCACTACTCAGTAATCGATTATGGAGATTAATAATTGAGAGACGCTTTTAGGATGCGACTCGACTGTTTATAATTTGCTGGAAATTCTTTCACCCTTTTTCCACTTTTATTTCTCCATTTTCTATTTGTGTTTATGGAGATAAAATTTCTGGTTCTCGCATTTCGGGTATTCTCCACTTTTATCATTTAGTACTACTTTTTAGTTTTCCTAGTATTATCCCTCACTCCATCTTACTCGGTTGCGCCTCAGTTGCTGCTTTTCACTTGTTTTCTTTCGTTTGCATTGTTTGGTTTCCTATCAGATTATTATTTTCCTCTTTGGCAAAACATCGTATTTATTGCTTGTGTATTGTATGCAAGTGTGTTTATTGTCATAGTGGTAGCGCTCTTGCTTGGCAGTGAAGTGAATGTGGGTTAAATCGCAGCTTGGAACTCTGCGGTCAACCTCGCTGGCAAAGGAATTAGCGTTGGTTCGTAATGACTGCTGAAAAGAGTTTTCACACACACCTTCAACCCTTCGTTTCACACACACCCTCCGCCCCTCATTTCACACACACCCTCCGCCCCTCATTTCACACACACTCTCCGCCCCTCATTTCACACACACCCTCCGCCCCTCATTTCACACACACCCTCCACCCCTCATTTCACACACACCCTCCACCCCTCATTTCACACACACCCTCCGCCCCTCATTTCACACACACCCTCCACCCCTCATTTCACACACACCCTCCACCCCTCATTTCACACACACCCTCCACCCCTCATTTCACACACACCCTCCACCCCTCATTTCACACACACCCTCCGCCCCTCATTTCACACACACCCTCCACCCCTCATTTCACACACACCCTCCACTCCTCATTTCACACACACCCTCCGCCCCTCATTTCACACACACCCTCCACCCCTCATTTCACACACACCCTCCGCCCCTCATTTCACACACACCCTCCACCCCTCATTTCACACACACCCTCCACCCCTCATTTCACACACACCCTCCGCCCCTCATTTCACACACACCCTCCGCCCCTCATTTCACACAAACCTCCAAATGTCGTATGCTGACATTATTAATGTATTCAGAACTGATTTTCTTAACGTAGTAAGAGCTTATTTTCATTATGTATTCAAAACTTATTTTCTATACGTAGTAAGAGCTTATTTTCATTATGTATTCGGGACTGATTTTCTTTATGTAATAACATCTAGGCTGAGTTTCGTAATGTTCACAAACCTTATTTTCTACACGTAATCAGTGCTGATTTCTTTAAATGGAAAATTAAATGGACGGGACGCACACAAAGAAATCATGATGCCACCACAGCGTGATGTAATGCAATAAAAGTTGATTTTCTTAATGCAATCATGACTAATTTTTAACAAAAAAGTAATAATCAGGCTTGATGTTCTTCTCTTAATGTAACTTCTATCTGGTAGCAGCGCCAGTAACGTTGTGGGTAACTCTCTGGCCTAACGCTCAGATGAGACTAAGTTCAACACCGTCTTGACCCAGCCTAACCATCAGAGTAAAGAGTAACTTTGACAGAATTGGTGAATGTAATTACGTAGGTAAAGAACGCTCACCTCGTTGCCTTCATGTCATGTGGCATATCTTTTTTTCTGTTTCTTTTTTTTTTTATACTTTAGTTATTTTTGTCATTTTCTGTTGCCATTTAGAGTCAAAGGAAATAGTCTAGCAAAATGTTACATCTTCTCATTATTCCTCTATGGTGCAGAAACATGGACATTAGACATGAAAACAGAACAGAAAATTGACGCCTTTGAAATGTGGATTTATAGAAGAATATGTAGAATTGGTTGGGAAGATAGGAAAACAAGCGATGAAGTCTTAAAACAACTAAAAATTAAAAGAGAGCTACTAAACACAATTAGAACAAGACAAATGAAATTTTTTGGGGCTTGTTAAAAGACACAACAGCCTACTAAAAGTTATATTGGAAGGAAAAATACAGGGTAAAAGAGGCAGACCAAGACTAACATGGACGAGTAACATCAAAATATGGACCAGTCAACCTATGACAATCTGCACCATCAAAGCAATAGTCAGAGTGGAATGGCGCTCCACGGTAGCCAACTTTCGATACAGAGAAGGCACTCAATGATAATGATGATGATGATGATGACATCATCATCATCAAGTACCGGGCCTACTGGCGTAGCTGATCATGTCATTCCAAAACTTTCGATCTCGGCAGCTATTTATCATTTCTGTTGTTGACTTTCTGCCAAGCCATTCTCTTAAGCTGTCTGGTATTTTTTTCTCTTTGCTTCCCTCTATCTCTTAGTCCCTCAATTTTTCCAGTTGTTATAATATATTCCAGTTGTTCTCTTCTCATTACATGGCCAAAAAATGATGATTGTTTCTTCCTAATATTGGAAATTAGCTCTCTTTTTGCTTTGACCTCTCTCAGAACATCTTCATTACTCTTCTTAGCTATCCACGGTACTCTCAACATTCTTCTGTAAAACCACATTTCTACAGACTCCAGTGATTTTCTTGTCTGTTGGCCTATTGTCCATGATTCGCATCCATATGTTAAGACTGGCTCTACATATTGATGACATAGTTCTGGTCAATACTGTCTTGTTAGTTGTAGTCCTACATGATACTCTCTCTGATACCTACTATATAATTAATTCCATTGCCTTCTAGGTCTACCACTTCCTATTACTTTTGACTATTATATTCTTCGACGGATGTTGTCTTGTAGTGTTCGTATTATATGCGAAATGTGTCTTAATAAGGTCTGAATATGATCCAACACAACACCTGTTTTTTGTATCTCTTCGCTTCGTGACACATTCATCATCATCACCATCAAGTGCCTTCTCTGCAACGAAGGTTCACTACCATGGAGCGCCATTCTGCTCTATCTCTTGCTTTGATGGTGCAGATTGTCATAGGCTGATTTGTCCATGTTTTGATGTTACTCGTCCATGTTAGTCTTGGTCTGCCTCTACCTCTTTTACTTTGTATTTTCCCCTCCAGGATTACTTTTAGTAGGCTGATGTGTCTTTTAACATGGCCCAAAAATCGCATTTGTCTTGTTTGAATTGTGCTTTGTTGTTCTCTTTTCATTTCTAGTTGTTTTAAGACTTCGTCGTTTGTTTTCTTTTCCTTCCATCCAATTCTACCTATTCTTCTATATATCCACAGTTCAAAGGCTTCAATTCTATGTTCTGTTTTCTTGTCTAATGTCCTTGACACATACAGTGAAGGCAAAAAGAAAAGTACGAGACTTGAACCGGCGTCTTAGCACGCGAGTTTCCACCCATATGTGCTCGACCGCCTTTCCAGAAATGTTCGGAAATTTCTGTATATTGTCGCCTCAAGCATCGAAACTCAGATGCGAGGCAACATTCCTCACCTTCCCAGGGTAATACCCTGGTACCCATTTCTGCCAACGGCTGGGTCGATCATAGGGGTAATTTTTTTTTTTTCCAACCACGAGTACAGTTCACTCTGCTCCCAGCGGGAATCGAACACGGGTTGTCCGAACGGCGGTAGTCCAGTCGGGTAGTTTTCCCAACTCGGCTACCGAGGCCCCCAACGCGAGTTTCAACCATATGTGCTCGTCTGCCTATCCTTGAATGATCAGTGAAACTGTGAGTTTAGTAGCCTCCGTCAGTCATAGTTGACTAGTAGCCTCCGTCAGTCATAGTTGACTAGTAGCCTCTGTCAGTCATAGTTGACTAGTAGCCTCCGTCAGTCGTAGTTGACTAGTAGCATCGGTCAGTCATAGTTGACTAGTAGCATCCGTCAGTCATAGTTGACTAGTAGCCTCTGTCAGTCATAGTTGACTAGTAGCCTCTGTCAGTCATAGTTGACTAGTAGCCTCCGCCAGTCATAGTTGACGAGTAGCCTCTGTCAGTCATATTTGACTATAGTAGCCTCCGCCAATTATAGTTGATTGTAGTAGCCACCGTCAGTCATAGTTGATTGTAGTAGCCTCCGTCAGTCATAGTTGACTGTAGTAGCCTCCGTCAGTCATAGTTGACTGTAGTAGCCTCCGTCAGTCATAGTTGATTGTAGTAGCCTCCGTCAGTCATAGTCAACTGTAGTACCCTCCGTCAGTCATAGTTGACTGCAGTAGCCACCGTCAGTCATAGTTGACTGTAGTAGCCTCCGTCAGTCATAGTTGACTAGTAGCCTCTGTCAGTCATATTTGACTATAGTAGCCTCCGTCAATTATAGTTGATTGTAGTAGCCACCGTCAGTCATAGTTGATTGTAGTAGCCACCGTCAGTCATAGTTGATTGTAGTAGCCTCCGTCAGTCATAGTTGACTGCAGTAGCCACCGTCAGTCATAGTTGACTGTAGTAGCCTCCGTCAGTCATAGTTGACTAGTAGCCTCTGTCAGTCATATTTGACTATAGTAGCCTCCGTCAATTATAGTTGATTGTAGTAGCCACCGTCAGTCATAGTTGATTGTAGTAGCCACCGTCAGTCATAGTTGATTGTAGTAGCCTCCGTCAGTCATAGTTGACTGTAGTAGCCTCCGTCAATCATAGTTGACTGTAGTAGCCTCCGTCAGTCATAGTTGACTGTAGTAGCCACCGTCAGTCATAGTTGACTGTAGTAGCCTCCGTCAGTCATAGTTGACTGTAGTAGCCTCCGTCAGTCATAGTTGACTGTAGTAGCCGCCGTCAGTCATAGTTAACTGCAGTACCCACCGTCAGTCATAGTTAACTGTAGTAGCTCCGTCAATCATAGTTGACTGTAGTAGCCTCCGTCAGTCATAGTTGAATGTAGTAGCCTCCGTCAGTCATAGTTGACTGTAGTAGCCACTGTCAGTCATAGTTGACTGCAGTAGCCACCGTCAGTCATAGTTGAATGTAGTAGCCTCCGTCAGTCATAGTTGACTGTAGTAGCCACCGTCAGTCATAGTTGACTGCAGTAGCCACCGTCAGTCGTAGTTGACTGTAGTAGCCACCGTCAGTCACAGTTGACTGTAGTAGCCTCCGCCAGTCATAGTTGACTGTAGTAGCCACCGTCAGTCATTGCTGACTGGATTTTGCAGCGTCCCTAGGAAATGTTTTTCTTTTCTTCCACCGCGTATTCTCTGTTTCTGTGAATCTGTCTGCTTCTTCCTCGAGTTGGATCTTTAGAGTGTGTTTCCAAAGATTGCGGTCTGCAGCTTTGTCTTCCCCGGCTACATGGTTTATGTTCAGAGTCTTCCTGTCACGTTTACATACGTCTAGAAATCGTGTTTTGGGTACCCCCTAGTTCCTTTGTAATCTGCTCGTTGTCCATAAAGTATATATTTTAATATGCGGTAAACTATCATACGATGTACGTGACTAAGCCAGTGTAACTTATTGTTTGTGCAGCATGTAGATGTTCGGGAGGCCTGTGTGAGTGAGGTCCTCCACGTTTGTCTCTTTGTCCTCTCAGGGAAAGAATACTAATGATGCAGGCGTTGTAAACTGCAACCTTTGTTTTAGTTTTCAGTTTTCTGTTTTGCAAAACGAGCCTAGGAAGGCGGGCAAATTTGGTAGCAGCTTTACCAATGCGGGTGTCAATTTTTGTATCTAAAGATAGTTTGTCGTTGATTATAGACCCCAGATAGCTATACTGCTGCACGACATCAAGATTATAATTGTTATATACTAAATGAAAATGTGTACATATGAACCTACCCACAGTATACGTTCCCTACACGCTTTGCTAAGGGAGCAGGGCGTATGGTGTTAATGCCTTTATTTTTTCATGGCCAACGACACATTTTGGATCTCTGGTCTTTTTCACGTCATGTCGCTTTTTATTTGTAGTGGCTTGGTAGACCCCGGGTCCAACAAAAATCTCTCAATTCTGAGAAATAATCCCTGACCGTTGGGATCAAGACGTGAACACCCTAACCATTTAGCCACTCGAAATGTACTACGCTTATTTAAGGCTCACTATTGTTGTGAAGTATGTGTGAAGTTTGGGTGAAGTATGTGTGAAGTATGGGTGAAGTTTGGGTGAAGTATGGGTGAGTATGTGTGAAGTATGTGTGAAGTATGTGTGAAGTATGGGTGAAGTATGGGTGAAGTATGTGTGAAGTATGGGTGAAGTATGTGTGAAGTATGGGTGAAGTATGGGTGAAGTATGTGTGAAGTATGGGTGAAGTATGGGTGAAGTATGTGTGAAGTATGGGTGAAGTATGTGTGAAGTGTGTGTGAAGTATGGGTGAAGTATGTGTGAAGTGTGTGTGAAGTATGTGTGAAGTATGTGTGAAGTATGTGTGAAGTATGGGTGAAGTATGTGTGAAGTATGGGTGAAGTATGGGTGAAGTATGTGTGAAGTATGTGTGAAGTATGGCTGAAGTATGTGTGAAGTATGGGTGAAGTATGGGTGAAGTATGTGTGAAGTATGTGTAAAGTTTGGATGCATGACCTGTACCTCTTGTTGGCTAATCTTGGAAGTGCGTGGTTCAGAGCTTTCTCCCCGTAAAGTTTTCCTTTCCAAACTAGCTAGATTGACTGGAAACGAGTTTTGAATTCTTTTCTACTTGAATAGCTAGCAGGGCGTCTTTATTAATAACAAATTACAACATCAGTAAGGGACAGACAAAACACTTGACATCATAATGTAATCGATTTTTTTTTTCAGTTCCTTTCTTTTTGCTTTGATATTATATATATATATTGTTTTTCGTTCGCCAGCTCTTTGCCTCTGACGTTGTCCCTAGAGACTAGGAACTGAATTTTGCGTATTAATCCGTTTTTCCCTAGTAGCTGTAGAAGAGGGACAAGGGGTCCCTCGCCGGACAAGGAGTCCCTCGCCGCACAGGCAGATAACTTCGCCTTCGGAGGTACTCATATTTTTTTTCCTTCGATGAGTTATTGACGTTTCAAGCCGGGCCTCGCTGCTGAGACCATGGGTGGTTGCTGCAGAGAGAAATCATAAATAGAAAATCCCAACCGGTGTACCCAGGATTTGAACCCTCAATCTCACTGTCTCGCGGCCGGCGTCTTGCCTCGATACCAACCAGTCCCCCTATTTATACCATATACTATTATATATGATGTGTAGTTGCGTTTAATTTAGTCGACAGGTCTCCTTGTTACGTAAAAACTCCGTAGTGCCTCTATACCCATCTCATGTTACCCAGTATGAAGCACGCACCGCTCACACTAGCAAAACCGCAGAAGATGCCTTAGATGCAGAAACTCCGTAGCAAGACCTTATACACAGCCTCCTTAATCGCCATTAACCACATGCATTGAAGGTGATTTTCTCCCCTCACTGTGGTCAGCGACCTGGTAGCCACACGGCCTGTAGACATGTATTATATGTGTGAGCATATATATATATAAAGCGCATAGATGAATTACCATCATCATCAAGTACCATGCTGGTACCTGCTGGCGTAGGTGATCATATCTTTCCACAAATTTCGATCTCTACAGTTATTTATCATTTCTGTTGTTGACCTTC
This sequence comes from Megaustenia siamemsis, assembly GCA_032433765.1. NCBI lineage: Eukaryota > Metazoa > Mollusca > Gastropoda > Stylommatophora > Ariophantidae > Megaustenia > Megaustenia siamemsis. The sequence continues at coordinate 60,068,244 of JAVIAB010000117.1, forward strand.
TGCCAAGCCATTCTCTTAAGCTATATGATATCTTTTCTCTTTGCTTCCCTCTATCTCTTCGTCCCTCAATTTTCCAAGTTGTTACAATATATTCCAGCTGTTCCTTTCTTATTGCATGAACAAAAAATAATGATTGTTGCTTCCTAATATTGGGTATTGGCTCTCTTTTTGCTTTGGCCTCTTTCAGAACGTTTTCATTACTCTTTTTTTAGCCGTCCATGGTATTCTTAACATTCTTCTGTAAAACCACATTTCTGTTACAGCCCCCAGTGATTTTCTTGTCTGTTGTCCTATAGATGAATACAATAGATGAATATAGATGAATACAATCATGAAGATGAATTATAGGATAAACATATTACACACACGCACGTAGCGAAAGTAACGAGGAACGTTGAGATTGAACATAAGAGAAAAAAAAAGTAGTATGAGAAAGAAAAAATATGATAACGTAAACGAAAATGCGTGAATGAGAGAGTTAATGATAAAGCGATATAAACGTAAGATAGAAAGAAGTTAATGTTAAATACAGCCTCCAACATCTCTATACCATCAGATGCTCCCCATGACGCTCTGTCTTGAAAACTTCATACCTGTTCCAGGTAACTCGATTCCCAGACTGCGCCGTCGTGTTCTTATCATTGACTTACCTGTAAGAACATCCACACGCCTGAATGAGAAACCAGAAGAGAGCATAGTTTTGCAGTTGTTCTGGAGACTTTGGGGAGTTGTGTTAATATGTGAGCTGTGAATTCCAGGTTTTTGCTAACAAAGATGATGGTCTAGTGTATGTACATCGAGCACACGCCGTTATTTGCTCTTTTTCCCCCCCATTTTGCATCTTTTTCCTAAAAAATAAAAAAAAAAACATCGGAAAGAAATAATCTACATTTTTCGGACACATCAATAGAAGAGGAAAGTTGTAATCAACATGATGAATAAGAAGGTTGCCTCCTTCGAGCGGTCAGTCAGACCGATGCAGTCGTCAATGTACCTACGGTACGGGGTACATAAGGGGAAGAAGGCCCTGGTAGGTGTAGATGACCTAGTGCTCCAGGTTGCTCACGAAAAGACAAGCGTAGGGAGGGTCCATTTTGGTGCCCATCGCTACGCCACTGATCTGGGTGAAGAAGTTGCTATCGAACTCGAAAGAGTTGAGGTTCAAAACGAGTTCCGCTAGACAAAAGAGAACGTTGGTAGCGATAGAAGGTTGGCGTCTGTTATCAAGAAAAAATTCAGAGCTCGAAGCCCATCGGTGTGAGGAATGGAGGTGTACAGGGAGCAGACATCCATGACAAAGAGGCGGTAGTTACGGCCAGTAGAAAGGGTGATGGAGGCAAAGATATTCAGAGCATCCTTGGTATTGGTATTGGTATCGTTAACAAATGAGGGGAGGTTCATGACTATAGGTTGAAATGGGTTGGCAGCGATTGTTTCCTTTCTCCATCAGTAAAGTCCTCGGCAGCATTAATCGATACTAATTCAATATTTAACACTAGTTACTGTCTCTCAACAATAATCACATTAATCACTTCTCGATGTCTTCATCGTCTTCATTTCCTGGGTCGTGTAACAACAGATTACTCATTGATAGACATATCTTGATATACAGCTGCAGTCAGATTATACCATCTTGAATGGCCCATTCATACCTCATGTAAAATAAACATAAAAACGTATCTATAGTTCGTTCAGAAATTCGTGCCCACGGAGTTTATTAACTATCTCGGAAACTTTGATGAATTTATGTAATTCTTTTTCATGAAATCTTATTTTCTCACTGATAAGTCTGATTTTTTTCCCCTATTGTCATGCATTAAGGAAAGATTTTTGCTTCTTTAAGGTATATAACAATATTATTTTCTTGGTTGTCCTCATTTGTAGGATTTTACAATACCCACATTTTGTGTAATCAACTCATCGTTTAAAAAGGCAAATTTCACATGCTCTCCACGCAATACCTAGCACCATCTCGCACTCACTGAACCGTAACTTGTAAGACTCAATCCACTATTTTAGAGGTTTGTTAGAAAATTAACATAATTTACAATGAAATATAATGTTTAGAGCAAACGGTTTGATATATTCCTAATAGTATATAACAAAAAACAATTTGTGCCAAATTCAGACTATCTTTATACTTAAATGTTATAAAATCTTAAGGTCGGTGAAAAAAATAAGATTACATTAAAAAGAGTAACAGAAATTCATCAGACAGTTTCCGAGATAATTGATAAACTCCGTGGGCACGAATTTCTGAAAGAACTTTAGCACCTACATTAGTAGAGAGACGAGACAACCAACGACGTTTCGGCAAAAGTCTTCATCAGGTACACAACAAAAACATAACCGAAGATCAACACGATAGACAGATACAATTCTAAAATAAACAAAGAAATATAAACAGGAAAGTTAAAGATCTGAAAAAATGTGGAAAGAAACGATGACCAGACTTTTCGTGTTTATTGTCATTCTTTGTAGTGTACCTCATGACTTGCCCATACTAGTATTATTTTACCACTGCTGGTTATGTGAACTACACACTCGTCCAATCCCCACCAAATATCTTGTTTCCGCAACATTCTCGTTTTTCCTTCTCTGATTGAGTTGTCATCTTTTTTTCGCTACATCCCTCATCTCCATGTGAAGGACCAGCTCCCGTTCTGTCTCACACCAGCCCATGTAAATCTGTCCAGTTTATGAGAAATTGTCAGGTGTTAAACTCCCCTTGGTATGCTTACTTTGGCTGGCAACCCATCTATAAGAAGGGAAACTTCGACCACAAAACCCTCCACTGCCTTGTGGGCTAGATTCTAGCTAGAATCGAAGGTTATGGGAGTACACCCACAAAACCCTCCACTACCTTGTGGGCTAGATTCTAGTTAGAATCGAAGGTTATAGGAGTACACCCAGAGTAAAAATCCGGAGGGAGGCACCCTGAGACAGTAGACGGCGTTAACCGTCTTTCTGGCATCCCCTGCATCTTCTTTCAATTCCGAACGTGTGGACTTTTTCCCTACTTCGGAAATCCTTGAAACGAAGTCGAGAGGGTGATAGTGCGACTGGGTAAAGCACTATCTCCATATTCCGTGCCCAGGCAGAGTAGGCAAAGTGAAATGAGGAAGAAAGCACCAATGTTTAAACTTGGCACATGGAAATTAAGGACCATGTGCCCTGGACTTGCTAAAGCAAACACACTAAAAGAAGGGCAAATTAGAGCAGCAGCCCTCATAAATAAAGAACTAAATAGGCTAACTTTGAGATCGACAGAGTCCTATATTTTGTTAAATCTCATCAAGGAAGGTAATCCACTACAGATATTTGGTAATAAATGCAGTTGTTACAGTAAAGAGACACAGAAAAGCAGTGGTTAGTGAACTTGTCAATAGAGGAGGACAGTTTATCCCTATCTGTCTATCTATCTATCCATCCATCCATCCATCCATCCATCCATCCATCCTTCCATCCATCCATCTATCCTCCTTTCGAGCCGAAGACGGCACATAGGGCAAACCCACAATCTCAAAAACAGAAACCTTGGCTGCCAAAATGGCCCATATTGCAGAGATCACAGCTTCTAAAATCTATGGCTCTGTTTCCATAACAATGCTTTTTACAATGACAGCTTGTCAAGCCATCGATCAACCTCCATAGTCGCCTTCTACGACATGTTATCCATATCACCCGCTTCTAATTCTATATTCGATTCGATTTTAATTTGATGTTTTTCTCCTTTTCTGGCAAGATGGCGCATGCGTGGTGTACCCCACATAACCTTTTATTGTCGATGGTTTGAATAAAAGATAGCCACCTAACATCATCAGCACAAACACAAAACTTAGACTGTTCAAATCAAATGTACTATCAACCATAACGTATGCGTGTGAGAGCTGGAAAACAACATGAGATATAGAAACAAAGTTGAACGCATTCGAAAATAAATGTCTAAGGAAAATGCTTGATATAGCGTGGAACGAATTCAAAACAAACGAGGAAATTAGAGAAATCGCCAATTAACCACTAGTATCTTCAGTAATAAAGAAAAGACGATGGTCATATGTTGGACATGTGATGAGAAGAGATAATAACGGAATATCAAAGCAAGCCCTCATGTGGGAAACAACAAGTAAGAGGAAAAAAGGAAGACCCGGAGAGACACTGAGAAGAACATCGATGAGAGAGGCAATAGCTGCAGGAATCGGCTCCCTCAATGAGATAGAGTTGTTTGCACAGAACAGAGACAGTTGGCGAGATTTGATAAAATATCTTTAAAAGAATTGACAACTGCTAGAACAGAAATTCAGATAAGAGAAGGGGTATCTTGGTCTACGCCCTATGGGCCGACTATGGCTCGAAAGGTCAATAGATAGACTTAACATCGTATTCCCGGCATGCCACCGGAAGTGACATGGCTCTGTTTTTGTCTTTTCTCTATGGGGTACCATGAGGTAACAGAACGTTTTGTGGTGATATATTCACCTTCATAATGGAGTATAGTACTTGATATGATGATGATGGTGATGCCAGTGACTTTAATGAGGATGATAACGATGATGATAGTGTCCTAAATGAGGATGATAACGATGATGATAGTGTCCTAAATGAGGATGATAACGATGATGATAGTGTCCTAAATGAGGATGATAACGATGATGACAGTGACTTTGATGAGTATGATGTTGATTGTGATATTGTGACTTTGTTGATTGCTTTTATAATGATGGTGGTGATGATATTGTTGGTGGTGATGATAATGATGGTGGTGATGATATTGTTGGTGGTGATGATAATGTTGGTGGTGATGATATTGTTGGTGGTGGTGATGATAATGATGGTGGTGATGATAATGATGGTGGTGATGATATTGTTGGTGGTGATGATATTGTTGGTGGTGATGATAATGATGGTGGTGATGATATTGTTGGTGGTGATGATATTGTTGGTGGTGGTGATGATAATGATGGTGGTGATGATAATGATGGTGGTGATGATAATGATGGTGGTGATGATAATCCACTACAAATATTTGATAATTAAAGCAGTGGTTAGTGAACTTGTCTACAGAGGAGGGCAGTTTATCCCTATCTATCTATCTATCTATCTATCTATCTATCTATCTATCTATCTATCTATCTATCTATCTATCTATCTATCTATCTATCTATCTATCTATCTATCTATCTATCTATCTATCTATCTATCTATCTATCTATCTATCTATCTATCTATCTATCTATCTATCTATCTATCTATCTATCTATCTATCTATCTATCTATCTATCTATCTATCTATCTATCTATCTATCTATCTATCTATCTATCTATCTATCTATCTATCTATCTATCTATCTATCTATCTATCTATCTATTTATCTATCTATCTATCTATCTATCTATCTATCTATCTATCTATCTATCTATCTATCTATCTATCTATCTATCTATCTATCTATCTATCTATCTATCTATCTATCTATCTATCTATCTATCTATCTATCTATCTATCTATCTATCTATCTATCTATCTATCTATCTATCTATCTATCTATCTATCCGTCCGTCCGTCCGTCCGTCCGTCCGTCCGTCCGTCCGTCCGTCCGTCCGTCCGTCCGTCCGTCCGTCCGCCCGCCCGCCCGTCCGCCTAGTGATGATAACGATGAAAATGATGTAACATATTGATTTGACCTGTAATGAATATTATGAATACCAATTACCTTTTACGACTCGTTCGTCCTTCAAACGTTGTTTGTTTTATTGCGTTGCTTACTATATTAACGCCTTTCAGTGCGGAACAACCGTCTTCATCGCAACATTTTCATACAGACAAACTGAATTATCAATTTTTAAGAACAATACAGAAATTTGAGTGATGTCTTAGCCAGCTCTGATTCGTGAGCCTGGCGCCAGCTGCCGGATATGAACTGTAAACTGCTATCATATCATGAGCTGCATATCTCAGGTGCCATCTGTCACTTATCCACACGATACAAGATACCGGATGTACCAACCGGAGGTTTCGTATCAGTTGAGCTATTTATACCTTGCGGAAGTATCAATTTCTAGTGTATTATTTAAATTCCCCGGAAATCCCATATCATCGTGTTGCGTGTCCTTTGCAGAACGTTATACTCATCACAGTCTCTTAGAAAGAATCTCTGTCAACTGCCAGATCTCTCACTCCTTACGTTGTCTTGTCAAAAGTCTTTTTGGTATCTTGAAACTATTTTCTTCTTGTTCTGCCCCAGTCTTGTCTTCCTGGAAGCATGCCTTCTAATGTTGTTCTTCCCAGCCCACAGCCCACTGTACGTCTTTTGACTTGGCTGCAGTATTTTTAATTTCTCTGTAAGATATTTATAAGCCAGTTCTTTTCAATGTTTACATCTATTAATATGTCTCCATTGCCCTTTTCCTGTATCCTAAGGATTTTTCTGTAGCATTTTGTTTTCAATGAAACAATTTTCTTCATTATTGCTTGCGAGATTATCCATGTTTCACGCTCATTTGTTACTGTTGGGAAAATACATGCCTTCAGTAATTCTAGTTAGTGCGCGTATCAACTATTCTTCTGGGGTTCGGTTCAATTCCCCAAATGTGGTTTTAGGGTTCGCACATTTTAAAATGAGTGTTAGAGATTATCTTTGGGAATCTCTCTCTTCATTTTATTTTGTTCAGTCTCTCTTTCTCTCTCTCTCTCTCTATATATATATATATATATATATATATATTTATCTATCTATCTGTCTATCTGTCTGTCTGTCTGTCTGTCTTTCTCTCATATATTCTCTTTTTGTCTTCATCCACTTTCATTCTTCCCACACTCACATTCCCATTCTTTCTCTTTCTCTCTCTCTCTCTCTCTCTCTCTCTCTCTCTCTCTCTCTCTCTCTCTTCTCACACTTTCACGCTTCCTTATTTTAAGGTGGCAATCCCTTAGTTTAAGGGAAATAGACTGTATTTGCTCTTTTTTGTTATTTCCTGTCTCCTCCCAGTACAAATGAACTGGGCATATCTACTTCTTCAGTTATCAGTGTATTCCCCACTATAGCAGTAGGGTGTACTATAGACAACATATTACTGCAGTTCATCTAGGTGGATATACCCCGAATTTTTTATCAGAATCTGAGAGATCAAGAAAACTACTGCAGCCCGCCACATCGCCCTCATGGACAGCGGAGTTGGGCGGTGTAGAGGTAAGATGTTGGCCTATGGACGTGACGGTCACTGGTTCTATTCCCACAACAGACGGTGGAAATTTTTTTTTTTGTAATTGAATCTGTGATACATTCGTGGCTTTACCTTTTCTATTTTTCTCTGGGTAGTGAGATCCGATGGTAAGTCCTCTCGAATAATGGAGAATAAAAAAGAAAGCTTGTTTGCAATACTCCGAATGGTAAAGAACCCTTGGCACTTAATATCTAAAAAAGTAAGCCACAAAATGGCCGCTGCGCTGAAAAAAATTAATAGGATAAAATCTGCAAAAAAAAAAGTTAAAATTCTCAACGATAAAAATGTGAGAGTAATCTGAAGTTGGAGAATATTTGGCTTTATAAGCGGGTGACATCTGAGCACATGACTGACATGACTGCCAGAAAAATCAGTCCCTCGAGACTTCGTCAGAGATATAAATCTGGTGAACGCAAACAGACATCAACAATATTCATGGGCCCATAGATACAGTAAACACCACTTGTTTAGGTACGTGAAAAATAATGACAATAAAGCTGTTGTTTCTTAATTGTGCAGTACTCACAATTCGTCTATTTTACAGATAAACACCTGTGTGATTTAAAAGGGAAAGACATACAACATGAAACTAATAAATATGGCACTTTTTCGTCTTGTCAGACGGTGTAGTGAAGGTTATTGTGTATTTTTTTTTGAGGTTTTGTTTTTGTCGAACAGCTTCTCTTGTGGCTAATTCTACCAATGTTTGACAAACAGCACACGGCCACAGAATGAACAAGTCAGGCCCACTGATCCACAGGGTTTTCCATTCTTTTTCATGAGTCTTTTCTCCTCTAAGTTTTACCTTAGCACGGTCTCAAAAGATGTTATACCATTCGTTATACATGCTCTCCATGATGTGCGATCACTAGCCAGATGTTCCCAGTCATTTTCACAGATGGAGAAGTCGTTTAGAGCTGATTTACATATACCTCCAGATCGTAGTTTCGGTCTGCCGATTTGTCTTTTTTCCGTGTATGATAGTACCTTATAGTGTATGATAGTACCTTATAGTGTATGATAGTACCTTATAGTGTATGATAGTACCTTATAGTGTATGATAGTACCTTATAGTGTATGATAGTACCTTATAGGGTATGATAGTACCTTATAGTGTATGATAGTACCTTATAGTGTATGATAACACCTAATAGTGTATGATAGCACCTTATAGTGTATGATAGCACCTTATAGTGTATGATAGTACCTTATAGTGTATGATAGTACCTTATAGTGTATGATAGTACCTTATAGTGTATGATAGTACATTATAGTGTATGATAGTACCTTATAGTGTATGATAGTACCTTATAGTGTATGATAGTACCTTATAGTGTATGATAGTACTTTATAGTATTTGCTTGGGGATGCGTATTTTCTTCCGTTCGCTGGACGTGCCCCAGCCATCATAGTCTTCGACATCTCAGCATCGACATGAAACTAATCAATGCCTACAATTACCGACATATTTTATCTTCTTAATGTATTTATTACACTTCGTGTGTGATTCATATATTTATAAAACATCTAAGGAAGAGATTCTGTGTACAGTGAGAATTTGAAGAAAAAGCAACAATGAAATCACCGCCTTCTTTAGAAGTAAGCCTGATGGCTGAAAAGAAAACCACAAAACACCCACACTAGCGTGAAGTGTGTAGCTTTAAGAGATATAGTGGGCTGATGTAATAAATCCACAGTCGCCCCTGCTCCCAAGGCTGAAAACGTCACATCAGTTCGGGTGGGATTTCCGGAGTTTACCGTTCGGCCCTCAGGCCTGCTTCTATAGATGATCATGCTTCCATGTTGGACACCAGGTCGTGTTTTGTTCTTGTCTGACACAGCTCCGGAGTTTACCCAGTCTTCGAAAACGAATACCTGATATTTCCTGTGGGGAAAGTGACGCCGACTGACGTATTGCCGATTACATCATAAATGAACATCAAGGGAAAATGTGAATACTGACACCATGTACATCACAAGCAATAAAGGGTACACTTCACGTTTTCGATCTTTACATTTTGAGAATTATTACAATTTTTTTTAAATAAAAATATCTTTTTCTTTCTTCTTTTTCTATTTCTCTCTCTTTCTTCCCCACAATCCCCCCCCCCCCCATTTCCAATTTACCCATATCAAATCTCAGTATGCATGACTTTACGTTCATTAAATAACACCATGGCTAACACTAAGAATAGCAAAATGTTATATCTTCTCAACATTCCTTTATGGTGCAGAAACATGGTCATTAGATAAGAAAACAGAACACAGAATTGAAACCTTTGAAATGTGGATTTAAAGAAGAATATAGAGAATTGGATGGAAAGAAAAGAAAACAAACGATGAAGTCTTAAAACAACTAAAAATGAAAAATAAACTACTAAATACATTTCAAACAAGATAAATGGGATTTTGGGGGAATGTTAAAAGACACAACAGCCTACTAAAAGTAATCTTGGAAAGGAAAATACAACGTGTCAGAGGTAGACCAAGACTAACATAGATGAGGAAAATCAAAATAGGAACAAGTCAGCCTATGGCAACCTGCACTACCAAAGCAAGAGACAAAGCGGAATGGCGCTCCGTGGTAGTCAACCTTCGATGCGGAGGCGACACTCAATGATTATGAGAGAAGAGTTAAATAATATTCGTTATGCGTCATGTCAAATTTAAATTTTGATGCCCCAGCTACCAGCTTATTTCTGGGATTATTTCTGTAATTTTGTCTTCCAGAAATAGCCAGCTTAAGCAGTTACCCAACCCGGTGACTATCATTTGGGACATCTGTTAGTTAGGAAATCGATGAAAGACCGCCTGTTGTATTATAATGTTGGCAAGCCGAAGCGTAAGCAGGAATGAAAGTGTAGAAAAAATGTGTTGTGAAGGATTTTATGATGTAAAAAAACATGTCAATAAATAAATCCCTCGTTGGTACTAAATGTATTCTTTGGAGAGATCAAACGATGCAAACTTAAATGTTTCTTTCATTTCTCATTCTCTGTCATTTTAAGCTTCACAGCGTTGAGGGAAGCCAGGTTGTAAACGAAGGCTGTTCACGTGTAAACATCAAACATTTCTTAATCTTACAACTAACAACAACAAAGATCTTAAGTGATCTTAGAAATGTCTTTTTTTTCCAACGTTACTGTCTTTGTTCGTTTGTTTGTCTTTTTTGTTTTTATTTTCTTATTTTTCTTAGTGTCTTCTTCCGTTAAGTTGGCGTGTATGCGCTATCTCGCTAGTGTACATCATCATCTTCATCGAGTGCCGTCTCCGTCTCGAACGTTGGCTACCATGGAGCGCCATTCCGCTCCGTCTCTTGCTTTTATAGAGCAGGTTGTCTTACGCTGACTAGTTCATCTTTTGATATTACTCGTCCATGTTAGTCTTTGTCTGCCTCTGCCTCTTTTACCTTGTATTTTACCTTTCAAGATTACTTTTAGTAGGCTGCTGTGCCTTTTAACGTGCCCCAAAATCGTATTTGTCTTGTTTGAATTGTGTTTAGTAGTTCTCTTTTCATTTTAGTTCTTTTAAGACTTAATCTTTTGTTTTCTGTTCTTTCCTTCTAATTCTTCCTTTTCTTCTATAAATCCACATTTTAAAGGCTTCAATTTTCTGTTCTATTTCTCTCCATGACTTTCTTTGGTATATTACGTGATGAGGCTTCAAATCTCTTTTACGGTGGTCTGTCATATTTGACTTTCGTGTCTTGAATATGCCTCATGTGTACCACAGACTTTGTTGTTTTCGCTTTCTGAGCCGTTGATCATTTCTGATTCTCCATCTACCGTCACAGACTTTTTACATTCGGGATGGACATCGCCGGTAGTTTATGGCATAGACGCGATGTATGCACTGTTCGGCCCCAGCACATAGCCGTGATGTATGCACCGTTCGGCCCCAGCACATAGACGCGATGTATGCACCGTTCGGCCCCAGCACATAGACGCGATGTATGCACCGTTCGGCCCCAGCACATAGACGCGATGTATGCATCGTTCGGCCCCAGCACATAGACGTGATGTATGCACCGTTCGGCCCCAGCACATAGACGCGATGTATACACCGTTCGGCCCCAGCACATAGACGCGATGTATGCACTGTTCGGCCCCAGCACATAGCCGCGATGTATGCACTTTTCGGCCCCAGCACATCCGTCCTCGGCATGGATGGGTAGAGTTGCTTAACAATGTTTGCTCTGACAGCGGCTATTTTTTTATTGTTTGGCCTACTCTTTTCGACTTTTATCTGTCAAGTGTTCTTTAACGTGCGCAAGTGCACACGGGACCTCCTGTTTTTTTGCCTTTTTCCGAGAGGGGAGACATCGGATCTCACTACCCAGAGACCGGGTGAAGATAACGCACAAAAAAAAAACGGATTTTTATTTTAGAAAAATGTCCACCGTCTGTGGTGAGAATCGAACTCTAGACTTTCCTGTATAGAGACCGACGTCTTATCTCTAGACCACACAGTCCTGTTTTATTTAATTGTGTTCAGTTTGTTATTTTAATTTTGTTTTCAATTTTCTACCATGGCTGTCACATAATATACCTTTCTGTTCAATACTTTCCTAAGTGTGTGCGCTGAAATGACCCGCACTGCAGCAGAAACACTTGCATCGTAAATAAAAGAGCAAAGCATTTCAAACGCACAAAGAATAGACAACGAAACCACGTATGCTGAGTTTTTGGAATTGTTGCCCCATGCTTCTTCACGTGTGTACAGATAATTAAACTGTACAAATACATTCTATAAGAGAGAGAGAGAGAGAGAGAGAGAGAGTGTATGTGTGTGTGTGTGTGTGTGTAGGCGAGGAGAGGAAATCCGAGAGATAAGACCTACGGAAAAAGTCATAGCTTTAAACAATGATGTTCTATGATGAAGTCATAGCTTTAAACAATGATGTTCTATGATGAAGTCATGGCTTTAAACAATAATGTTCTGTGATGAAGTCATAGCTTTAAACAATGATGTTCTATGATGAAGTCATAGCTTTAAACAATGATGTTCTATGATGAAGTCATAGCTTTAAACAATGATGTTCTATGATGAAGTCATGGCTTTAAACAATGATGTTCTATGATGAAGTCATAGCTTTAAACAATAATGTTCTGTGATGAAGTCATAGCTTTAAACAATGATGTTCTATGATGAAGTCATAGCTTTAAACAATGATGTTCTATGATGAAGTCATAGCTTTAAACAATGATGTTCTATGATGAAGTCATAGCTTTAAACAATGATGTTCTATGATGAAGTCATAGCTTTAAACAATGATGTTCTATGATGAAGTCATAGCTTTAAACAATGATGTTCTATGATGAAGTCATAGCTTTAAACAATGATGCTCTATGATGAAGTCATAGCTTTAAACAATGATGTTCTATGATGAAGTCATAGCATTAAACAATGATGTTCTATGATGAAGTCATAGCTTTAAACAATGATGTTCTATGATGAAGTCATAGCTTTAAACAATGATGTTCTATGATGAAGTCATAGCTTTAAACAATGATGTTCTATGATGAAGTCATAGCTTTAAACAATGATGTTCTATGATGAAGTCATAGCTTTAAACAATGATGTTCTATGATGAAGTCATAGCTTTAAACAATGATGTTCTATGATGAAGTCATAGCTTTAAACAATGATGTTCTATGATGAAGTCATAGCTTTAAACAATGATGTTCTATGATGAAGTCATAGCTTTAAACAATGATGTTCTTCAATGATCAGAATGATCTCCAGTCATGTACATAATTTATTTAAAATGTTTCATAAGTGCTATAATCTGCATCGCTCCACAGTTTAGGTGGACTCGGAATCGAATTATGGTAAGGTCAAGACTTTTTTTTTCTAAAACTGGGAACCGAAATTCTCGTGGCTACAGCACTGTGCATGCGACCGTTATTCTCCAATCCTAGAGAAACCTCGAGATTAAATAAAAGCTGTAGTCTTAGTTTTCTTTCTTTCACTTTTTTCAATTGTATTTAATCTGATAGAAATGTGACGAGTTATTGTAACGTTTATGTGTTGACTAACTCCTCGTATTTACTGTTTATCTAGTAGTATTTATTTTTTAGTTATCCTTTCCTATTTGACAATTTCCTAATTAGCTAATGAGAAAAGAAAAAGAAGAATATTTATTTGAGACCTCACATTTCAGTATTTATTGTTTACCGAACGTATTTTTGCTTGTAATCCATTTTTTTATATATTTCATAATGCTATTTTGACAGAAAGTCTCTATTGTTTATTGCTTTCCTTGCAATAGTCAGTCGGCAGGTGTTTATTTTTGTTATAATTGGTGTCGCTGTTTCCACATTCCTACCATCACCGGCATATGTCTGTCATCTCTGTCTTTTGCTTATAATGCAGTGCCAGGCACTCTAACAAGGCGCCAATTATTCAAGAACAGTGCGTTTTTCATTATTGTAACGTCTGCACGTTTGTCATCAAGTGTACAGGGTGTCCACAAATTAAATAGATCATTTGGGAACATGTTATTTGAAGTTTTATGTTTATATATATATATATATATATATATATATATATATATATATATATATATATATATACCGGTCGAGCGTTGTATTTGTGCTGCAGACCAAGATGGCCGCTTAGTCGAATTGGGTGCAGGAATGGTGGTATTTCTGTTCCAGTGTGTTTTCAAATGATTTTTTTGGGGTTTGGATTTTCATTTGTGGAGATAGCCTTAGTCCGGTCGCATTCACCTGACCATAAAATAAACATGGTTTTGGCACCCGCGCCCTTAGATAGTGCTGCAGGCGACAGGCCGTGGAGGTTAGCGGAACGGTACCTGGGACGGGATGTATGAACTGTCTGTTATCGATTGCAAAATTTGCCACCAGCTGAACCGTGGTCGGATCGAATGTCCCACCGAAATGGAGGCATGACCACTTTGTTGGGACAGAGATTATGCTGCCTTTGACGGCCGTTACGTCGATCCGGAAGTGTCCATTATGAGATTAGCGCCATCTGTACACAGTGCAGCGCGTTCACTAAAACAATGTCGACGTAAATGCGCGCCCTTTTCACAGAATGCAACGCGTTCAATGGAACAGTATGAATGTTCCGGGATTGACACTTTGTTGGTTGTTGGAAAGGGGGCTGTCCAGATACGGGAATGCCCCGCATATAGTGAAGCCATTCCGTGTCTACTTCTGAGCCTTTTTAAGGTCTACTGAAACTTCAAATAATCTATCAATTAGGAAAGCAAAATCCCGCACTTTTTTCATCCGTCGTTGATAACGTGCCCCCTTCCCCACTTTCTTTATCACTCTCTCTCTTTCTCTCTCTCTCTCTCTCTCTCTCTCTTTATCTCTCTCTCTCTCTCTCTGTATGTCTCTGTCTTTGAATAAGTTGACAGGGATAGGTTAGCAATGCGATGTGACTTGTGCCTTTCAAAGTATCAAATGCTAACACCATTTGCCATCGTACGTCCTTATGGCTCTCCTATGTTGTTAGACCTATTGTCAAGAATACAACGATCGAGAACAATATACTTGATATAGAATACACTTGTACTCCCGTTTATGCGTTAATTGCTTTGCTAATATGGCCGGACTTTGCGTGTCAATTTAGTATGCTCCCTTTGGTTTTTCCCCCCAGAATTTGTATTTCTTTTTAATATTTGCACAATTTATTTCTCTGTCTATTTGATCACCTATGTAGGATGCAGTGTACATTGTATAACCTAGTCGAAGCGCTAAAAGCTACAGGACAGTTCTTTTGTCAATAAACAGATCACATTTCACAGGATAATATTTTTTCTTGAAATTTGATAAAAAGTGTTTGAAAATTCAAGAAATTATAAAAAAAATAACTTAATTTGTTTTAAAATATTTTGAATCGTTTTTGCATTTTGCATTAGGCTGGTAATTCTTTGCTATAACTTGTATGATTTAAAGATGTGGTTTAGTGAATGTAATCTTATTGCAATATCTGAGGTAACCAAGTGTAAATAATAGCTTCAAAGGAATGCCGGGGGAACTATTTGAGTCAGATACAATCTTTAAAATTACTTTTGGGTTTGTCAAGTAAAGAAATGTGATTATTTTCTTTTCTTCTCCTGCTGGGTTTCTTCTGTTGCGTTCGTCCGACAAAGATTCCTCTTTAACGTCCGTCCATAATTGCGTTAGAAAGGCGAAGATACGTTCTGTTACGACTTACAGAAATCTGCGATGTTTTACACCTTTCGGTGCAACACAACCATCTTCAGGCCATTTTGAATGTTATCTTCGATCCTTACTCGCCTGAACAGATTGACTAGTCTCTTATTTCAGAGGCACTGCAAGGAGGTGGAGTAGAAGCTTGGTCAACAGTTGCCACTGATTCTGACGTAAACAGTCTGCTATGAGTCGCTGACCACCTTCAGAGCGAGTTAGGTATCTTGTCCCCGACGAGTAAGTTTATTAAAGAACATCCCCGACAAGTAGGTTTATTAAAGAACATCCCCGACGAGTAAGTTTATTAAAGAACATCCCTGACGAGTTTATTAAATAACATCCCCGACAAGTAGGTTTATTAAATAACACCCCGACAAGTAGGTTTATTAAAGAACATCCCCGACAAGTAGGTTTATTAAATAACACCCCGACAAGTAGGTTTATTAAATAACACCACCGACAAGTAGGTTTAATAAATAACACCCCCGACAAGTAGGTTTATTAAATAACAACCCCGACAAGTAGGTTTATTAAATAACACCCCCGACAAGTAGGTTTATTAAATAACACCCCCGACAAGTAGGTTTATTAAATAACATCCTTACATATTAGTAGCGAAACCGTATGTTGTAAGTTGAATGGAAAATAGCAAATAATTGTATTCGTCAACGACTTTGAGCGTGTCTAAATATAGAGACGTGTAAACTGACTATAACTACCTTGGACATACTATAACCAGTGATGGAAAATGTACAACTGAAATAAACAAAAGAATAGGAATGGCAAAAAGTAATTTTAATGTTATGAAGGATATACTAACATCAAAACAAATAACACCAGAGCTAAAACTAAGAATAGCAAAATGTTACATCTTCTCAATATTCCTATATGGTGCTGAAACATGGACATTAGACAAGAAAACAGAACAGAGAATTGAAGCCTTTGAAATGTGGATATATAGAAGAATAGGTAGAATTGGATGGAAGGAAAAGAAAACAAACGACGAAGTCTTAAAACAACTTAAAATGAAAAGAGAACTTCTGAACACAATTAGAACAAGACAAATGCGATTCTTAGGCCATGTTAAAAGACACAACAGCCTACTGAAAGTAATCCTGGAGGGGAAAATACAAGGAAAAAGAGGCAGAGGCAGACCAAGATTAACATGGACGAGTAACATCAAAAGATGGACAAATCAACCGATGACAACCTGCACCATCAAAGCAAGAGATAGAGCAGAATGGCGATCCATGGTAGCCAACCTTCGTTGCGGAGACGGCACTCAATGATGATGATAAACTGACTGGGACTTGTTAATGGAATCTTTAAGCATGATTAGATTGTCAACTCAAAGTGTGCTCTGAAGAAATTCTTCAGACGTGGTGTTTTACTTTTGGTTATCTAGCTGCTCACTTATGCTCATGGAATCAGTTTCATTGCAGTCGGGAATCCCCCCTATCGGCTTCACTCATTCATGTCATAGTTCTTGACAAAGCGCGGTGGTATATTCTGTTGAGAAGGTCGACAACCGAGCAGCCCTAATCGGCGCGAAAACCCACGATTGTAAACGGATTGTATCAAATAGAGATTGATGAGTCACTTCTGTACTGCAGTTTCCTACAAAACACACATTTAAAGCACACTTTTAAAATACATGCTTAAAACACACATTTAAAGCACACATATAAAATACATTTAAATCACACATTTAAAACACACGTTTAAAGTACACATTTAAAATACATGCTTAAAAAACACATTTAAAGCAGACATTTAAAATACATGCTTGAAACACACATTTAAAGCACACATTTTAAATACATGCTTAAAACACACATTTAAAGCACACATATAAAATACATTTAAATCACACATTTAAAACACACATTTAAAGTACACATTTAAAATACATGCTTAAAGCACACATATAAAATACATTTAAATCACACATTTAAAACACACATTTAAAGTACACATTTAAAATACATGCTTAAAACACACATTTAAAACACACATTTAAAACGCACATATAAAATACATTTAAAACACACATTTAAAGCACACATTTAAAGCACACTTTTAAAGCATACATTTAAAATACATGCTTAAAACACACATTTAAAGCACACATTTAAAATACATGCTTAAAACACACATTTAAAACACACATATAAAATACATTTAAAACACACATTTAAAGCACACATTTAAAGCACACTTTTAAAGCACACATTTAAAATACATGCTTAAAACACACATTTAAAGCATACATTTAAAATACATGCTTAAAACACACATTTAAAGCACACATTTAAAGCACACATTTAAAATACATGTTTAAAACACACATTTAAAACACACATTTAAAACAGACGTTTAAATAAAGCACACATTTCAACCAAACATTTAAAGCGCACATTTAAAACACACATTTAAAACACACATTTAAAACACATTTAAAGCACTCATTTAAAACACATTTAAAACACATTTAAAGCACACATTTAAAACACATTTAAAGCACTCATTTTAAAACACACATTTAAAACACAGTTAAAGCACACATTTAAAACACACATTTAAAACACATTTAAAGCACTCATTTAAAACACACATTTAAAACACATTTAAAACACACATTTAAAACACACATTTAAAACACACATTTAAAACACATTTAAAGCACACATTTAAAGCACACATTTAAAACACACATTTAAAACACACATTTAAAACACATTTAAAGCACACATTTAATACACATTTAAAGCACACATTTAAAGCACACATTTAAAACACACATTTAAAACACACATTTAAAACACATTTAAAGCACTCATTTAAAACACATTTAAAACACATTTAAAGCACACATTTAAAACACATTTAAAGCACTCATTTTAAAACACACATTTAAAACACAGTTAAAGCACACATTTAAAACACACATTTAAAACACATTTAAAGCACTCATTTAAAACACACATTTAAAACACATTTAAAACACACATTTAAAACACACATTTAAAACACACATTTAAAACACACGTTTAAAACAAGCATTTAAAACACACGTTTAAAACACACGTTTAAAACATGCATTTAAAACACTCATTTAAAATAAGGAAATCAGCCGAAACGGTTTAAACGATTACGTTAGTCTCTGCAAAAACAGGCCGACGTGTTGATTTTACATTAGCAGTTGGCGCTAGCAAGGTCGATCTCCAGTGCGAGTCAAGTCGGCAGCGTGTGTGACAATCTCAATCGACATTACCGAAAAAAGAGTGCCCATAGTCATTTAAAACCCCAATCTACTTTTTAAAAAAAAAGAAAAACATAAAAGCCAGTCACAACACCAAAAAGACTGTTTAAGTAATGGCGCTCGCTAAAGAAGCCTGCGACAATGGCGGTTATCTTTCCCGGAAGTTCAATGATTACTTGAACAATTCTTAAAGCAGTGAAAACAGACAAATAATTGCTATCTGCTTCTCCAAAATATGGTGCAGAAACATGGACATTAGACAAGAAAACAGAACAGAGAATTGGAGCCTTTAAAATGTGGATATATAGAAGAATGGATAGAATTGGATGGAAGGAAAAGAAAACAAACGATGAAGTCTTGAAACGACTAAAAATGAAAAGAGAACTACTAAACACAATTAAAACAAGACAAATGTGATTTTTGGGCCATGTTAAAAGACACAACAGCCTACTAAAAGCAAACCTGGAGGGGAAAATACAAGGAAAAAGAGGCAGAGGCAGACCAAGACTACCATGGACAAGTAACATCAAAAGATGGACAACCCAGCCTCTGACAATCTGCACCATCAAAGTAAGAGACAGAGCAGAATGGCGTAGCCAACCTTTGTTGCGGAGATGGCACTCGATGAAGATGATGGTTCTCCAACGATAACTCATTGTGGGTTGATAGTTTCAAAAGTCTTACCCAATAATACTCGTCCTTCGAGTTGTTTGTTCTTCTCGGTTCTAGTTTTACTCGCTAGTCTTCGAATATGAAATGTACACCCTCTTCAATCACTGTTTCATTTTCTAAAAAAGCCTTCAATATATCTATGTTTTGAAGCTCCAACATTTCATTACAGAATCTTTAAAGTAAGTCTATCTACGCTTTCATTACCACGGACACCTGTGTGATCAGGACAGTATAAAAAAGTAAAAGTAATGAGCCCCGTCACGCCAAGTGGCGTATAGGGATTATGGTGTTAGTGACCATATATTTTACAGACCTTCGGCACATGATTTTTGGGTTAATGTTGTCGGTATTACGTCCGTGCCGCTTTATTTTACCCAGAAAAAATCCGGTACCCATTTAAGGCCGGGTGAATCCAGAAGCCGTCGACCAGGATCGAACCCGACCTCTTGTCCTTTGTAGTCCAGTTCACTAACCACTGAGCCATCGCGACTCCCTGATCAGGAGATCAAACCGACACAATTTGTTCTGGATCAGAGACTTTACGATCATCAATAGATTTTTAAGATCATCAATAGATTTTTAAGATCATCAATAGATTTTTAAGATCATCAATAGATTTTTAAGATCATCAATAGATTTTTAAGATCATCAATAGATCATGGACAAAAAGTTGAACACTGTAGCTGCTGCATCAGTATTTTAGAAATTAATTTACTTCTTCATCTTCTTTCTTTCCTTATTTGCCTTTCAGCGTCGAGGGGAGAAATAATTTGCGGTCTTTTGTTCTTCTGTTCGCCTCTGCTGCTGTTATGTTTCCTAGTGCTTCTAGTATTCCGTTGATTCATTTTTTTCGTGGTCGGCCCTTGGGTCTGGTGTTCTCACGTTTATTGAGCGCTCGTTGTGTTGTGTTTTGATCTTTCTGCCTTGTCACGTGGCCAAACCATTTTATCTGTTGTTTCTTTATATATTCTACGGCGGGGGCTATTCCTAGCTTTTTTCTCAGTTCTTCATTTCTGATGTTATCAATTATCTTATTAATTTACTAGTGTCAGGTATTTAAAAGCCTGAAGTTTGATTATCTCCAAAAAAGATTATATTTATCTTCGTGTTTTTAGACAAACCATTCATCAAGTCATCCACATGTTTACACAAGCGTTCAATTCCCCATATATCCATCGATCACTCTAATTACCCATGCACCCCTACAATCATAACACCTTCCATCTATCCACATATTAATTCAGTTACCAAACATGTTGCCATTTTACCCTTCAATATATTTATCTTTTCATAGAAATATTCGCATTTTCCCAACTTTATATACGTTCATTCATCAATCTACCCATACATTAATCAACTCCATTTATCAATCCACCCATGATAAATCAACTACATTTAACAATCCACCCATTTATAAATCGTTTCCATTTATCAATCCATCCATCCATTAATCAACTCCATTTATCAATCCATCCATCCATTAATCAACTCCATTTATCAATCCACCCATTTATAAATCAAATCCATTTAACAATCCACCCATGTATAAATAAACTCCATCTAACAATCCACCCATTTATAAATCAAATCCATTTATAAATCCATCCATTCTTTAGTTAACTCCATTTACCAATCTACCCATTAATTTATGAACTCCATTTATCGATCCACCCATTCATTCATCAAATCCATTTATCAATCCATCCATTCATTTATCAATCTACCTATTAAATAATCAACTCCATTTATCAATCCATCCATTCATTCATCAAATCCATTTATCAATCTATCCATTCATTTATCAGGTCCATTTATTAATCTACCCGTTCATTAATCAACTCAATTGTATCATTCCAGCGATTTATTAATCAACTCCATTTGTCCAACCACCCATTAATTAATCAACTCCATTTGTCCATCCACCCATTTATCAATCAACTCCATTTATCAATCTACCCATTCACTAATCAACTCCATTTGTCCATCCACCCATTCATTAATAAACTCCATTTGTCCATCCACCCATTCATTAATAAACTCCATTTATCAATCCACCCATTCATTAATAAACTCCATGTGTCCATCCACCCATTCATTAATAAACTCCATTTATCAATCCATCAATTCATTAATTAACACCATTTATCAACCCACGCATACATTAACCAACTCCATTTATCAGTCCATCTGTTCATCAATTCATCCATTCATCACACCATCAATGTCCAATTTAGCAATCCATCATTATATATATATATATATATATATATATATATATATATGCACACACACACACACACGGTAGCAACCATAAAAACTGCCGGATAAAATTCCACCGAAATAAAACTTGTTAAACGCGTGGCAGCAGCGAACAATATGTGAGACACGATCCGGTGAGAATTTTGTTTTTTTAATAGACGTTTATAATACCCTCCACTGAATACATAAAGCGACAGTAGTTAAAAATAGTTTGGCCATGGGATAAAATAGAAAGAACTAATTGCGACACAGTGGGTTATCAACAAACGCTTCAAGGTTACTAGATCAAAGGACCCCCCGGGATAGAGATAGATTGATGGAATATTGAAAACACTAGCAAACAGCAGAAGGGGCC
This sequence comes from Megaustenia siamemsis, assembly GCA_032433765.1. Lineage (NCBI taxonomy): Eukaryota > Metazoa > Mollusca > Gastropoda > Stylommatophora > Ariophantidae > Megaustenia > Megaustenia siamemsis. Next base: position 60,090,202 of record JAVIAB010000117.1, read on the forward strand.
AACATTAAAGCTGCAGGTCGCGCTGTATATATCCCATGGACCTAATAAAGGCAATACGGGGAAGAGAATAAGATCGGAGTAGTGTTTAACAAATAATCAAACCATATTTTTGTATCTTTATTATTATTTTAATTAATATTGTGAACGAACAACAGTTTTGTGGAAACCTTGTATTTTCCACATTAACTGTAGTTACCCCCCTTCATAACTTCTATTATTGATAACAAGACTAGTGCATGTATGAGTAGGGGAACCCTCTGTTTATAAATAGACCTCTGTGCTCAATTCGAGAGGAAGGTAGCACTGTGGTTTGGATAGACCGAGATAAATAACCTCGTGTTTTGCTACCGGCTTGATTCATATTTTACGGTAAAATTCTGATTGCGGTATTTTCAAATATAAAAATGAGTTGTTTTTTCGTTAAAAACGGCTGTTGAGTCGGAGACATGAAGTCAGGTTCGCGAAGTTTAATTTTTGGAATGAAAATTGTGAAGTCACGACGTGAAATAGAAGTTTTTGGGTAGGAGAAGAATAGAAGTTTTGGATTTGAAATTGTGAAGTCACGGAGTGAAATAGAGGTTTTTGGGTAGGAGAAGAATAGAAGTTTTGGATTTGAAATTGTGAAGTCACGACGTGAAATAGAAGTTTTTGGGTAGGAGAAGAATAGAAGTTTTGGATTTGAAATTGTGAAGTCACGGAGTGAAATAGAAGTTTTTGGGTAGGAGAAGAATAGAAGTTTTGGATTTGAAATTGTGAAGTCACGACGTGAAATAGAAGTTTTTGGGTAGGAGAAGAATAGAAGTTTTGGATTTGAAATTGTGAAGTCACGGAGTGAAATAGAAGTTTTTGGGTAGGAGAAGAATACAAGTTTTGGATTTGAAATTGTGAAGTCACGGCGTGAAATAGAAGTTTTTGGGTAGGAGAAGAATAGAAGTTTTGGATTTGAAATTGTGAAGTCACGGCGTGAAATAGAAGTTTTTGGGTAGGAGAAGAATAGAAGTTTTGGATTTGAAATTGTGAAGTCACGGAGTGAAATAGAGGTTTTTGGGTAGGAGAAGAATAGACGTTTTGGATTTGAAATTGTGAAGTCACGGCGTGAAATAGAAGTTTTTGGGTAGGAGAAGAATAGAAGTTTTGGATTTGAAATTGTGAAGTCACGGAGTGAAATAGAGGTTTTTGGGTAGGAGAAGAATAGACGTTTTGGATTTGAAATTGTGAAGTCACGGCGTGAAATAGAAGTCTTTAGGTTCTAAAACCCCAAAACTTGTTGAGTCGGGCTGGAGAAAAAAAAAGGGGAGTTCCTAAAAAGTAGCAGGGCATCACAAGCAGAGCATAACACTCTTGTACTGATTAAACGGAGATGGGCGCAATACATATCCTGTGATGTTGCTATAGGGCTGGAAGAAACGTGGAAAAATAAACATAAAATTGTTTGAAGCAGCTGGACTAGAAAGGAGACATTACAAAATAATAAACGTTTTTTGCCAAATGTCTTTATCAGTATGCCACGACAACAAACACTTGCAAGATTATTAGATAGATTGCTTGCTTGTGTTTGCCCGATGACTTAAGACGTGTACCTTGTCATCATCCGTCCTTAAAAGGACGTTAAGTAGGCGTGTCTGCGTTGTGTTGTGGTTTACAGTATAACTATGATATTTGCGCCTTTCGGGCCAACAGATCCGACTTCAGCATGACATTTTTGAGTACCGGGTTGTCTTCCCTCTTCGATCCCTACTCGCTTGGCCAGACTAGACAGGTTAGTCTGTTAGTAGAGGCACCACGGAGAGGTGGAGCAGGGTCTGGATGGTTCTGGTTCACCGATCCTGGCGCAAGCGTTCAGCGATTAGATAGATAGATTTCTACTTAGCTTCTGTCAGAGTATTGTGAAGGCATCGCCAAGAGGTCCATATAAGAAGTGTGAATCCCTGACCTGTAAAACTGATTTTAAAACATTGTGTTGTTGTTTTATACAAGTTAGTCTTTCAAATGAATACTCCCAAACTCCCTTTATTTGCCAGTTTCAGCGACCAATTGGTGCTCACCGGGTACAACCTAAAGAATTTGTAAACAGTGATAACTGGCAGGCGTTGAAATTGGATAAGCCACGTACCTAGAATACGGCCAGAAATCATATCAGTGCCACGCAATGAGCATTGTAGTGTCAGGGAGAGAAGCAAAGATAATTATGAGGGACAAGAAGAGTGTAGGCATGCATGTTCGGTTTAAATCAGCGTCGGCACACGCTGTGAAGGGTAATTATATATGAGATTGAGTTTTGAGGGGAGTGTGGAGATAGGAGGCCATTGTTGCTATCTAGCTGCAAGTCATTTAGATAAAAAAAAGAAAAAGTAAAGAGCCCCCGTCACGCCAAGTGGCGTATAGGGAATACGGTGTTAGTGACCATAAATTTTACAGACCTTCAGCACATGATTTTTGGGGTAATGTGATCGGTATTACCCCCGTGTTTTTTTTTTTGTTTCTGTATATCTCTCCTTCTTTATTACCATCTTTTTGATTCTGTATATCTTTCTTTCTTTGTGTTCATTTTTTTCTGTATATTTCTCTTCCTTTATTACCATCTTTTTGTGTCTGTATAACTTTCTTTCTTTGTGTTAATATTTTGTGTTACTGTATATCTCTATTTCTTTATTTCCATCTTTTTGTGTCTGTATATCTCTCTTTCTTTATGACAGTCTTTTTTGTCTGTATATTTCATTTTTTTATGTCCATCTTTTTGTGACTGTATATCTTTCATTCTTTATATCACCTGTTTAATGCATGTATGTCGTTCATTCTTTATGTCCATCATTTTTATATGTGTCTGTATGGTCTTCCTTTATATCTAACTGTTTTTCTTTCGGTCTCTCCTATTTGTTAATCTCTCTGTCCTTCATACTCTATTTACTCTCTATCTTTCCAACTGTTCCCTACCCCCGCCGTTAAGTCAAAACCCTCGATCCTTGATATTCCCTATAAATGTGTACAGAAGACAGGCAAACTGTGTTTACTCCGCCATACATTATTGATCACGTGATTGCGTAAACCAATGATTCTCAACATCTCTCAAGTGGGAGCCAGACTAATCATCATCATGTTTTCTTATTTGTCGTGCCAGAAACCCACATACATCAAAAGCCAGCTCATGTTAAGTTGTGCCTTTTTTTTATTCACTGAACTTTTTATTTTAATCAACGTTTATTTTCTCAAAATAAACAACAAAAATACTATCTTCTCTCAGAGATGAACCCAAAAAAAAATACTTTCTTCTCTCAAAGATAAATAAAAACAATACTTTCCTCTCTCAAAGATAAATTTTAAAAAAATACTTTCCTCTCTCAAAGATGAATCAAGAAAATACTTTCCTCTCTCAAAGATAAATCAAAAAAATACTTTCCTCTCTCCAAGATAATTTTTAAAAATACTTTTTTCTCTAAAAAAAAAAAATACTTTCTTCTCGCAAAGAAAACTGAAATAAACCAGGACGTAATACCGACCACATTACCCCAAAAATTATGTGCCGATGGTCTGTAAAAAAATATGGGCACTAACACCATATTGCCTTTACGCCACTTGGCTTGGTATGATAGGGCACTTTACTAATTACTTACTTTACTATCTTCTCGGCCGTTCCTTGACAACGGCATACATCCTTGATTTTATGATATTCGCTGACGTTGCCCTAGAAGTTAACGGAAGTTTTAACATTATTATTATTTTTTTTTTATCATAATGACTTCTTCTGTGGCAGGCTGGAGAAACTGACTGGGAATAAACAAGAGATAGATCTAGAAATGAATTGATTTGTAACTTATGTAGCTCTTTTACGGAGTTGTTGGTCGAACAAAGATATGAGAACTTTACTGGGCCGTCTTAGCTTGATGGCCACTGTTTAATTATCTTTGCTAACCATCCTTATCTATCTATCTACAACAAGAGACCCGTTTAAAACAACAAAATGCAAGACAAGAAGAGACCACACATGAAGTAATGGAAACACCCATTACACAAAGAGAGCTAGAGCTGGCAATATCCAAATTAAAAATGAAAAAGTCACCAGGCAATGATGGAGTGTCCAATGAAATGATTAAGAACTTGGGAACTGCAGCTAAAGCAAAACTACTGCAGATCTACAACATTTGCTGAATCACAGGTAGAGTGCCACAGGCATGGAGAGAAGCAATTATGATACCATTACTAAAGCCAGGAAAAGATGGTTCAATGACATCCAGCTATAGACCAATCAGCCTTACAAGCTGTTTGTGTAAAACAATGGAACGTATAAACATTCTCAGACTGCAGTGGTACCTGGAAAGTGAAAATCTCCTTGTCCCACAACAAGCAGGCTTTAGACAGTGTTACTCTACCGAAGATCAAGCAACCTATCTTTCCCAGGAAATTGAAGATGCGTTTCAAGAAAAGAAACTGGTACTAGCAGCATGGATAGACCTAAAGAAAGCATTTGATAAGGTATGGAAGGAAGGGCTTTTGAAGAAACTGAGAAATTATGGAGTAAATGGCAGGATGTACAAATGGGTCAAAGCATACCTGCATAACAGGAGAGCCAGAGTGCAACTGGATGGTCTTAAGAGTAAGAAGGTCTTATTGCGCCAGGGCGTTCCACAAGGAGGGGTACTATCTCCAACACTTTTTCTGATCTTCATCAATGACCTAGTTACTGAACTACCACATGGCATCAAAGTGGCAATCTATGCAGATGACTTGGTAATGTGGTGCACAGAGGAGTATGCAACAGTGGCCTCCAAATTGCTACAAAGAGCTATGAATGCACTGAATTCATGGACAAATAGATGGTGTATCAGCATCAATACAGACAAATGCAGTACTACACTTTTCACACTCTCCCCAAAACAAAAAGCAGGAGCCATCTACATAAACAATGAGCCTGTGAAAGAAGACATACAAGCTACATATCTCGGAGTTACATTTGATAACAAACTATCTTGGAAACAGCAGATAAATAAGGCAACCCAAAAAGCAAGGAGGGAATTGGCTATTCTAAGAAAGTTGTGTGGAACCACATGGGGTGCGAGTGGGAAAATACTCAGTAAAGTTTACCAACAGAGTATACGCCCACATTTAGAATATGGATCATCCGCATGGTGCTCAGCATCAAACACCACATTGCAAGAACTGGATAAAGTACAAAACCAGGCACTTAGGGTCATCACAGGAGCAATGAAATCAACACCAATATTGGAGATGGAGAAATTGTGGAGGATACCAGCACTGAGAGAACGGAGAGACACAAAGGTGCTGATACAGGCAGAAAAATTTGTATGCATGCCGAGACATCCAATGAAGGACAGATTCCAAAATCTTGCATTGGGACGACTTAAGATAAACAGCTTTATCCACCAAGCCAAGCATATTTGTAGACAAACACCAGACATGCCAAGAGTTGTTAAACCCCTTCTGCCCATACCAGAACAGACTCCCTGGACAGATGAATCAGGATTATCAGTTCAAATACGGATAGAAGTGAAAGGAATAGTTGACAAAGAGGAACAAAATAGTCTACAGCGAAAAACAATAACTCTCAGTTTCCTGGATGAAGAATACCCACAAGACCTATGGATCCGTGTGTACACAGATGGATCAGCACAGAATGCAGTAAAGAATGGGGGAGCAGGTGCATATATAGAGTACCCAAATAACACTAGGGATATGAATAAAATAGCAACAGGGAAATATTGTCACAATTATGATGCAGAAATACAAGCAATAAAGTTGGCAATAGAAAAACTGCTGAACAGTAATCTTAGCCCACAGCCTGTAGTGTTTTTGACAGATGCAAGATCAGTACTCCAGGCACTACAATCCAGAAAATTACCACATCTACAGACCTTATTGACTGAACTCTGCAAGCACCACAGGGTTGCCCTGCAGTGGATCCCGTCTCACTATGGAATACCAGGAAATGAGAAAGCAGATCAGTTGGCAAAGGAAGGTTCAACAGGCACACAACTAGATACACCAGTTACATACCATCATAAGAAACAGATAATCAAATCAATCAGAGGACCACAAGCCCCAAATCAGGATGCCTTTCATAATATGAATAGATATGAGCATGTTATCATTATACGCCTAAGAACAGGACACAATCGACTCCATAGTCACATGTATACAAAATTCAAGATCGGCACATCAACTACTTGTACATGTGGACAGGCACCCCAGACTGCTGAACACATACTTCAAGACTGCACTGAATATAGTAGACTGAGGAAAATCCATTGGCCCATAGATACAACACTACAGACAAAACTATATGGGCCACTGCAAGAATTACAAAAGACAGTAAAATTTATACAGGAAACGACATTGCAGATATAGACAATACTTCATGCGAACGAAAGATAGATAGATAGATTATTATTTTTTTTTTATCATAATGACTTCTTCTGTGGCTGGCTGGAGAAACTGACTGGGAACAAACAAGAGATTGATCTTGCGTCTAGAAATGAATTGATTTGTAACTTATGTAGCTCTTTTACGGAGTTGTTGGTCGAACAAAGATATGAGAACTTTACTGGGCCGTCTTAGCTTGATGGCCACTGTTTAATCCTCTTTGCTAACCATCCTTATCTATCTATCTATTGACCTTTCGAGCTGTAGCCGGCCCATAAAGCACAGACCCATATGCTCTTTCTCTTTTCTAAATTTTTATTCTAGTAGTTTTCAATCCTTGTCAAGATCTTTTATCAAGTCTCGCCATTTGGCTCTGTTCTGTAAAGCAGCTCTATCTCATTGAGGGATCCGATTCCTGCTGCTCTTGCCTGTCTGATCAATGTTCTTCTCAGTGTCTCTCTGGGTCGGCCTCTTTCTTGCTTCGTTACTCGGTTATTATCTCTCCTCGTCACATATCCAACATATGACCATCGTCTCTACCCGTCCTTAAGATGACGTAAATACTGTGTAAATGTTGTCGTAAATGTTAACGTTGTAGTTAAAAACGAAGCATTTCAGCTCGGTACTACCGACTTCTGCCTTACATCAATGAATACCGGATGTGTGTTTCACCGAGATGGTGTTTCTATATTCAAATTGCTTACGATGAATGATGATATTGTATGAAAAGGACAGTTCAAATGCGTTCACTGTCGGTGCTATAATACGCCTTATATCATTTAACTTGTGCTATGTTTGCTATGATGGGGACTGCAACAGCCTTTCTTTGTCTGGATATTCGATGAGATGTTAATTCGGATAATTCCACTTGCACCGACGGTTGATCACTAATGAATTTCCATTCGTTTGCAGTGAAACCGGGGCTTTCGAATAACCATAACCATAACCGGGTTGCCTTCCCTCTCCAAAATACTTATTTGCCCATACTGATTTATCTATTTCCAACATCAAGTGGCGTGGTGGAGAAGAATCTTGATTAGATGTTTGTAACAGATTTTGACGCCATTAGTTTGTTATGTGTTGCTTAGCGCTTTATTAATAAAATACACGTCCTGTTGTTATGGGTATGGATATGGTTATGATTAGTCGAAGGCCCCGGTATCACTGCAAACGAATTCGAATCCATAATTGTTCAACCGTCCGTGCCAGTGGAATCATTCGAACTAAAACTCAACTCATTGAAGGATCCAAACAACGAAAGGCAGCTGCAGTCCCCATCATAACAGCTACAGCACACGCCAAAAGACACAAGGCCAAGCGGCAACGAAAGTGAATGCAGCTGGACTGCCCTTCGTTATATGGTATCATCATTCATCGTAAGCAATCGGAATATGGACACACATCTGGATGACAAACACAGCTCACGGTGTGCACAGAGGACTAAATTCAGTAGCTCCGACAAAAAGCCAGACTTGGAATATGAGGAAACTGCAGCAAGAAACATTTTTTAGACTGTGCCTGAATTGTTCCTGCCGCCTATCCACCATATTGACCGGAAGTCCGTCCTGTTGATAATTTACGTTTAAGTGGACCAGTGGAATTCATCAAATAAACAAACAGATTTCTGTATATTATAAAAATAGTTTTCATGTTTAATTCTTACGGAACTTTTATAACAAATTTACAGTATTTCTCAAATTTACGTTACTAACTTTTTTTGTATTTTCATGTTTCTTTTTTTTTTTTTTATCTGCATCGTTTCTACCTTCCCCTACAACCCTCGCGACAGGTCGGCTGCGATGTCTTGAAGCAACCAAAATATTTATGCATTATACACTGTTGACTTTTTCTTGTACAAGCATTTCACATAATATTTTTTTACTTACACATGCTTTCATACTCTCCTAGATAATCTTCCACGCGTATCTTCTTCCGCACACATGCCTTTTCACCTTTACACACGAAGTGAAGATATAAATATTCGTATGCGTGTGTTTACTTTGATATTCACAAACCGTCCTGCCTTTTCCTACCTCCACTTTCATCTAACGAACTCACTACTCCTTTCCTCTTAGGTCTAAACTATAGTATTATTATTATCTGTTTTTTTTTTCCAATATTTATGTATAATTTGCTTTTTCCTATTTTCATCATTTCTACTTTCATTCCTTCATATATCCTCTACCCTTTTCCGTCATATATCATTCACCAAACAATGTTTATTATATATATCCTCAAACTTCTTTCCATCATATATATTTCACCTTCTTTCTGCCATATGGTTGGTTGCGTTCGCCCGATGACTAAAGTATTCTAGAGTATCGTGGTAGAGTAGAATATTCCTCTTCATCATCCGCCCTTACAAGGACGTAGTGGACGTGCCTGCGTTGTGTTGTGGTTTGCAGTATAACTGTTATATTTGCGCCTTTCGGCCCAACACATCCGACTTCAGCACGACATTTTTTAGTACCGGGTTGTCTTCCCTCTTCGATCCCTGCACGCTTGGCCAGACAAGACAGGCTAGTCTGTTACTGGAGGCACCACGGAGAGGTGGAGAAAGGTCTGGATGGTTTTGGTTCACCGATCCTGGCGCAAGCCATCAGCTGTGGGTCGCTGACAACTTCCAGTTCTGGTGCTGAGATGCGCGCCTTCGCCTCCATCATATATATCTCACCATCTTTCCATCATATATAATATATATCACATCCTTTCCATCATATATATATCTCACCTTCTTTCTGTCATATATATATATATATACATATATATATATTTATATATATTTATATATATTTATATATGTATGTATGTATACCACCTTCTTTCCATCATATATATCTCACCTTCTTTCCGTGTTATCACCCTCAATTTTTTGTTCCCCAAAATATAATCTTTACTTCCTTCACATTGCCACCAAATAATACATCCGTCCCTCAAATGTATAGTGCTCTTCCCCTCACATTTTATCTTTCTGACAACATCTTTCTCACACATACAATTAAAACTCTCCATCTTTCCGTCACCTACGCGTAACAATCACCATTTTCCCCTCACATACACGTGACACACTATCATCTTTCCCTCACATGCATGTGACACACTATCACATTTCCCTCACATACACGTGATACACTATCACATTTCCCTCACATACACGTGATACACTATCATCTTTCCCTCACATGCATGTGACACACTATCATCTTTCCCTCACATAAACGTGACACACTCTTTCCCTCACATGCATGTGACACACTACCATCTTTCCTTCACATACACGTGACACACTACCATCTTTCCCTCACATGCACGAGACACACTACCATCTTTCCTTCACATACACGTGACACACTACCATTTTTCTCTCACATACACGTGACACACTACCATCTTTCCCTCACATACACGTGACACACTACCATCTTTCCTTCACATACACGTGATACACTACCATATTTCCTTCACATACACGTCACACACTACCATCTTTCCCTCACCTGCACGTGACACACTATCATCTTTCCCTCATATACACGTGACACACTACCATCTTTCCCTTACATATACGTGACACACTACCATCTTTCCTTCACATACACGTAACACGCTACCATTTTTCTCTCACATACACGTGACACACTACCATCTTTCCCTCACATACACGTGACACACTACCATCTTTCCTTCACATACACGTGATACACTACCATATTTCCTTCACATACACGTCACACACTACCATCTTTCCCTCACCTGCACGTGACACACTATCATCTTTCCCTCATATACACGTGACACACTACCATCTTTCCCTTACATATACGTGACACACTACCATCTTTCCCTCACATACACGTGACACACTACTATCTTTCCCTCATATACACGTGACACACTACCATCTTTCCCTCACATACACGTGACACACTACCATCTTTCCCTCACATACACGTGACACACTACCATCTTTCCCTCACATACACGTGACACACTACCATCGCAATGAATTTGTTATCCTCTTCATCTCTCATAAGTTTAACAAAAAAAATAACACTTTATTATTAGGGCAGTATGTTACTCTCTCTCTCTCTCTCTCTCTCTCTACCTACCTACCTACCTACCTACCTACCTACCTGCCCAACCACCCACCTATCTATGCACGTCTATCAATTTCTGTCTGTCTGTCTGTGAGGGGCGTTCAAAAGGTAATGCACCATAACGGCAATGCGTGCCCTCATACACGTCTGTCAACACGGGAAGCAATCACCAGATTGGGTTGGACTGTACTTCCCCAGCCACCACACAGCCCTGACTTGGTACCCTGTGATTTCCATCTCTTTGGCCACTTAAAGAAGCTCTCCGTGGAACAAGGTTTGAAGATGATGAAGGAGTGATTCATGCAGCGAAGAAATGGCTACACGATCAAGACAAAGACTGGTACAGGCTAGGAATGCACTTGTTGCGCGCTGGCGTAAATCTATAGAAGTGGATGGAGATTATGTTGAATAATATCGATGTTTACATGACATATTCACACATACAGTGTAAAAATATAATACTTTTTGAATTAGCGGTTCCCGAGAAAATCTATGTTGTACATTACTTGCTGCATGCACTATGTATATGTCTGTATGTATGCCTGCTTGTATGTTTGTCTGTCAGTCTGTCTGTCAGTATGTATGTATCTATGTAGGTAGGTAGGTAAGTAGGTAGGTAGGTAGGTTCGTATGTTCGTACCTGTCCCTGTCTGTATGTCTCTCTGTCAGTCCATTTTGATATGTCTGTTTTTTTTTTTTATCCATTTTCTGTTTGTCTACCTATTATTTTGTTCGTTCCTCTAACGTTCTGTCCATCTGTTCTGTCTACATGTCATACACCTATTCCTTTTTTTTCAAATTGATTGTCTCTTCCATCAATTCTTCTTTCATGCCAAACTTACAGCCTTCATTCCTACATTTGAATTTTTCTTTTCATAAGTTTACGCTCGTTATATCCTCTTCACTTCCCTTCTATATTTATACACCTACCTGTACCGGTTTCACCCACCTCAAGCAATGTGTCTTCGCCTGTGAACTCAAGTATATTAGTTTAGCCTGCCTTGACTCGACCTTCTCTCACGCACTGAAGATATATCCTGCTTGTCCGTGAATTAACGACAATGTTGACCAGTCGCATCGATCAGTTCTCGTCAAGTGTGTATCATCACCGTCACGTGTCAGCCTTCGTGGATTTAATTATCAATTACGTCCAGGGCCATCTGTTCCGTCTTTCCAACATGTCAATATTTCCTATGATCCTTTGCTTTCATAACCTCTTTGTCCTTCCTTTCAAGTCTTAAGTAGCAATGGTTAAGTGATTAAGCACTCGTCTGCTAATCGGGTGGTTAGGTTTTGGATGTACAACTTCCAGCTGTGGTGATTTCTTTATTATTTTTTTTTATTTCTTCCCCCCCCCCCCCCGGCCGAGATCGACTAACATCGGTGTTTACCTTAATTCTAGGAATAGGGGCATTTTGTTAGAGTGACCTGCTGTAGGGCTGATTTCACCTTCATCATCATCATCCGGTAACCTGGAGGCGAAGGCGCATCTCACAGCAGCAGAGCTGGAAGTTGTCAGCGACCCACAGCTGATGGCTTAAGCTAGGATCATCACAGTCATACAGACCCTACTCCACTTCTCCGTTGTGCCTCTAGTAACAGACTAACCTGTCTAGTCTGGCCAAGCAAGTAGGGATCGAAGAGGGAAGACAACCCGGTGCTCAAAAATACCGTGCTGAAGTCGGATGTTTTGGGTCGAAAGGTGAAATGTCACAGTTATACTGTCACAACACAATGCAGACACGCCCACTTAGCCTCCTTATAAGGGCGGATGAGGAAAAGGTGTACTCCTTTAGTCATCAAACGAACGCAAGCAAGCAAGCTTCCCATAACCCTGGAGGGGGAGGGGGGGGGGGTCGTTGATATACAACAGACATCGTCAATCTTCTCCATTTAATTCTTTTATCAGTCACTCTCTGGGGCTCAGCAAAGTCTAACTTAATCCAGTCTTCGATATTATCTTCCCATTTATCCAGTCTTCGATATTACCTTCCCATTTATCCAGTCTTCGATATTACCTTCCGATTTATCCAGTCTTCGATATTACCTTCCCATTTATCCAGTCTTCGATATTACCTTCCCATTTATCCAGTCTTCGATATTACCTTCCCATTTATCCAGTCTTCGATATTACCTTCCCATTTCTTTATCTGTCGGCCTCTCCTTCTTGCCCCTTTCACAGTTCCGTGCAGATTAGTCTCTCCTAGGCCTGACGAGTTGCGTGGTCAAACTAGTGACGTCAGAGAACATACATCAATAGAGAAGCACAAATATCATCATCATCATCATCGAGTGCCATCTCCGCAACGAAGGTTGGCAACCATGGAGCGCCATTCTGCTCTCTTTCTTGCTTTGACGGTGCAGGTTGTCATATGCTGACTTGTCCATCTTTTGATGTTACTCGTCCATGTTAGTCTTGGTCTGCCTCTGCCTCTTTGACCCCTTGTATTTTCCCCTCCAACATTACTTTTAGTAGGCTGTTGTGTCCTTTAACATGGTCCAATAATCGCATTTGTCTTGTATTAAGTAGTTCTCTTTTCACTTTTTGTTGTTTTAAGACTTCATTGTTTGCAAATATCAAATATACAAAATATTAAATACAATGCGAGGCCGGGAGTAGAGCTCTAGAGAACCTCTAGGTCTAAAATAACCAGGTGAGGCTCAGTTCTCTCCATGACGGCAATGACTAATCAATTAGAAAATAGTTCTCTTTGTAAATGAAATCAAAGTGCTGACTACATAAGCCATAAATGAGTAGAAGTTTATAGAAAACGTGGTCACTAACAACACCTTGTCGGTGTACTCCATCCGCTCTTAGCTTCCAGGGTGTTATCACCCGCAGCCATAGCTTGAATCATTCCAGGTAACTCTCACCATCTTTGTTATCATAACCATTCCGTCCTTCCATTCTTGATAGTTCTCCTTCCACCTCTGTTCTTTCTTGCAATCCATTTATTAGATTTTGCCTTTCCGTTAAGTCGGTAGTTCCCAAAGTGTGAGCTGCGGCTCCCATGGGTGCCGTAAAACTTTGGCAAGTGCGATGTGGCGAGGATAATGCCATGCGGCTGACTCAGTGCTTAGAAATTATGACAATACCCACATACTCTATATATATATATTGTGTAATACATAACTAATTTTCTACAGAATAGTGTTAATTCTAGGGTCATTTTTTCATCGTACATATGGAATCACAGCTCACCATACACATACGACCTTAACTGCTGCGAGGGAGCTGCCGGTATATGGTCAGCAGGGAAAGAATGTGGCCGATATTTGATCACTAGGGAAAGTGTGCCGCCAGTATATGATCACTAGGGAAAGTGTACCGCCAGTATATGATCGCTAGGGAAAGTGTACCGCCAGTATATGATCGCTAGGGAAAGTGTGCCGCCAGTATATGATTACTAGGGAAAGTGTTCCGCCAGTATATGATCATCAGGGAAAGTGTGCCTCCAGTATATGATCATTAGGGAAAGTGTGCCTCCAGTATATGATCATCAGGGAAAGTGTGCCTCCAGTATATGATCATCAGGGAAAGTGTGCCTCCAGTATATGATCATTAGGGAAAGTGTTCCGCCAGTATATGATCATCAGGGAAAGTGTGCCTCCAGTATATGATCATTAGGGAAAGTGTGTCTCCGGTATATGATCACTTGGGAAAGTGTACCTCTGATATATGATCACTAGGGAAAGTGTACCTCTGATATATGATCACTAGGGAAAGTGTACCTCTGATATACGATCACTAGGGAAAGTATGCCTCCAGTATATAATCAGCAGGGAAAGGACGTGACCGGTATATCAGCAGCAGGGAAAGGACGTGACCTGTATATCAGCAGCAGGGAAAGGACGTGACCGGTATATCAGCAGCAGGGAAAGGACGTGACCGGTATATCAGCAGCAGGGAAAGGACGTGACCGGTATATCAGCAGCAGGGAAAGGACGTTACCGGTATATCAGCAGCAGGGAAAGGGCACCTTCGGTACAAGATCACCAGTGAAATGGCGTCGCCTGTATGCGATCAGGAGGGAAAGGGAGTCGCGGGTGTCAGAATTTTGGGAAACCCTCTCTCTATTTTTTAAAATTGAAATATTCATCTTTTCATTAATTCTTTGTTTTTGCGCTGAGTGGAATATTCTCCTTAAGAGGACATTAAGTGGTCCGTCAAAGTGTTGTATTGCTCTTTACAGCATTGTGCGATATCTGCGCCTTTCGGCCCAACACATCCGACTTTATCTTGACATTTGTTGGCACCGTGTTGACTTTCCTCCTCGATCCCAACACAATGGGACAGACGGACTCGTCTGTTACCAGTGCCACCACTGTGAGGTAGGGTACGATCATGATGAGCGGTTGATGGAATATTTTCGACTGAATCATCGCTCACATTCAAAATAAATGTAAGTAAAGTGAAGGTTAGGAAGCCGCGATAGCACAGTGGTTAGTGAACTGGACTACAAAGGACAAGAGGTAGGGTTCGATCACAACCGACCGCTTCCGGGTTCACCCAGCCTTAAATGGGTACCGGATTTTTTTTTCTTGGAAAATAAAGCGCGGTACCTCAAAAATCATGTGCCGAAGGTCTGTAAAATGTAAGGTCACTAACATCATATTCCTTATACGCTACTTGGCGATACGGGGGATCTTTACTTTTTTTACCTTTAAGTAAATGTTCCCTCCCTTGCCGTGCTAGTCGTATGGAGAATATAGTGTTAGTGTCATATTTTTCTATGACCATGGCACATTTTTGGGTGATGTGGTCGGTATCATGCCAGGCCGACTTTACTTCCCAGAAAAGTCTCTAGTACCCATTTTTAAAGGTTGGGTGAACCCCGGAGTCTTGTCGGTCCGAAGATAATTCGCCAGTTCTTGGGATCGAGGGGTAGCAAGGAGAAAGTGGTGGGGTGTAACATACACGCCTACAAGGTATGGTGACAGCTTTACAAATAAAAGGAACACAACAAAATACTGACGTTTCGGCCTACATGCGGACTTCTTCAGAAAACGAGAACAACAACAAACGTGATGGGGATAAACTCTACTACATTTAGAATGGTTGAACTAGTGAATCAAGGAGATGTAACACGTGGGATAAGAAAGAAAGTGATAAAACAAAGGGAGATGTACAACATTACAAGAGAATGAAAGCGGAATATTAATATAGATTAGTGTAAACTAAATCATATTTTAAAATTAACCATAAATAATGCCAGAGTTAGCTGAGACTTGATCATGAGCTCCCAGAGTGTGGATGACTGTAAGTCAAATGCGGATGTGATCAGAAATGAGATTTTTAGGGGGTGGGGGGGCAGTCACGTGATTAGACGAAAAGTCTGATAGGAGTTGGTAAAATAACAACATGTAATATGAAATGTGTAAGAGAAGTTATAAATAAAACTAGGAGAGATACAATTAGAAATGAAGCTCTGTTGAAAATATTGGGCGCAGCTCCAGTTATTGACTTCATTGAACAGCAAAGAATGAAGTGCTTTGGGCATTTGGGCTAGAATTTAAACCTCACCAAACAACCCTACAGCTCGAGCGTATAGCTTGAAAATGTCAGACTAAAGAGCGAAAGAGAAACCCTGTAAAAGACGGATAGCTGGAGTCCAGGGGACATTAACTAACTCTTTGTATGGCAACAACTTCTGCTTCACGAGTGGCGAAGGCCAGAAAATTAGCCATTCCTCTTCTCTGCACACAAAACAGCAGGAGGATAAAAGGAAGGAAGAAAGAAAGAAAGGGAGAGAGAGAGAGAGAGAGAGAAAAAGAAGGAAGGAAAGAAGGAAAAAAGAGGGGGGAGGAGGAAGGGAAGGAAATAAGGAAAGAAAGAAAGAAAGATGGAGGGAAGGAAGGAAAGGAAAGGAAAGGATGGAGTGAGAAAGAGGGGAGGGGTGGCGAGAGGTGATTAGGGAGGGAAGGAAGAAAGGAAAGGAAGAAAGAAAGAAAGAAAGAAAGAAAGAAAGAAAGAAAGAAAGAAAGAAGGAGGGAGGGAGGGAAAGATAGAGGAAGAGGGGGGAGGGAGAAAAGGAAGGAAGGAAAGAAAGCAAAAGAGAGGGGGAGGGAGGGAAGGAAAGGAAGGAAGGATGGAAGGAAAGAAAGAAAGAGAGAGAGAGAGAGGGAGGGGATGGGGAGATGGAAGGGAGGAAGGGAAGAAGGAAGGAAAGAAAGAATAAAAGAAAGAATGAACGAACTGCCAAACCCTCAACTTCGCCTCCTATTTGGCTACTGCCCGACTCATATATCTTAAAAATAAATTGATTCGATTATACAGTCCAGACTGGTGTACTTGCCTGAGGTTCGTCTTCTCATTTCTTTCTCTGTATTTGTGTGTGGAAGAGGGGGAAGCTGTCTTTATATAAATCAATAGTTTTAATAGCTTGGTGGTCAGCGCACTAGTTTATCGATAGAATGAATAAGGGTTTCACCAAACTCTGATGTTCAACATTCGACTGAGGAGAGTCAAGATTGTACTTAATGAGTACATGAAGGTAATAAAAGCGAGGAAGCTCACTGACACATTCGCTACTAAAGTCCGCTCGAGTTTAATACTTCATTCCCATAAAAATTAATATGTAACTGAATAAGCTTTGAAAAAATGAGGAAGATACTATGCAATCCATTTTTGACAATAGAAACAAGAAAAAGAGTTCTTAAATGTTATGTAGAGCCAGTCTTAACATGTGGATGTGAATCATGAACAATAGGACAACAGGCAAGACAGCCATTGGAGTCTGTAGAAATGTGGTTTTACAGAAGAATGTTGAGAATACCATGGACAGCTAAGAAGAGCAATGAAAATGTTCTGAAAGAGGTCAAAGCAAAAAGAGAGCTAATTTCCAATATTAGGAAGAGACAATCATCATTTTTTGGCCATGTAATGAGAAGAGAACAACTGGAATATATTGTAACAACTGGAAAAATTAAGGGACGAAGAGATAGAGGGAAGCAAAGAGAAAAAATACCAGACAGCTTAAGAGAATGGCTTGGCAAAAGGTCAACAACAGAAATGATAAATAACTGTCGAGATCGAAAGTTGTGGAGCGATATGATCACCTGCGCCAGCAGCCCCGGTACTTGGTGATGACGATGATGAATATGCTTTAATTGTACCATTAGTTAACCCACAAGTTACGCTGAATTATCAGCTATAAAGTTTCATACCGATTGACGTAGGCGACCATGTCCTTCTACAATTCTCTATGTACATTACAATGTATTATTCTTGTTGTTGACTGTTTTTCGTGCCATGCCACAAAGCTATCCAGTATCTTATCTCTTTGTCGTCCGCGATCTCTCTTTCCCTGTATCCTCCCACTTGTAGCCATGTATTCCAACTTTCCTCTCCTCATGTGCCCGAAAAATGTTGATTGTTTATTTCTGGTGTTTCTTATGAGCTCCATTTTTGTGTTGGCCTCTTTTGAGAATTTCCTTGTTGGTTATTTTTAGCTGTCCATGGAACTCTCAACATTTTTCTGAGAAATTCCAGATCTGTGGCCACTAATCGTCTTTCACTTTGTTTGTCTACTGTCCATAACTTATATTATCAGAACAACACATATATGGAGCGTCATCAAAAAAGATAGACAGGCACAATAACACTACAAGCACTCGAAAATGTGACAGCAGAGGAGTGGAATCAAAGAGCAAAGTCCCTCCAATTAATTCTCTCCTTGGCGTTAGCTGGTAAATTGGGAAGGAAAGATGTAGAAAGGGATTTTTTTAAAATCATTCATCTGGTTCTACAATTTCTTTATTTCTTTCCTCTACTTTCGAATCATACCTCCTCAAATCCGAAGCCACCTATTGCTTTTGCTGTTTTCCACCTTAAACTTCAGTCTTCCAAATTACTATTATATTCATTTTTTTTGTTGGCAGTGTCAGTTCTGGGAGCCGCGATAGCTCAGTGGTTAGTGAACTGGACTACAAAGGACAAGAGGTAGGGTTCGATCCCAACCGACGGCTTCCGGGTTCACCCAGCCTTTAATGGGTACCGGATTTTTCTGCGAAAGTAAAGCGGCACGGGCGTAATACATTACCCCAAAAATCATGTGCCGAAGGTCTGTAAAAATTATGGTCACTAACACCATATTCCCTATACGCCACTTGGCGTGACGGGGGTACTTTACTTTTTTTTTTTTTTTTTTTGGTGTCAGTTCTACGTTTCATAAACAAGCTATTTGCAATGATTGAGGCTCCTAGAAAGAACATTTCGAAACAGAGAAAGAGTATCTGAGTCTATGCCCTATGGGCCGACTACGGCTCGAAAGGTTGATATATAGATAGACTGTCAGTTCTAGATTTCACAATATCTGTCGCTGCCTTTGCACTACCAAATGTCGTTTGTTTTATCTGGACTCATTTTCTTTTCTTTCTCGTTCAGCGGCAACAATAGAGCAATTACCCTAATTCCACTCAGTCTATCCGGCTTTCGTACCTTTCTCAGCTTTCTGTTGTTTTATAATACAACCCAACTATGAGTCTCAAACTTCTCTGTTGTTTTATAATACAACACAACTATGAGTCTCAAACTTCTCTGCTGTTTTATAATACAACACAACTATGAGTCTTCAAACTTCTCTGTTGTTTTATAATACAACACAACTATGAGTCTCAAACTTCTCTGTTGTTTTATAATACAACACAACTATGAGTCTTCAAACTTCTCTGTTGTTTTATAATACAACACAACTATGAGTCTCAAACTTCTCTGTTGTTTTATAATACAACCCAACTATGAGTCTCAAACTTCTTTGTTGTTTTATAATACAACCCAACTATGAGTCTCAAACTTCTCTGTTGTTTTATAATACAACACAACTATGAGTCTCAAACTTCTCTGTTGTTTTATAATACAACACAACTATGAGTCTTCAAACTTCTCTGTTGTTTTATAATACAACACAACTATGAGTCTCAAACTTCTCTGCTGTTTTATAATACAACACAACTATGAGTCTCAAACTTCTCTGTTGTGTTATAATACAACACAACTATGAGTCTCCAACTTCTCTGTTGTTTTAAAATACAACACAACTATGAGTCTCAAACTTCTCTGTTTTATCCTAGACAATCACACTCTGACTTTAATACCTTTCTTTTTTTAGACAATCCTAGACAATCAACTCCGACTCTAATGCCCTCTACGGGGTGCCCACAACAACAGTCCTTGATTTATCTGGAAGCACTAACCAAATAGTTGGTTCCCGTACTAATTACTGAGAGTGGTGGCTATATTTTTCACCGCCGCGCTAGTAACAAATTTTCCTCAATTTATCAAAGAGAATCAGCCAAACAGATGGAGCAAGTAGTGGGGTGTACACTCCTACAAGATACTGTGACAGCTTTACAAAAAAGGTACACATCAAGGTATTAACGTTTCGGCCTTCATTCGGCCTTCCTCGGAAAACGAGAACAACACAAACGAACAACAAAATAAAGAGGGGAAAGGTAAGTCAATGAGAAATAATAGAGAGGTTAGAGATGAAATGGTGAAACGAAAAAAGTAGATAATATGTGAAAATTAGTAAGCTAATATATATATAAAGCGAGACTTAACTGAGGCAAGATCCAAAAGCTCCCAGCGAGTAAATGACTGTGAGTCAAATATGACGCCGGAGGGGATAAGGAAAGGGAGGAGAATGAAAATCAGTCACGTGATTAGACGGGAAGTTGGACGAGATTACAAGGCAGTAGAATGAAGTGGCGAGAAGCAGTCAAGAATGACACAGGTAATCACTAGAGATGGGGAAGTGTACATATGGAGTGAAAACTGAGCAAATAAAGCTCGACGTTACTCTGGTAACATGGCCGTGAGTTAGGCGTAATAGGGAGATTATGGAGGACTGGTGGTGGAGGGTGTTAAAGAGTCAGACAGGAGTAGTGAGGCAGCTATATGAGGGGTGGGGGAAGAAAGAGGAAAGGGGAGAGTAAGGTAGAACTGGAATATAAAGTGGCAGAAAATGTATCGATAAGGATAATACATGTCAGTGGAGAACAGGCAAACAATCTAGTTAACCCAGTGCAAACTCTGATACCTTTCTTCTGTTGCATCTCGATAACCCAACTAAGACTCTCATACCTTTCTTCTGTTGCATCTCGATAACCCAACTAAGACTCTCATACCTTTCTTCTGTTGCATCTCGATAACCCAACTAAGACTCTCATACCTTTCTTCTGTTGCATCTCGATAACCCAACTAAGACTCTCATACCTTTCTTCTGTTGCATCTCGATAACCCAACTAAGACTCTCATACCTTTCTTCTGTTGCATCTCGATAACCCAACTAAGACTCTCATACCTTTTTTCTTTTGCATCTCGATAACCCAACTAAGACTCTCATACCTTTCTTCTGTTGCATCTCGATAACCCAACTAAGACTCTCATACCTTTCTTCTGTTGCATCTCGATAACCCAACTAAGACTCTCATACCTTTCTTCTGTTGCATCTCGATAACCCAACTAAGACTCTCAATCCTTTCTTCTGTTTTACCTCCATAACACAACTCAAACTCGCATACCTTTCTTCTATTTCCTCAGGATAACGCAATTCCAACTCCCTTAATCCATCTAGCCCCTCCCCCCACCCTATGCAACACAACTCCCTGCCTCTTTTAAAGTCTGCTCTCCTTATCCAGATTCTCTGTTTTTATGCTGCTATCCTTTTATGATCCCCAATCATTTCAAATGGCCAAAGGGACTTCCCTTCGTCTTCTAAATTGTACATTAGTTCCTCAGTTCATGACTCCCGCCACAAGATTATTTTCTTCCCTCCCTTCCACGTATAAGACGTCCATACTGGGGTCAGCCTGTCACAATCCTGGCCAACATTTATTGACCCATCACCCGCCTGGACGCTCATCTGACCTCCCTTCTGCTAGGGTTTATGGCTGGCGTTATTGATGACACGAATATCCGTGCCAGCCTGGCAGGAAGGACATTTCCGTTCTCGGGAAATCGCCTGCCCTTGGGCAGGTCTTTTGAGTGGATTTTGTTACTGGGCTGGTCAGTCGGGTGGATTTTCTTACTGGGCTGGTCAGTCGGGTGGATATTGTTACTAGGGAAGGTTAGTAGGGTGTATGTTTTTTTTAACTAAAATTAGTCAGTGTGTGAATGTTGTTGTAAGAGCTGCTCACTGTGTGAATGTTGTTAAGATGGTTGATCACTATCTTAATGTTGTTACGAGAGCTGGTCACTGTGTGAATGTTGTTAAGATTGTTGACCACTATCTTAATGTTGTTACGAGAGCTGGTCACTGTGTGAATGTTGTTAAGATTGTTGACCACTATCTTAATGTTGTTACGAGAGCTGGTCACTGTGTGAATGTTGTTAAGATTGTTTACCACTATCTTAATGTTGTTACGAGAGCTGGTCACTGTGTGAATGTTGTTAAGATTGTTGACCACTATCTTAATGTTGTTACGAGAGCTTGCCTCTATGTGAATGTTGTTACGAGAGCTTGCCTCGATGAGAATGTTGTTACGAGAGCTTGTCTCTATGTGAATGTTGTTACGAGAGCTTGCCTCGATGAGAATGTTGTTACGAGAGCTTGCTTCGATGTGAATGTTGTTACGAGAGCTGGTCACTAGTTGAATGTTATTAATAGAGTTGGTCACGGTGTTAATGTTTTTACAAGAGTTGGTCTCTGTGTGAATGTTTTTGCGAGAACTGGTCACTGTGTGAATGTTGTTACGAGAACTAGTTACTGTGTGAATGTTGTTACGTGAACTGGTCACTATGTGAATGTTTTTACAAGAGTTGGTCACTATGTAAATGTTACTAAAGCTGGTTAGTCGGTGACGAATTGGGTTTGTCAATCACATTAATTTTGTTACCAGAGAAGGTAGTAGGGTATATGGTATTACTGAAATGATCAATGGATGGTTACTTTAGCAAGGACCGGTCATCTAGGTGAATATTGTTACTTGAATTGGTTGGCAAGTGGATATAGTTACCTGTGCAGTCAGCGGATTTATTTTATTAACTTGGATTGTCAGTCGAATTTATTAAATTGAAGAATTTTTGCGTAAACATTAGTATTAAGTACAGTCTGGATATATGTTTGTAGTCATTATTAGCGAATATTTCTATGTTGGGGTTCGAAGCGGTTTTGTTTGCGGAAATATGGATCTTGGATTCTAAGGAAACGTTTGTGGTGTAGGGATCTTTTAAACTGAGGTAAACTTGCATAGTATGTAAAGGTAAAGGTAAAGGTAAAAGTAAAGGTAAAGGTAAAGGCAAAGGTAAAGGTAAAGGTAAAATACGAGAAGTGAATATGTGTCTTAGTACGCGAGTTTTCACCCATATATGCTTCGCCGCCTATCCAGAAGTGTTCGGAGACTTCTGGATAGTGTCGCTTCAAGCATCAAAACTCACGATGCGATGCGGCATTCCTCACCTTCCCAGAGTAATACCCTGGTATCCATTTCTGTCAGCCGTTGGGTCGACCGCGGCGGTATTTTTTTATTCTAACCTCAAGTACAATTCACAAAATGCTTCCAGCAGGAATCGAACACGGGTTGTCCGAATATTTGTTTCTTAACCTAAAGCAGTCTTAGTGCAGTTGGGGTTACTTGAAGTCAAGACATTTAACCTAAAGCAGTCTTAGTGCAGTTGGGGTTACTTGAAGTCAAGACATTTAACCTGAAGCAGTCTTAGTGCAGTTGGGGTTACTTGAAGTCAAGACATTTAACCTAAAGCAGTCTTAGTGCAGTTGGGGTTACTTGAAGTCAAGACATTTAACCTAAAGCAGTCTTAGGGGGGCAGTTGGGGTTACTTGAAGTCAAGACATTTAACCTAAAGCAGTCTTAGTGCAGTTGGGGTTACTTGAAGTCAAGACATTTAACCTAAAGCAGTCTTAGGGCAGTTGGGGTTACTTGAAGGTAAGACATTTAACCTAAAGCAGTCTTAGTGCAATTGGGGTTACTTGAAGTCAAGACATTTAACCTAAAGCAGTCTTAGTGCAGTTGGGATTACTTGAAGTCAAGACATTTAACCTAAAGCAGTCTTAGTGCAGTTGGGGTTACTTGAAGTCAAGACATTTAACCTAAAGCAGTCTTAGGGCAGTTGGGGTTACTTGAAGTCAAGACATTTAACCTAAAGCTGTCTTAGGGCAGTTGGGGTTACTTGAAGTCAAGACATTTAACCTAAAGCAGTCTTAGGGCAGTTGGGGTTACTTGAAGTCAAGACATTTAACCTAAAGCAGTCTTAGGGGGGCAGTTGGGGTTACTTGAAGTCAAGACATTTAACCTAAAGCAGTCTTAGGGCAGTTGGGGTTACTTGAAGTCAAGACATTTAACCTAAAGCAGTCTTAGGGCAGTTGGGGTTACTTGAAGTCAAGACATTTAACCTAAAGCAGTCTTAGTGCAGTTGGGGTTACTTGAAGTCAAGACATTTTAGAGAGGAATTGAAGTCGTACAATCTGAAGCAATTTTGATGGGAATTACAAATTAGATTATAAATAATTGTTGTGGATTATATGTTCAAAAATTGCAAAACAAAGCAGATCTATATAGTTATGATGTCTGAGAGAGTGAGAGAGAATTCGTAAGCAATTTTGAATGAAGACCAAGTATAAATGTAATGTAATTTTGAGTAATATATATCTATATATATATATATATATATATATATATATATAAATAATGTAGGTGAAGTTTCCCCAATGTGAAGTAGTTCATTCATGAATTTATAATCTCAACGTCATAAATAATTTAAAGTAAAATCGAAGTCTAAAGTAATATTGTTTAGAGTCATATAGTACTGAATACTGAAGTATGAGTCATGAAGTCTGTATACAAATATATGGCCTTTCGCGTCGTGGCAGACAATTGGCATCGAGCATTGATCAACAGCTTTGTAATATCTTAATATATTAAGCTGCTTCTCTCGTGGCTTATTTTGTCAATTTTTGATGGACAGATCCGGCAGAAGAACGAGCGACTCTCATCAAAATAAGCTAATAGTATAGAGAAGTACAAATCAGTTAATGAAAAAAAAGTTAAGTTTGAGTCACTAGGTCAGCATCAAAGTTATAGTAAATTTGTTAGCCAGCGCTAATTTTTAAGAATGTAGAAGTTGTAGTCTAAGCTATTTTAATATGCAGTCGTGTTCACATAGAAAAAAAAAATGAAATTAGGATTTGAATTAAAAGTTGGTGCAAAACTTAGTAGAAAGAGAAAACAAAGATACCGGATTTGGTACTTAATTATGGAAGGCCCCGGTAACACTGCAAACGAATTAAAATCCATAATTGCTCAACCGCCCGTGCCAGTGGAATCATTCGAATTACTAACTCATCTCCCAAACAAAGAAAGGTAGATGTAGTCCCCATCATAGCGGTCTCAGCACACACCAAAAGACGAAAGGCGAAACCGCAAAGAAAGTGAACACAGCCAACTGTTCCCTGTCATACGATATCATCATTCATCGTAAACAATCGGAATATCGAAACATGATCAAAACGGATGAAACACACAGCTCACGGTGTGCGCAGAGCACCTAACTCAGTAGCTCCTGCAACAAGCCGGACTTGGAATATGAGGAAACTGCAACAAGGAACACTTTCATACAGAGCCTTCAATGGTCCCTGCTGCCTATCCACCATATTGACTGGAAATTCACGTCCTCAAAAATGGCAAAAATGTATTCAGTATACGATATGATCGGGAGCCGCGATAGTTCAGTGGTTAGCGAACTGGATTACAAAGGACAAGGGGTAGGGTTCGATCCCAACCGACAGCTTCCAGGTTCACTCAGCCTTTAATTGTACCAGATTTTTTTATGGGAAAGTAAAGCGGCACGGGCGTAATACCGACCACATTACCCCAAAAATCATGTGCTGAAGATCTGTAAAATTGATGGTCACTAACACCATATTCCCTATACGCCACTTGGCGTGACGGGGGCTCTTTACTTTACTCACTGTACGATATGATCAGCGTAATCTAAGTCTAACAGTACGTAGATCATTGTATATATTTCAGAAATACCTTCTGTTATGTGCGTCTTATAACTCACTTTATTGCACACAAAAAGAAAATGTTTGACAAACACACTTTGCTGTTGCATTCCCGTTATACATTGTTACTTTTCTTGGCTAAGAAAACCCAAATATTTCTCAACTTTTTAATTAATATTTTTTTGTGTATGCGCTTTTTTTCTGATCATAAAAGAACGCTTGTCACATTAGAGTTGCGATGTCTGAAAAAAATCGCTTGGAGTAACCACAAAAGAGAGAATGAGAAATAATATTATAAGAGATAAGAGTGCACATTGTGTCATTCCTAAGCTACATATAGAAACAACAAATAAACTGGTTTGTACATCTAGAAAGAATGACAGGTCAAACAGGCCTTAAACAAACAAAGTAAATATTAAAAGAGGAGGAGGGAGAATAGCAAGAGGCAGACCTAAAGTAAGACTGAAAGACAACATCAAAAAAAAGGCAAAAACATAAATTGTCTGTAAGTGAAACCGTCAAATGGGCGAGAACCAGAACTTTGTACCGCCTTCGACACCCCAATGGGTGGTTACAAGAGGAAGTGAAGAGAGAGATAGACAGAAAGAGAGATTGAGGGAAAAGACTAACTGTTTTCTATTACGTGTGTGCATTTACCTTCAATCTGCTGTTTCGCTTATTGACAACTGAAGTACACTTTAATAATGAATGCCTTGTTCAGATAAAACCACACTCAAACTGGCAAGTTATTAAGCAGTGTTGGGGCTTCCAGTCAGAGAACCGCACTGCTCTTCAACTGATGGGTTCCAGCTGTTGTGACGCTACGTGTGAATTGACAGTACCTTCTTTGTGATCGTTCTACTATTTTGTTAGGAAACGATAAAGTTCTCAGTATTTTCTAAAAACTGTACTTGTGTTTAATGTGAACACTTTTTTTTTTCTAAATCAGTGTAATTATGTAAATTTGTCTCTGCAGTTCTGAACACTGCTATATTTTTTCTGATTGTTAGATATGATCTCTGTACCAAATACTTTCTTTTCTGAAACTTTGATATGTAGATATGTACTGTACACCATATATTTTCTTTTCTGATCGTTAGATATGCTCTCTATACCAAATACTTTCTTTTGTGACCGTTAGATATGATCTCTACACTGTATATTATCTTTTCTGATCGTTAGATATGATCTCTGCAATGTATATTTTCTTTTCTGTTCGTTAAATATGATCTCTACAGCATTTATATTTTCATGAAGCATGCTTGTTCTTTCCTTAGATTCAGACATGCTGCTTTGTGTAAGAACGATGATTTTGCTGAGCACCTTGCTAGTTAGATGCAGCTCCGTCTGTTGTTGATGTTTGCTCTCCTTTCTTAAATTTACGATTATTAATTTGTTCCGTTTCACTGATGCTGCCCATGTTTATCAAACTAGTTATTCTATATCAAAAGTTACATCTTGTCCATTTAGATGCTAAAAGAAAAAAGTAAAGAGCCCCGTCACGTCAAGCTGCGTATAGGGAATATGGTGTTAGTGACCAATATTTTTACAGACCGCCAGCACATGATTTTTGGGGTAATGTGGTCGATATTACGCCCGTGTCGCTTTACTTTCCCAGAAAAAGACCGGTACACATTTAAGGCTGGGTGAACCTGGAAGCTGTCGATCAGGATCGTAAACGACCTCTTGTCCTTGTTTAGATGTTGTAAACTTAATTTCTGTGGAAATAAATGATGGATAGAGGAGATTCTTGTTGCCGTCGTCAATACATGCCCGTACTAAATGTATGGAGATGTCGTCATCCTTTCACTGAGCACGCTAATGTTGACATTGCGGGAAGATTTTACTTTCTGTTGTTTGATGTGCGACGAGGATAATCCGACGACTGTGTTTCTTGTTTTCGGATTTGGTTTCAAAAACGATGTCCTAACATCATCAAGCGCTATACATTTTTTTTTAAAATATGACGATCATCTTTTTTCTGGAGGACGTGAACGTCCGGTCAATATGGTGGATAGGCGGCAGCAGGCATTGAAGGCTATGTCTGAAAAGTGTTCCTTATTGCAGTTTCCTCATATTCCAAGTCCGACTTGTTACAGGAGCTACTGAGTTAAGTGCTCTGTGCACACCGTGAGCTGTGTGTTTCATCCGCTTTGATCGTGTTTAGATATTCCGATTGTTTACTATGAATGATGATATCGTATGACAAGGAACAATTGGCTGTGTTCACTTTCTTTGCGGTTTCGCCTTTTCTATTTTGGCGTGTGCAATGACTGCTATGATGGGGTCTACAGCTACCTTTCTTGGTTTGGAAGATGAGTTAGTAATTCGGATGATTCCACTGGAACGGGCTGTTGAGCAATTATGGATTTTAATTCGTTTGCATTGATACCGAGGCCTTCCATAACAATACAAATTACAATAACTGAGCAATGCTATCTTTGAACTTAAGTTTGACGTCTGAAAATGTAACTAAAGGATTATTTGCTGTGGAATTGTTATTGTTTCGCCAGCACATACTTTGTTAATTAATGTCTGTTGGTATCAACTCAAAACAGGCGGAGGTCAATCCACGTACATCAAAGTACGGCTTCTTCTGAAATAATAATTGGGATGGCTATTGAGCCGTGTCTATTCCTTGTTTACTTGAGCAAATGTTCCGCTCATATTTTACGACTAAGTCAAGCTTATCAGAATATCCAATTTTTATGGTGCTTTTTTGTTGTTAGACCTGATATCACAACACTGCTGGCAATTCCATAGGTGTTTAGTTAGAATCGCTAATTCTTGGAGACGTTGATCTTTAACGGTGGCATTTTCATGTATCACGGTCTTTGCTAATTCGAAATATAAGTACTTGTTTTCTTTCCTATGAGTGACTGCTTGCACAACTATTTTTACCATCCCGTGGTTCTGTTCTGTATTCGTCTTTCCTTCGCTTTTTGTTTTCTTTTCTTATTTCCATTGAGATCTACATGTTGCAGATTCTTAAGATGAGTAAGCTAGTTCAAGGTATCCGGGACACTTTCCGAAGATTGCGTGCAACAGTAGATTAAGTCCATTGATACTGCACGTTGGACAAGTCTGCTACAGATATTGAAATGTCGTGAGACCAGTAAAAACGTCGTGAGACTAGTAGAAATGTCGTGAGACCAGTAAAAACGTCGTGAGACTAGTAGAAATGTCGTGAGACCAGTAAAAACGTCGTGAGACTAGTAGAAATGTCGTGAGACCAGTAAAAACGTCGTGAGACTAGTAGAAATGTCGTGAGACCAGTAAAAACGTCGTGAGACTAGTAGAAATGTCGTGAGACCAGTAAAAACGTCGTGAGACTAGTAGAAATGTCGTGAGACCAGTAAAAACGTCGTGAGACTAGTAGAAATGTCGTGAGACCAGTAAAAACGTCGTGAGACTAGTAGAAATGTCGTGAGACCAGTAAAAACGTCGTGAGACTAGTAGAAATGTCGTGAGACCAATAGAAATGTAGTTTAAAATAGCAAGAACATTTTTTTAACTTAATTTTTTGCCCAGCCTTGTTAACATGAAAAAAATCTAAATTTTTAATGTCAATTTATTTTTATTTTTCAATCTTAGTTCCTTTTCCGTGTGTTCCCATGGTTGTCACTATATAATCCTTATGCTGCAGAATGTGTGATGTGATTTTTGTTACTTAGTGCATGATGGTTTCTTTTAAAAGAAAGCAAAGAAGAAGTGATTTCTAAACTTATGGATGAAAACATGTTTTTATTTTTATTTATGTGTGTGTGTGGAAAATATATGTGATCTGTGCATGCAAAATGATATATTAATACCACAACAGCTGCAGCTCGCCATCTCCGGGAAGCATGATGCATATATGGTTGATTGTAATTTGTGTGTGTGCAGTAAATCCTTCGTTATCACATGTTCTCTCCATTTTCTATCTTTTTTCCCAGCTCAAAATGTATGTGTCTTCTCTTCGCAAGATCCATTGGATTCAGTTCAATGCTCGTTCACTTATTATTAATTTTTTACTTCTAGTTTTTTAGCTTGATTTTGCTTCTATGTTTGTGACATGGGCTGTTATGTTTCTAGTTTCACTCACTTAGTTCTCAAGTTATTGATTTTTTCCTTCATCCGGTACTTTACGTAATATTTCTTTTTCATTTCCTTTTCTGGAATCGGTTCATCGACTTCCTACAGTATTGCTTTGGCACCGATTTAAATATAAGGGTCGTTCAAGGTTGACCGAGACATTCATACGTAAATAATCGATGAATAGCTAGTGCACGTATTTGGCACATGCTCAGCATCACTTATTTGGCACATGCTCAGCATCACTTATTTGACACATGCTCAACATCACTTATTTGGCACATGCTCAACATCACTTATTTGGCACATGCTCAGCATCACTTATTTGGCACATGTTCAGTATCACTTATTTGGCACATGCTCAGCATCACTTATTTGGCACATGCTCAACATCACTTATTTGGCACATGCTCGGCATCACTTATTTGGCACATGCTCAACATCACTTATTTGGCACATGCTCAACATCACTTATTTGGCACATGCTCAGCATCACTTATTTGGCACATGCTCAACATCACTTATTTGGCACATGCTCAACATCACTTATTTGGCACATGCTCAACATCACTTATTTGGAACATGCTCAGCATTACAGCTAACTAGGCGGCACGTAGTGTGTCTGCTGATGTTAGACATTGGTGTGGTTACATTTCTTGTAAAAGAGAATGCTAACTCAGCTGAGACTTTTGAAGAGTGCGAGCGCAGTTTAAAGAGCAAACAATTTCACAAGCAAGAGTGTGCAGATCGTAAGAATAGTTTCTTGAAATAATCGAATATGTTAATGGAACTCTACATGCCTGTACAGGCGGGCGATTACAAACGACTTCCTGTGGAGTAAGACTACACAGCTACTTACTCCAGTTTTCTCGGAAGAAAAAAAAAAACACTTCGGAAATTTTATTTTTTTTGTTTAAACCGAATTGGTTAATCTAGTTTGCTAGTCACTGCAGAAAGATGGCGACCTGTGCAGCCATTGTGCATTGTCGGGTATGACGCTAGCAAAGCCGAACTCCGTGCAATCCAAAGTCGGCTGCATAGACGACCGTATTTTCCAGCAACAGTACTGATCAAATGGCTTCAACCTTCTATTTGCTACTTTTGTATACCTGGGGTACTGTTCGCGATATTTGAATCAAGGTTCTCTGGTCCCCACCATGTACCTATCGCTAGATCACTACCGCACCTTTCAGTTCTTCGACGTCACTTCGACTTCATAGTACTTTTTTCATTTTTAGTTGTTTTAAAACTTCATAGTTTGTTTTATTTTCTTTCCATCCAATTCTACCTATTCTTCTATAGATCCACATTTCAAATACTCCTGTTAACTCTCTAATTCCATTCAATCTACACATTGCATGTATAACTCGTACAAAATAACCAGCGGGTGTGCAATACAAGCCACTATGTTTATTTTGTTTTCTCCCTTC
Organism: Megaustenia siamemsis; assembly: GCA_032433765.1. Classification (NCBI taxonomy): domain Eukaryota; kingdom Metazoa; phylum Mollusca; class Gastropoda; order Stylommatophora; family Ariophantidae; genus Megaustenia; species Megaustenia siamemsis. The sequence continues at coordinate 60,121,141 of JAVIAB010000117.1, forward strand.
GTAGACCAAATATCACGACTAGAAATATACCTTTTGTTTTCTCCCTTCGTAGATCAAATATCACGACTAGAAATATACCTTTTGTTTTCTCCCTCCGTAGACCAAATATCACGACTAGAAATATACCTTTTGTTTTCTCCCTTTGTAGACCGAATATCACAACTAGAAATATACCTTTTTTTTCACCAAATCTGTTGCGTGAGTTGAACGACCGAGCTATAAATAAATGCAGCATTAACTGAAGCGTCCTCAGACAAGTGGAAGTCTGATAAACGCGGACGTAACTCGGTTAGATGTAAGCAAATGTTGGTGAAGTCTTTTGAATCATTTTTTATTTCTTTATGAACGTTACAAGATAACCAGAATCAAAGAAAATGATTAATTTCGAGCATTGAAGTAGGAGTGAACAGTCTTTGACGTGGGCGGCAGGAGTTTGCGATGAATGTGTTGACAAGTGTGTAGTGTAAAACATCATTCAATTGTGTACTGTAAAACGTCATTCAAGTGTGTAGTGTAAAACGTCATTCAAGTGTGTACTGTAAAACGTCATTTAATTGTGTACTGTAAAACGTCATTCAAGTATGTACTGTAAAACGTCATTCAAATATGTACTGTAAAACGTCATTCAAGTGTGTACTGTAAAACGTCATTTAATTGTGTACTGTAAAACGTCATTCAAGTGAGTACAGAAATAGAAATGAAGTCATGCAGTACCTTCAAAGATTATTTGTGAGGCATCTGCAATATTTCGTTTTTCCTTGCAGGTTTAATCCGAAGAGGGCTTCATCTCGGTAATTTCTTGTACCATTGCCAGCTGTAATAAAAATCTGGAGTCGCACACATCGTGGCGACTGCTTGACCAAGCGGCCTTTATCCCTCTGGTTCTATCGTTGCCCCCCGACATACACCAGCAATGGTACTATGTGTCGTAAAGAAAGATAGAATTGTCAGCTGTTTTGTTGTTGTTCATATGCCTTGTTGGTGGAGATGACGTCAGGGACGCACCAAAATGGCAGCTTATTTATATTCGAGCTATGGACTAAGCAATGTTTACATTGAACAACACGATAAAAGATATTGCTGCGAGTTGGCAGATTTTTGAAAATGTTTTCAAGGGTTTGAACATAAATGTTTGTTCACAGTTCGTTAACCTTCGCTGTAGATAAAGTCGTTAATTCGATGGCTTCGTTTCAGACGTTTGGGACGTTGGTAGCTAAGGACCTAACTTGTGCAAACGGATGGCATTGGCAAGGATCATTTTGAATCTATGAAGTGGGCTCATTGTGTGTTTAACTCAAAAGCATATGTGCTTTTTAACCAAAGACCTTTTTTTGGGGACTCAATGAAGATATCCCCGATGGATGAATAAACTGTACTATTAGTCCCATAAATGATTCGCTTCCAGAGGTTTATGATGTAAACAAAGCAGTTTTGTCATTGCAAGTGAATAATGTCCACACCTATAATTGGTCAGGATTGTGTAGCAGCAGCAGCTTTATAGCGAACACAGAAAACATCATAGGATTGTGCTGTTCTGAAACAGCTATGCCATGCTACCCTAGAATTGCCTTTAATGGGATTACTGTGACCACAAACCACTCTCCATGTGTGTGCCACATATTTACACCCCAGAAAGAAATACTGAATATAACATCATATGCCGTCTGTGATATTAATGACCACAGACCAGGAGCCTCCAGTATGATTGATACAACTGTTGCACCAAGCATTTCATCAGCAGAGCCATATCTATGGAATGTTAATCTGACATTGTTCTTGAATGATATCCAAGTTAATGAGACATCAGAATTGTGTGGCGGCAGCTACAAGAAGGGAGCGGAGAACATCAAGTTTTGCTGCTATAAAGGATACTTGCCTTGCTATCCCAGAATTGCCTTAAATGGGATCACTGTAGTTGAAAACTTCTCCTCTTGTGTAAACTACACATTCACATCTAAGAGTGAATCAGTGAAGGTCACAAAATCATATTCTCTCTGTGGTTTTACTAACTACAGGTCATGTGGCTTCTGTTGGATTGGAAATGATAACTTACCACCACTGTGTGTCTATATGTTTGGAACTGGAGTCATCAATGATGGCCTAACATCATCAAGTGCTATGACGATCATCATTTTCGGGAGGACGTGAACTCCCATGGTATATGGTGGATAGGCGGCAGGAACCATTGAAGGCTATGTCTGAAAAGTGTTCCTTCTTGCAGTTTCCTCATATTCCAAGTCCGGCTTGTTGCAGGAGCTACTGAGTTAAGTGCTCTGTGCACACCGTGAGCTGTGTGTCTCATCCGTTTTGATCCTGCTTCGATATCCCGCTTGTTTACGATGAATGATGATATCGTATGACGGGGAACAGTTGGCTGTGTTCACTTTCTGCGCGGTTTCGCCTTATGTCTTTTGGCGTGTGCTGAGACTGCTACGATGGGGACTACAGTTACCTTTCTTTGTTTGGGAGATGAATTCGTAATTCGGATGATTCCACTAGCACGGGCGGTTGAGCAATTATGAATTTTAATTCGTTTGCTGTGAAACCGAGGCCTTCCATAACCAATAACAATAACAATGCCTTGTTGGTATGTTGTGTCAAAAAGTTATGTGGGTTGGTTGGGGTGTTTTGGTTTGTTGGTTGGTTAGTTGGCTATTAGTTGGTTAACTGGCTCGTGTATGGGTTGAGTGGTTGTTTAATTTGTTGACTGACGGGTGATTTATTCATTGACAGACTGGTTCATTAATTGATTGCTTGCTTAGTTAGCTGATTGGTTATTTGGTTGATTGACTGCCAGGTGGTTTATTGACTGGCTGGCTCAACGATTGGCTGGTTCGCTGAGCTGGTTCACTAGCTGGCAGGTTGGTTTGTTTGTTGATTGGCTGGCTGGGGAGGCGGGGGGGGTGTTCCTCCGGTTGTTTGTTATTGGTGTCAATGTTTGTGGCTCTTTATTTTTCGGCTTTAAGGCACGTGGCATGAATCAACGTCATCGTAGCGGTAAATGTCAATTTATGTTCTGCCACCAAGCCAGTATTTGACCTGAAACTTCTGACAAGTGTTGTCTTCAGCACTTAATCCGTAGCGATGACGACATTACTTGACCTACCCAAAGCGTGAAATTTGCTCTCATTTTAATTGGTGGTTGATTGGACCACAGTAGGTTTTGTATACCTGGGGTACTGTTCGTGATATTTGAATCAAGGTTCCCTGGTGCCAGGCATGTACTTATCGCTAGATCACTACCGCACTTTTCGGTTCTTCGGCTTCATGCCTTATAATATTACATGTTATATCATCATCATTGAGTGCCGTCTACGCATGGAAGTTTGACTACTATGGATCGTCATTCCACTCTGCCTCTTGTTTTGACGGTGCAGATTGTACATATGTTGACTTGTCTATCTTTTGATGTTACTCGTCCATGTTAGTCTTGGTCTGCCTCTGTTTCTTTTACCTTGTATACCCCCTTCCAATATTACTTTTATTAGACTGTTGTGTCTTTTACCTTGCCCCACAAATTTAATTTGTCCTGTTCTAATTGTGTTTAGTAGTTCTCTTTTCATTTTTAGTTGTTTTCAAACGTCATCGTTTGTTTTCTTTTCTTTCCACCCAATTCTACCTATTCTTCTATAAATCCACATTTCAAAGGCTTAAATTTTCTGTTCTGTTTTCTTGTCTAATGTCCATGTTTCTGCACCACACAGGAATATTGAGAAGATGTAACATTTTGCTATTCTTAGTTTTAGCCCTGGTGTATGTGTTGTGCATGTTCTATAAAATAAAATAAAAAGTAAAGAGCCCCCGTCACGCCAATTTGCGTTTCGAGAATATGGTGTTAGTGACCATAATTTTTCAGACCTTCGGCACATGATTTTTGGGGTAATGTGGTCGGTATTACGCCCGTACCACTTTACTTTCCCAGAAAAAATTCGGTACCCATATAAGTTTGGGTGAACCTGGGAGTCATGGACCATTATCGAACCCGACCTCTAATCCTTGTAGTCCAGCTCACTAACAACTGAGCTATCGCGGTTCCCTGTTTTATGCCGGCGTGTATATAGATTTTCTCCAGTTCTGAAACTAGAAAGAAGACTGTTACATCAATGCAGGACTAGAGTTAGCTACTATGTTCTGCTTAAAGTTCAGGAAGACCTATAATTGTTCACTGTGCTCAGTCCCCACCACCAATTGCCTTACGATTGCAGTGGGTGTATGTAAGGTTGCACAGATATAACCATGCTTGTGAATCAAAATGAGGGGTAAGGCATAAAAATGCGAAGCTGCAGTAAAGCTGAATATGAGGAAAAATAAAAAAAATAAAAAAAATGGTATGTAAGAAGCTTTACGTGACAAGTGGACGACATGGACTAAACAACGTTTCGGCTCAATAGGCCTTCATCAGGAATAAACAAAAAAACACACACACAAAACTAATAACGAAACAACCAAAACAAAAACAACAACAACAAAATGAATCAATGAATAAAAATGACCGTGTCATCCTGACGACTATGCCTCTGTGAGTGATACCTGTCACGAGAGAAAACTGTGCCTGGAACTTCCAGTCAATATGACGGATAGACGACAAGAACCGTTGAGGATATGTCTGAAAAGTGTTCCTTGTTGCAGTTTCCTCATATTCCGAGTCCGGCTTGCTACCGTAGCTACTGAGTTTAGAGCTCTGCGCACACTGTGAATGTGTTTTTAATCCGGTTCGTGTTTCGATACTTCGATTGCTTACGGTGAATGATGGTATCGTTTTTCGAAGGACTGTTCAGCTTCGTTCAGTTTCGATGCTTCTACGCCTTATGTCTTTTGGCGTGTGCTGTAGCTACTATGATGGGGACTGCAGCGCCTTTCTTTGTTAGGGTCCTTCAGTGAGATGCGATGTTAATTCGGATGAATCCACTGGCACGGGCGGTTGAGCAATTATGGATTTTAATTTGTTTGCAGTGATACCGGGGCCTTTGATTAACTACTTCTACTACACACTGGGCATTTTGCATTCATTTATCAATTTCTATGAAGAAACCAATTCCTATCCCTTCTCAGCCCTAAAAACTGCGTGCTAACTAGACACATGGAGCCAGTAGTGGGGTGTGATAACACTCCAAGGTATGGCGACAGCTTTACAAGGAAGGAACACAGCACAATACTGGCGTTTCGGCCTGTGGCCTTCTTAGGTGAAACGTCAGTATTGCGTTGTGTTCCTTCCTTGTAATGCTGTCACCATACCTTTTTGTGTTATCACACCCCACTACTGGCTCCTTGCTACCAGCTTTACCGCAGCATTGCAGTTATTTGCCTGTGCTCTAACTAGACACATATTTTCACCGAACCAATACTAGACAGATAAAGCTGTTAGTTGTTTGATATTGCTGTTAATTGTTTGATATTGCTGTTAATTGTTTGATATTGCTGTTAATTGTTTGATATTGCTGTTGTTTGATATTGCTGTTAATTGTTTGATATTGCTGTTGTTTGATATTGCTGTTAATTGTTTGATATTGCTGTTAATTGTTTGATATTGCTGTTAATTGTTTGATATTGCTGTTAATTGTTTGATATTGCTGTTAATTGTTTGATATTGCTGTTAATTGTTTGATATTGCTGTTGTTTGATATTGCTGTTAGTTGTTTGATATTGCTGTTAATTGTTTGATATTGCTGTTAATTGTTTGATATTGCTGTAAATTGTTTGATATTGCTGTTAATTGTTTGATATTGCTGTTGTTTGATATTGCTGTTAGTTGTTTGATATTGCTGTTAGTTGTTTGCGTTATCAGGCTTTATATTTCTAGTGAATTCCCGAGGGAGTTAATTTTGCACGAATATCACATTTTCCTTTTTTTTCACACCTGCAGTCGTGTGCTCAGGTGTCCCCCACCATACAGGTAGTCGTGTGCTCAGGTGTCCCCCACCATACAGGTAGTCGTGTGCTCAGGTGTCCCCCACCATACAGGTAGTCGTGTGCTCAGGTGTCCCCCAACATACAGGTAGTCGTGTGCTCAGGTGTCCCCCACCATACAGGTAGTCGTGTGCTCAGGTGTCCCCCACCATACAGGTAGTCCTGTGCTCAGGTGTCCCCCACCATACAGGTAGTCGTGTGCTCAGGTGTCCCCCACCATACAGGTAGATATTGACTTCAAAGCTACTCTCATATTTCCTGTATCTATCGTCAAGTGTGTTAACGTTTCCGGCAGATTTTGTTTTTCCCAGGCAGCGGCCATTTTTAATCTACTCTTTTCGATTTCTGACTCCAAGAGTTCTTTAACGTGCTCGATATGCACGCAGTTTTCGCTGTTATCAGATCATCGGATCTCGCTACTAAAATTCCAGGAGATGTTAAAGCCACGAAGAAATCGGATTCGTTTTTTTCTTTCTTAAATATGTTCTGTCGCATTTTGTGGGAATCAAACCTGGGACATTCTTGTCCAGATGCCAACGTCTGACCTCTAAACCACCAGTCCTCACTAATAAGATTATATGACAGAAAAGAACTTATTTAAAGTTACATACAAAATTCATCAATTTTAAACCGTCTTGCTGTCTCATCGATTCTGGCTAAAGATCAAGAAAGAAAACTTACAAATGGGATGAGATGCCTCAGAAAAGCTGTGAACAAAACACGAAGAGATCATGTACAGAACGGTGAAGTCGAAAACACCATTGGAATTCTAGTAATGGAATACATAGATAGACAAAGATGAAAGTGGTTTGAACATTTAATGTGCATGAACCCCTCATCACTAGCGTCAAGAGCTTATAACAACAAAATGGAACAGCCAAGATATAGAGGTAGACCAAGATGAAGATGGATTGAGGGAATTTACGACATAATAAAAGAATACAATATCACTATGTGCCAAGCTACAGAAAGTGCCCTTGATGGAAAACATGTCAGTGACTTAAGTTTAAGACTCCTACCGACAAAAAGCAGAAGAAGATAAAAGAAAGAAAGAAGAAGGAACTCATTTAATTGTACAATATCAGCTGAGTTATCATGAACACAGTTTTCTCTTGCCAACGTGTTCAGTAAATTTAGCAGCAACTGATGTGTACATTTTCTTTTCTTTTTTTCTTCAGATTGGCAAGTGTACTTTTGCTTTCGGACCAACCCTGAGTGCCAACGACTGCTTGTCCTACAACCTGACATCCAGCGAGCACGGGTTCAGACCCGAGCACCATCACATTCGACACCAGCCCCATAATGGGGAGTGGGCTAACACCCCCACTTCCCTGCCAGCCCAGGTTGGGGTTGGGACCGACATGAGGGGGTCCAGCCCCGCGAAGGAGAGCCCCGGCCACAGTAACCGGAATAGCGCGGCCAGTAGCGACAGTGGGCGAGGCTGCAGTACTGGATACGCCGATGTAAAAGTAAGTTTTGTTGACACCTTTGGCGAATATCATTTTTTTTTTTTAATCCGCTACCTCATGTTTTGTTGTGCCTTACACCCAGACACTGTCATTCGAGAAATGGTACTTTTCTACTTCTTTCTATCTTCATTTGCATTTCAGTGTCGAGAGAAGATGCAATTTGCTGTCTTTTGCTCATCTGTTGGCCTATCCTGCTGCTATATTTCCTAGTTGTCAGTCCTAACAGCTCTAAAAAAAAAACCAGGAACAGTAAGTTAGATGACTAGAGAACAACCTAGGCCAATTGCGCAATAACTCCCAGAGAGTGGTCATCCAGTGGATACTATCACACTGTAATATACACGGAAACGAATGCGCAGACAAACTAGCTAAGGAGGGAGGGAGATTACCACAAGAGAACCATCTGGTCAGCTACGATGAAGCCAAATCCATCATCAAAGGACAGTATCATGAACAATGGAAACAAGAACACCCAAAGTATAACGAGAGGGATGGATATCTCCAATTATCAAGGAGGGATCAAGTCATCATACTTCGCCTACGCACTGGCCACAACAGAATGAGAAACCATATGTTCACCAAACTCAAAATAGGAACTACCAGCCAATACCACTGTACACTGGACAACATGACAACAAAACATGTTCTACAAGATTTCCCCCAGTACACAAACCTGAGAAGGATAATGTGGTCCATACCCACCTCCCTGGAAGAGAAACTATATGGGGCAATCGAATCACTTAAACAGACAGCTGCCTTCATAAGAGAGTCCGTAATCCTAGTCTGAATGAGTCATGATCGCAGAAGAAGAAGAATTTTCCTAGTGATTCTAATATGCCATCAATCCATCTTACATCTGAAGACTGGAACTTCCGGTATATTGTGGATAGGCAGCGGGAACCATTGAAGGCTGTGCATGAAAAGTGTTCCTTTTTGCAGTTTCCTCATATTCCAAGTCCGGCATGTTGCAGGAGCTACTGAGTTAAGTGCTCTGTTCACACCGTGAGCTGTGTTTCATCCGTTTTGATCATGTTTCGATATTCCAATTGTTTACGATGAATGATGATATCGTATGACAGGGAACAGTTGGCTGTGTTCACTTTCTGCGCGGTTTCGCGTTATGTCTTTTGGCGTGTGCTGAGACTGCAACCATGGGGACTACAGTTACCTTTCTTTGTTTGGGAGATGAGATACTAGTTCAGATGATTACGCTGGCAAGGGCGGTTGAGCAATTATGGATTTTAATTCGTTTGCAGTGATAGCGGGACCTTCCATAACCAAAAAACCTCTAAAGACTTCCGGGTTACTGGAATCATCTCTTGTTCCTTGGATACACACGGTCGGTTAGCCTTGGAGACTCGAGTGGTACACCGCTTTGGCACTCTCCATCCAAGGGAGCTAAACTCTTTTAACTCTTCCCTTTAGTTACTGAAAAAAGTAAAGTAAAGTCAAGAGCACCGGCACAACACGTGACGTATAAGAAATATGGTTTTAATGACAATAAATGTTACAGACATTCAGCACATGATTTTTGGGGTAATGTGGTCGGTATTTTGCCCGTACCGATTTAAGTAAAGTAAAGAGCCCCCGTCACGTCAAGTGGCGTATTGGGAATATGGTGTCAGTGACCATAAATTTTACATACCTTCAGCACATGATTTTTGGGGTAATGTGGTCGGTATTACGCCCGTGCCGCTTTACTTTCCCAGAAAAAATCCGATATCCATTTAAGGCTGGGTGAACCCGGAAGCCGTTGGTTGGGATCGAACCCTACCTCTTGTCCTTTGTAGTCCAGTTCACTAACCATTGAGCTATCGCGTACCGCTTTACTTTCCCAGAAAAAAATCTGGTCTCCATTTAAGGCTGGATGAATCCGGACACCATCGTTCAGGATCGAACCCTACCTCTTGTCCTGTGTATTCCAGTTCAATAACCACTGAGCTATCACGACACTCTTTAATTACCGATCTCTTTTGTTGAGGTATCTCCTGCCTTTCTTTCCTCTTGCCATCTCTGCTTTCTCTTTTTTTTTCAGGTGACCCTTACTTTGTCTGGCTCCTTTTTGGCCCTCTTTTGGCCTATTTACCACTATCGTGTGACCAACAGGCAGTTTGGTACTGGTCACTTCATCACATGGCACTATTCAGATAGATAAGTACTTGCCTTGTGTGTGTGTGTGTGTGTGTGTGTTATTGTTTTTATTTATATTTGTTATAGTTTACCCTTCTGTGTGAGTGAATTCTCAACACCCTTCTGTGTGAATTAATTCTCAAAACCCTTCTGTGTGAAATAATTCTCAACACCCTTCTGTGTGAATTAATTCTCAACACCGTTCTGTGTGAATGAACTTTCAACATCCTTCTGTGTGAATTAATTTTCAACACCCTTCTGTGTGAGTGAATTATCAACACACTTCTGTATGAGTGACTTCTCAACACCCTTGTGTGTTAGTGAATTATCAACACACTTATGTGTGAGTGACCTCTCAACACCCTTGTGTGTTAGTGAATTATCAACACACTTCTGTGTTAGTGAATTATCAACACACTTCTGTGTGAGTGACTTCTCAATATCCTTCTGTGTTAGTGAATTATCAACACACTTCTGTGTTAGTGAATTATCAACACACTTTTGTGTTAGTGAATTATCAACACACTTCTGTGTTAGTGAATTATCAACACACTTCTGTGTTAGTGAATTATCAACACACTTCTATGTTAGTGACTTCTCAAGACCCTTCTGTGTTAGTGAATTATCAACACACTTCTGTGTTAGTGAATTATCAACACACTTCTGTGTGAATGACTTCTCAACACCCTTCTGTGTGAGTGACTTCTCAACACCCTCTGTGTTAGTGAATTATCAACACCCTCTGTGTTAGTGAATTATCAACACACTTCTGTGTGAGTGACTTCTCAACACCCTTCTGTGTTAGTGAATTATCAACACCCTCTGTGTTAGTGAATTATCAACACACTTCTGTGTGAATGGCTTATAAAACGACAGCGAGATCAGTCCAATCCAGAAAGTACTTGCTGCAGTCTGTACGGTGATGCATTAATTGTTAACAACAGAGGATTTATTGTACAGAAGGTTAACATGCGTGACGGCCGCATGTCGTCATCCTGCTTCGATCTTTATTGTCCCTTGTGAATACACCTTCAATGCATCATAACGCAACGCTATCGATGGAATGGATAACATCAACAGATAGACCAATAGTAATTTACTTGTCGATCTTAATTCATGAACACACACAATTATTATCCAGTACAGTTTGTTTATCCGCAATGCACAATAAAGGCAGTGGAACAATATTAAAAAAGGTAAATGAATTTAAATATCTGGGAACAGTGTTAATCTCAAGGATTCAATCATCATCATGTGCCATACCGGTTGGCGTAGGCGATCATGTCCCTCCACAATCTTCTAGATACAGTGCATCGTATCAGTTCTGTTGTTGACTGTTTTCCATGCCATGACACCAAGCTATCCAGTATTTTCTCTCTTTGTCGTCCGCGATCTCTCTTTCCTTTTATTTTGCCAGTTGTAACCAAGTATTTCAACTTTCCTCTTCTCATGATGTGCCCGAAAAATGTTGATTGCTTCTTTCTGATATTTTTTTAAGAGCTCCCTTTTTGTGTTGACCTCTTTGAGAACTTCCTCGTTGGTCTTTTTAGCTGTCCAGAGAACTTTCAACATTCTTCTGAGAAATCCCATCTCTGTGGCCCAAGGATTCAATAGATGCAGTAATGCGTGAAGAACAGGCAGTTTTTAGAAAAGGGAGAAGCTGCCTTGACCGCATTTTTACTCTACGACTTATATTGGAGGAACACATTGAAAAGCAAAAACTTTTGTACTTAACTTCATCGACTTCAAAAAAGCATTTGACAGTATTCACAGAGATTCTTTGTGGAAAATTCTGAAGCAATATGGCTTACCATAACAAATCATAAAATTATTAAAGACATGTATGATGGCTACACATGTGCAGTTCGAACAGAGGAAGGCCTGAGCGAATGATTCCCAATAGAAACTGGGGTTAAACAAAGATGCATTTTATCGCCCTTGTTATTTGGAGTTGTTATGAACTTCATAATGAAAAAATGCTGCACTGGTAATAAAGGCATTGAATGGATACAATGAGACCATTTGGAGGACCTCCGCTTTGCTGATGACATAGTTCTCATCAGCAGTCAGATAAAAACGATGCAGGAAAACACAAATGAACTATCAATAGCCAGCAAATGTGGGCTTGAGATCAATCATGAGAAGATTAAAGTCATGAAAAGCTTAATTCCAACAGACGACAAAATATACATGGAAAACAAACCAGTGGAAGAGATCGATCACTTTATCTATCTTGGAAGTCACATTGATCGAGAAGGGGATACAAGCAAAGACATTAGAATCATAATAGCTAAAGCAGCAATGTCTTTCAGAAGCCTTGAAAAGTTGTGGAAATCAAAACTCATCAGCACAAACACAAAACTTAGCCTATTCAAATAAAATGTACTATCAACCCTTACATATGCGTGTGAAAGCTGGAAAACAAGAGAGATAGAAACAAAGTTGAACGCATTCGAAAATAAATGTCTAAGGAAAATACTTGGTATAGCGTGAAACGAATTCAAAACAAACGAGGAAATTAGAGAAATCCACCAATCAACCACTAATATCTTCAGTAATAAAGAAAAGACGATGGTCATATGTTGGACATGTGATGAGAAGAGATAATAACCGAATAGCAAAGCAAGCCCTCATGTGGGAAACAACAGGTAAGAGGAAAAGAGGAAAACCCAGAGAGAAACTGAGAAGAACATTGATGAGAGAGGCAAGAGCAACTGGAATCGGCTCCCTCAATGAGATAGAGCTGCTTGCACAGAACAGAGACAAATGGCGAGATTTGATAAAATATCTTTAAAAGAATTGAAAACTGCTAGAACAAAAATTCAGATAAGAGAAGGAGTATCTTGGTCTACGCCCTATGGGCCGGCTACGGCTCGAAAGGTCAATATATAGATAGATAGGTAGATAGACAGACAGACAGATGGATAGATAGTGTTAATCTCACATGGTAGATTTAAAACAGACGTGAGATGCAGAATGGCTCAGACAAAAGTAGCTTTCCCAGAAATGAATATATTGTGCCATCCATTTTTGACAAGAGAAACAAGAAAAGAGGTTTTTTTTCATGTATTCATTGTGGAACTATTCCTAGTATTTTTTTTTTTTTTGGTTCTTCGTTTCTGATGTGATCTTTTAGACTATTTCATATAGCTTGGTTCTCATTGTTCATGAGTTTACTGTAAAGATTGTGTTTTGAGTGTCCATTTTGCCTGTAGAGTAAACGTTTCCTTATAGTTATAGTTAGTCGAAGCTCCGGTATCACTGCAAACGAATTAAAATCCATAATTGCTCAACCGCATGTGCCATGGGAATCATCTGAATTATCATCTCATCAAATATCCAAACAAAGAAAGACAACTGCAGTCCCCATCATAGGAAACACGGCACACGTAAAAAACATAAGGCGTATCAGCACCGAAAGTGAACGCAGCAGAACTGTCCTTCTTCCTACGATAACATCATTCATCGTAAGTAAATTGAATATAGAAACACCATCCGGGTGAAAAACACTGAGCACTAAACTCACTAGCTCAGGCAGCAAGCCCAACTTGAAATATGCGGAAACTGCAACAAGGAACACTTTTCAGACAGTGCCTCAACTGTTCCTGCCGTCTATCCGCCATATTGACCGGAAATCCTTTTTTCGTGTCCTTGTTGGATAGTTATAGTGACATCAGGTCCATGATTATTAGGCAAGCTTTGCTTTATCTTCAAACCTTTTTATACTACACTCGCTATATAAATTAGAGATGCCAATATATTTAATGCAGGGGAGTTCTGTCGACCAGAACCGTAGATCCCTGCAATTTTATAACGGCCTCAGCTGCTTCACGTTACTGTTGGAGCCTTGATGAAGCCATGAAGCGTGGACTGAGACTCCAGTACAATAATCTACTTGTTCATGTTGAAGTCATAAAATACATGGGGAAGTTTAATGGATTTGAGAGAATGTAATGCTAGTGTCTCTTATTTATGAATAAAACAATATAATACAAACATTGAGCAAACATTATTGTGTAGGCTCGTTGATGTGTTGATAAACCGAATGAACCTACGTATCAGATTAACCAATGAAAACAGCAATTGCTTTTTTCTTTTTTTTTTCTTTTTTTGGGGTGGGGGGGGGGGATTAAAATGCCACTGTTATGAATGCTATGGGGGCCTCGGTAGCCTAGTTGGGAAAACCACCCTACTCGGTTACCGACGTTCGGACAACCCGTGTCTCCGAACACTTCCGGATATGCGGCCGAGCACATATGGGTGAAAACTTGCGTGCTGAGACGGCGATTCAAGTCTCGTGCTTCACCTCTTTAACCGAATGATTGTGGTTATTGAGTTATTTCCGTGTCATCATCATTGCACTCCGAACATGCCCATAGGTGCTCAGATCCCCTCCTCAGCAAGTCCTGCAGTGTCCAGCGACTGGCGACTCCAGTTCTGTGTTGGTTGATAAGTCTTCTAACACAGTCACTAAGTTTCTCATTTATGGCTGTGCCCATCTTAACTCCCATTTCCATCATCCGAAGAAGTGACGTGGATCTGTGTTTGTCAAAGTTCTGTACTTTTCCCACATCTCGGAGGGCACTGATGATGTCACCCGATCCATTGGTTGCCTGTCCTCAACGACAGCGCAGCTAGCCAACCTGTCCGCTCTTTCATTTCCCCGTACTCCCGCATGTCCAGGGGCATAGACAAAGGTGACCTTACGTATTTTGGACTTCTGCAACGACTCTACCCATTGGATGCGCACAGAGCCCGCCTCCACTTTTTTCTATCATGCTCATCGAATCACTCAGTATACATGCGTGGGTGTAGTCTTTGATTGTAGTAGTGATTGTGGTTATCTTGCTCTAGTGGTACTGATTCAAAGGGCTAAAACGCTCAACATCCACTGGGCTGAAAGAATTCAGCAACTCATAGCAGACTTTTGCATCAGGATTAATGAACCGAAACTGGTAAAGATGCTCCACCTCTTTGCGTTAATCCTGATAACAAACAGTCTGGTCAAGTGAGTAGTAATGGAAGTGGGAAGGCACAACGATGATCAAAAAGTGTTATTGATGTTAGGCCGAAAGGTGAAAATATCACAAGTTGTTGTAAATAACATCACAACATGGAAGTACCCATGTAACGTCCTCTTAATGGGAGACGAACTACTTCCCAAACTGTGTGCTCCAAGTGTTTTTTTACGGCACGATATCATAACCTTTATTTACAAAACGTGGGGACCTCGGTAGCCTAGTTAGGAAAACCACCCCACTGGACTACCGAAGTTCGGACAACCTGTGTTCAATTCTCGCTGGGAGCAGTGTGAGTTGTTCTCGTGGTTTGAAAAAAAAAATACTCCCACGGTCGACCCAGCCGTTGGTAGAAATGAGTACCAGGGTATTACCCTATGAAGGTGAGGAATGTCGCCTCGCATTGTGAGTTTCGATGCTTGAAGCGACACTATCCAGAATTCTCCGAACATTTCTGGATAGGCGGCCGAGCACATATGGGTGGAAACTCGCGTGCTAAGACGCCGGTTCAAGTCTCGTACTTTACCTTTACCTTACCTTTACAAAACGTCCAGTAAAGATAACCCCTGGTGTCACATACAGTGGTTACGCCTCTTCTTCTCTTCGTAGAGTTCAGATGGGCGTGGATGCGTCGTGTCGCTAGTTTACGACATAGCCGTGATATCTGCGCCTTTCGACCCGACACATCCGTCTTCGGCATGGATGGATAGATTTGTATAACAATTTGTGCCCGGACAGCGGCCATTTTGGCCTGCTCATTTCTACTTTTATTGTAATGTGCGAGTACACACGGGACCTCCTGTTTTCCGCCGTTTATCGAGCGGACTAGGCATCGGATCTTGTTATCCAAAGAAAGGGCAAGAAGAAACCAAATTTTAAATTTTTGAAAAAATCACACAGACTAATGTGGGAATCGAACCCATGAACTTCCTGTTGAGAGGCCGACATCTTATCTCTAGACCACCAAGTCTTCCGATAATAAATCTGAATATAGACTTATTTATACTTTCTCCTAAATGCAAATATTTAAGATCTGCCTCTGCTGCTAAATACTTGAGTTACGCCTCTTAATCTGACTCTGCTTGTGCTCTCTCCTCAGCCTGTACATAATTATGTGAACGTTCAAGTCAGCTCTCAACAGCAACAACAGCAGCAGCAACAACAACAGCAGCAACAGCAGCAGCAACATCGTCTCTCTGACCAGAGCTACGAGTCCGGAGTGTCCTCCAGACAGAGCTACCAGAGCACATCAAGTTCCAGCCATGGCAGCCTTGACCTGGTAGAGGAGCCTGGCTCGCAGGCCACGATCAACGTCACGCAGCTGGTCCGGGCAGGAGTGCCTGTGAGTGACTTTACCTCTTTACTTATTACAACTAAACAGAACCAATAAGGGAGGGAGAGTTTTATTTAACAAGTGATAGTGAAGGAAAGCACCATATGTCCTTAATAATCTAAGGTATGCTGATGATACAGTATTAATCGCTAAGAGTGAAAATGAGTTACAAAAAATGTTGGACATTGTAGTGAAGGAAAGAAAAAATAAAGGACTGAGCCTTAATAGCAAAAAGACAGAGGTAATTGTAACAACAAAGAAAAAGACATCACCTCAGTGTAAAATAAAGACAAGTGGAACAATATTAAAACAGGTAAACGAATTTAAATATTTGGGAACTTCGTTAACCTCAGACGGAAGATGTACAAAAGAGGTAAGATGCAGAATGGCTCAGGCAAAAGCAGCTTTCCAAAAAATGAGGAAAATACTATGCAATCCATTTTTGACAATAGAAACAAGAAAAAGAGTTATTAAATGTTATGTATAGCCAGTCTTAACATATGGATGCGAGTCATGGACAAAAGGACAACAGACAAGAAAATCACTGGAGTCTGTAGAAATGTGGTTTTACAGAAGAATGTTGAGAATACCATGGACAGCTAAGAAGAGTAATGAAGAGGTTCTGAGAGAGGTCAAAGCAAAAAAGAGAGCTAATTTCCAATATTAGGAAGAAACAATCATCATTTTTTGGCCATGTAATGAGAAGAGAACAACTTGAATATATTGTAACAACTGGAAAAATTGAGGGACCAAGAGATAGAGGGAAGCAAAAAGAAAAAATAACAGACAGCTTAAGAGAATGGCTTGGCAGAAGGTCAACAACAGAAATGATAAATAGCTGCCGAGATCGAAAGTTGTGGAGAGACATGATCACCTACGCCACTACACTAGGCCCGGTACTTGATGATGATGATGAGTGAAGGAAAGAGAAATAAATAAATGATGTAAGTGGGAGAGGAGGAGGAGAGAGTAGAAAGAGTCTGCGTTGAGTGGCCCAAGAGACAATTAGAAGATGTACACAGTTATTTGACAGTGATACTTTAATTGATTCGCTCATGTCTGGCTTTCCTGAAAGATAAAAATACACATACTTATTCTATTACATGTTGATTAGAGGAATCTTAATAGGGTATCTTAGATATCTTAAAAGGTTAAAAAAAAAAACCTTTTCTGTTTAAAAATTAAAATCTCGTACTCTAGATTCTGGGAGCTGCGATAGCCCAGTGGTTAGTGAAGTGGACTACAAAGGACAAGAGGTAGGGTTCGATCCTAATCGACGGCTTCCAGGTTCACCCAGCCTTTAATGGGTACCGGACTTTTTCTAGAAAAATGAACGGCACGGGCGTAATACCGACCACATTACCCAAAAAATAATGTGCCGAAGATCGATAACAATTATGATCACTAACACCATATTCCTTACACGCCACTTGACGTGACGGAGCTCTTTACTTACTCTTCAGATTTGCTACTCTTCGATATTTTTGTTACGGGCATTACCTAGTGAAGTAACATTCATAAACATGTATTTGAACTAAATATTGTACTTGATTTTCTGTATGTGGTCTCATAACTTGAAAGCTCTTTCATAAAATATCAGTTTTAAGAATGATTATGATACGATAGCTTCAGGACATCTACAAACGACGAGCAAGTTCAAAGTTTAGAAATAATGTATCACTTTGAGAAGGAAACAAACAACAGTGTGTGGTGTATAAGAGAAGTTGATGCGATGTATGATGTATAAGAGAAGTTGATGCGATGTATGATGTATAAGAGAAGTTGATGCGGTGTATGATGTATAAGAGAAGTTGATGCGATGTGTGATGTATGAGAGAAGTTGATGCGGTGTATGATGTATAAGAGAAGTTGATGCGATGTATGATGTATAAGAGAAGTTGACGCGATGTATCATGTATAAGAGAAGTTGATGCGGTGTATGATGTATAAGAGAAGTTGATGCGGTGTATGATGTATAAGAGAAGTTGATGCGATGTATCATGTATAAGAGAAGTTGATGCGATTTTTGATGTATAAGAGAAGTTGATGCGATGTATGATGTATAAGAGAAGTTGATGCGATCACGAAGTATAAGAGAAGTTGATGTGATGTATGATGTAGGAGAGAAGTTGATGTGGTGTATGATGTATAAGAGAAGTTGATGTGATGCATGATGTATAAGAGAAGCTGATGCTGTAATGATGTATAAGAGAATTTGATGCGGTGTGGGATGTATAAGAGAAGTTGATACCGGGTATTTGCATTGGAGAAGTAGATAGAATAGGTAAAGATGTATGTGCACTGTAGCGTAGGAAGATGAGAGAGACTGAGCAGAAATAGATGACCTGGTAGAGGTAAGGAGAAGTTGTGTACTGGGTTACATAGTACATGTCAGAATGAGTTTTTGCTGTTGTTATTGTTTTTGTTATTGTTGTTATTCTTGTTGTTGATAATATTGTTGTTGTTATTGTTATTATTATTGTTTTTGTTGTTGATATTTTTTTATGTTGTTGTTATTGCTGCTGATATTATTATTGTTGTTATTGTTGTTGTTGTTTTTATTGTTGTTAATAATATTATTGATGTTATTGTTACTATTGTTGTTATTATTGTTGTTATTATTGTTGATATTATTGTTGATATTATTGTTGTTATTATTGTTTATATTATTGTTTATATTATTGTTGTTATTATTGTTATTATTATTGTTGATATTATTGTTGATATTTTTGTTGATATTATTGTTGATATTATTGTTGATATTATTGTTATTATTATTGTTGATATTATTGTTGATATTATTGTTGATATTATTGTTGATATTATTGTTGATATTATTGTTGTTATTATTGTTGATATTATTGTTGATATTATTGTTGATATTATTGTTGTTATTATTGTTGATATTATTGTTGATATTATTGTTGATATTGTTGTTGATATTGTTGTTGATATTATTATTATTATTATTGTTATCGTTGTTGTTTATATTGTTGTTGTTGCTGATATTTTATTGCTGTTGATATTGTTATTGTTGTTATTATTGTTGTTGTTGATGTTATTATTGTTATTATTATTATTGTTATTTTTGTTGTTGTTGTTATTATTATTATTACTATTGTGTTGACATTATTATTATTGTTGTTATTACTGTTGTTGATATTATTATGGTTGTTGGTATTGTTATTGTTGTTGTTAATATTATTATTGTTAATATTATTATTGTTGATGTTATTATTATTAGTTTTAATAACTTCGTTGTCTCGTCGTTGAGTGATTCCACTGACAAGATCATTTCACTCCCCTCCCCCCAGGACAACGAGGTACTCAATGCCTGGCTCCATGACCTTCACTTTGAGGAGTATTACCCCCTGTTTGTTCAGGCTGGCTATGACCTCCCTACAATCTCTCGCATGACTCCCGAGGTAAGATCTTCCTCTCTCTCTTTCTTTCACTCCCTTTCTCTCTCTCTCTCTCTCTCTCTCTCTCTCTCTCTTTCACTCTATCGCTCTTCCTCACTATCTCTCTCTTTCTCTCTCTCTTTTCCTCATTTTACCATTATATCTCCCGTTTTCTCTCTCTCTCTCTCTCTCTCTCTCTCTCTCTCTCTCTCTCTGTGACGTTCTCACTCTCTCACATTTTCTCATTCTCTCTCATTATATCTCTCGTTTTCTCTCTGTGTGACTTTCTCTCTCTCTCTCTCTTTCTCACTCTCTCTCTCTTTTCTCATTCTCTCTCTCTCATTCCATCTCTTTCTCTTTCTCTCTCACATTATCTTTCGTTTCCTCTCATAGACGTTCACGCTCCCTTTCTCACTCTTTCTCTCGCTTTTTTCATTCTCTCTCATTCCATCTCTCTCTCAGTGGCGTTCTCTCTCTCTCTCTCTCTCTCTCTCCCTTTTCTCATTCTTTCTTATACTATCTCTCGTTCTCTCTCAGAGACGTTCTCTCTCCCTTTCTCACTCTCACTCTCTCTCTCTCTCTTTCTCATTCTCTCTCTCGTTCTCTTTCTTTCTCAGAGACGTTCTCTCTATCTCTTTCTCATTCTCTCCCATACTATCTCTCGTTCTCTCACTCGGTGACGTTCTTTCTCACTCTCTCTCTTTTTCTCATTCTCTCTCATTCTATCTCTTGTTCTTTCTCTCTCAGAGACGTTCTCTCTCTCTCTCTCTCTCTCTCTCTCTCTCTCTCTCTCAGAAATTCAGATAAACAAATAATGATGTGTTGCTGCGCAGAAAACCCACAGAAATTGCAACGATTAGCTGCGGAAACTAGCGACACATGCTGAGATAAGTGAACCTAAGATAGATATGATTAGGGTGAACAAATATAGTGAGAAGCAAAGATAACCCCACAAAACGTGCAAATGTGGAAAAAGTTTTGTTTTTTTTTTAAGAAAAGATTTCTTGACATAGAGAAAGTGGTGTCAGTGGCCATGTGTTTTGTTTCATCGGATAACTGCACATTTTTTGGTATCGTGGTCAGTATCACGCCAGGCCGCCCTTAATTCCTTTAAGAATCACTGGTAGCAATTTGTAAAAGCTTAATAATGAACTATGAAGTCTGTTCGATACGAAAAGAAAACATTCTTTGGGATTTGAACCCGGGCCGATTAGATCATTAGCAAGTGGTTTAACCTCTCAGCTAACGAGGTTCCTATACGTGGCGTGACCGTGTGAAACATTTTCAGACGGTTTGCATTCACTCCTTTTTAAAAGGTAAAAGTTTTCATACCAGTGAAGTACATGTTTTTGTACCAATGGAGTAAAAGTTT
Organism: Megaustenia siamemsis; assembly: GCA_032433765.1. NCBI lineage: Eukaryota > Metazoa > Mollusca > Gastropoda > Stylommatophora > Ariophantidae > Megaustenia > Megaustenia siamemsis. Next base: position 60,141,771 of record JAVIAB010000117.1, read on the forward strand.
TTATACCAGAGCAGTCAAAGTTTTAATACCAGTGGAGTACAAGTTTCCATACCAGAGGAGTACAAGTTTTCATACCAGTGGAGTACAAGTTTTCATACCAGTGGATTACATTTTTCAAACCAGTGGAGTACATGTTTTTATACCAATGGAGTAAAAGTTTTTATACCAGAGCAGTAAAAGTTTTCATACCAGTGGAGTACAAGTTTCCATACCAGAGGAGTACACGTTTTCATACCAGTGGAGTACAAGTTTTCATACTAGTGGAGTACAAGTTTCCATACCAGAGGAGTACAAGTTTATAATTAAAATAAATGTTAGTATTCCTTACCTTATATTTGAATACATGAAAACCACTACATTAAACTATTCTTTAAAATGTTATATCATCAATTTTAGAAACTGTAGTTGGCGTGTTTAACACCATACCAAATCACAAATGTGTAAAATTGCAGGTGAATATTGACAACCATTTCACTTAACAGTGAAAAGTAAACTGTGATTATGAAAGTATACAGTCTCTACTGGTGGTGTTTAGCTCCAGTCGGCACTGACTAGGTTCCTGTGTGTAGTCAAACGAAGTTGGCAGTGTTCTCTAGCGTTTGGCTTATCGTGGCAAGGCGCTGTGCCACTGAGTTCGGGTTCGATCCTGCTTCGGACTATATATTGTTCTTTGTTTTTTTTTCTTCTGTTGTTGATTATTTGTCGTTTTATCCGAGTGCTGTAAATATACATCTTCCTCTGAAATGATTTGCCTCTTTGTATTTGGTTAAAAAAGTAATGTTAATGTCATAAAGAACATACTAACATCAAAACAAATAACACCAGGGCTAAAACTAAGAATAGCAAAATGTTACATCTTCTCAATATTCCTATATGGTGCAGAAACATGGACATTAGACAAGAAAACAGAAGAGAGAATTGAAGCCTTTGAAATGTGGATATATATAGAAGAATAGGTAGAATTGGATGGAAGGAAAAAAAACAACTGATGATGCCCTAAAACAACTAAAAATGAAAAGAGAATTACTAAGCACAATTCAAACAAGACAAATGCGATTTTTGTGCCATGTTAAAAGACACAACAGCCTACGAAAAGTAATCCTGAAGGGGAAAATACAAGTTAAAAGAGGCAGAGGCAGACCAAGACTAACATGTACGAGTAACATGAAAAGATGAACAAGCCAACCTATGACAGCCTGCACCATCAAAGCAAGAGACAGAGCAGAATGGCGCTCCATGGTAGCCAACCTTCGTTGCGGAGACGGCACTCGATTATGATGATGATTGGGTTAACGCTAAATGCGATTGATGTTATAAACTGTAACAGTTATTGGGTTAAATGCAGTCTCAGTACAGCAATTTATTGTGTTTCACATTGTCTGTCATTTGATGCGATCAGAAAGGCTAAGGTTCGATCCCCAGAAGCGGATTTTTGTGTTCGGACCGACAGGACTCCGGAAGTAACCCAGACTTTAACATTGATAGAGATCTGTTCCTGGTGGTACAGTTTGCCTGGCTTGATAACAACCATATCACCCAAAAAATATTTGAAAAATATGGTCATTATCACAATATGTTCCTTACACCTAGCAGGGGAAAAGGAATATGGGGGTGGGACATTTACTTACTATCACAGAACAGGGAAGGAAGAAAAAAAAAAAAGAAGTAAAGAGCCTCGTCACGCCAAGTGGTGTATAGGGAATATGGTGTTAGTGACCCTCGGCACATTTTACAGACCCTCGGCACATGATTTTTGGGTAATGTGGTCGGTATTACGCCCGTGCCGCTTTACTTTCCCAGAAAAAAATCCGGTACCCATTAAAGGCTGGGTGAACCGGAAGCCGTTGTTTGGGATCGAATCCAACATCTTGTCCTTTGTAGTCCAGTTCACTAACCACTGAGCTGTGAACTATCGCGGCTCCCCTGCCTGGCGTGATAACAACCATATCACTCCAAATAAATTGAAAAATATGGTCATTATCACAATATGTCTATTACACCTAGCAGGGGAAAAGGGAGGGGAGCATTTACTTACTATCATAGAACAGGGAAGGAAGAAACTGGATCTAAAATGGCGGAAATATTTTTCCGAATAAATAAATGCCTGGAGGATACAAGCTAATGTATTGATGGTCCATATATATCCAGCAAATACCTGCCTGTTGATTGGTCATCCTACTTAGAAGTCATAATGAAGAAAGCCTTGGAAGGTATCAGTATGAACATGCAACACGATTTAATATCTCAATGAGACACTGTTACCGCCCCTTCTTTCCACCCCTCGTCCATTTTATACGTCCTGGTGCTTCGCTAAAAGAAGACAAAAATAAATTGTTGGAAAGATTAATTTTAACCAAATGCGGTCGAAGCGTGACACGTAATCTCAGTTAATAAACAACCAGATTCATTTCAAATGACACCCAAATTATAATTCTTTACAGTAATCGTGTGCTTCAATCTCCTGGTGGCTTGTTTAGTAGAACACTTTATTGTAGGAAAAAAAGATGTTGTGTAACCAGAGATATTAATGGCGGAAATTGATAAAAATGTACGGCTACACGACAAGTGTGCCAGCGACACAGCGCGACATGTTCCAGTATTGATAATCAATACGTTGAGTTCTGGATCCTGTTCTTTATCGATTCGAAGAAAAGATTCTACAGCCAAGCTGGTGGTGTGACTAGGACAGAAAGGTTGGGACCTAGCAGTGTGAATAACAGACGGGGGGAGAGTTTGACATGGAATTGACGTAAAGATAGACAAAAACAAAAGGGTTAGACGATATAGACGTTACTCGAGAGAGATAAATCATTGTTTTAGTGGTGTATAGATGAAAACAAAAGATGTAGACTATATAGACGTTACTCAAGAAAGATAACTGATTGTTTTAGTGGTGTATAGATGGATTAAAAACAAAAGGGGTAGACGATATAGGCGTTACTCAAGAAAGATAACTGATTGTTTTAGTGGTGTATAGATAAAAACAAAAGGGGTAGACGATATAGGCGTTACACAAGAAAGATAACAGTTCATTTTCAGTGATTTACAGATCATCATATGCCATACCGGTTCCTGTAGGCGATCATGTCTTTCCACAATTCTCTATCAACAGTTCATCGTATCAATTCTGTTCTTGACTGTTTTCCATGCCATGACACCAAACTATCTAATGTCTTCTCTCTTTGTCGTCCACGATCTCTCTTTCCCTGTATTTTGCCAGTTGTAACCTAGTATTCCAACTTTCCTTATCTCATTATGTGTCCAAAAATGTTGATTGTTTCTTTCTGATGTTTCTTAGGAGTTTCATTTTTGTGTCAGCCTTTGAGAATTTTCTCGTTGGTCTTTTTTGCTGTCCATGTAACTCTCAACATTCTTCTAAGAAATCCCATCTGTGTAGCCTCTAATCGTCGTTTTATTTGTTTGTCTACTGTCCATTATTTACTTCCATGGGTCAGGATTGGCTCTAGATAGCAGCTATATTTCTCTCTTATAATGACAAAGACTTGTTGCACCAGACGTTTTTCATTTTCCGAAATGCTATTTTGGCTTGAGCTATTCTACTTTTTGTTTCTGCGGTGCATCTTCTGTCTGATGTTTGATGTACAAATAGATAAATCAAACAAAGGGGGTTAGACAGCGTAGGCGTTACTCAAGAACGATAACTTTGTTTTATTATCACAAAGACATTTCCGTTATAATTCTGCCAAACTTTTCCAAATTTAAGTATGAATATGACCTGAGGGAAATAAAAACTCTGGCCGAAATACATCAAGATGACTGCGCTGGATATTATGACGTTTATTCTCCAGACACACAGGATTCCCCCTTCCCTCTCCAAAATCCCCAGCGAACCCTAAAGAATAGAATAAATGCCGTAAATATAGTTATAAATATATCAGTGGTGCCTCGTACTCTGAATTTAACTCTTACTTGGAGACAGACAATTTTCAACTCTAATGCTAAGTCAGTCCTATTATATGGTTGTGAAACATGGAGAACAACACAACTGACAATCATGTAGATACATGCTTTCATTAATGGATGCTTGCGCAGAATAAAAGAATGGAAATGGCAGGACAAAATCACGAACATAGAATTATGGAAATATACCAGTCAAATATCAGTGGATAAAGAGATACAGCGAAGACGATGGCGCTGGATAGGACACACACTGCAGAAGCCAACTGAGAGTATTACACAACAGGCCCTTTTTTGGAATCGACAGAGGAAAAGACAAAGAGGAAGCCCAAGAAATTCTTGGAGAAGATAGACAGAAGCAGAGATGAAAATGATGGGGAAGACATGGAATGATCTTAAAAGAATGACAAGAAACAGAACGACCTGGAAAGTGTTTGTTGAAGACCTTTGCTCCACTGGGAGCTGAAAGGTAGAAGAAGGAGACCGATGGAATTCTGAATTGTTCAAAGTCTGGATCAGTTTTTTTTCCAATGATGAATAATGGAAAGTGAATTAATCAGTTCCCATGACCAAGGCAATGCCCATTTGAGTGAATGCAAATAACAAACACACATCATTTAAGGTCAAGATAGAACAGATAAATGCCGTAAATAACAATTTAAAGCATAGAACAAACAATCAACAAAATATGATAACGCTATATAATAAAAATGAAAATTGTATTTGCTGTAACTTAGTTGCTGGTGGAGAGGAAGTCAAAGGTTACTGTTCGAAAGGGGAGTCGTCTTCCATAACATACCAAGTAACTATTCTTTTGATGTTCTATCTGTCTGTCTGTATGCCAGTCTATCTATCTATCTATCTATCTATCTATCTATCTATCTATCTATCTATCTATCTATCTATCTATCTATCTATCTATCTATCTATCTATCTATCTATCTATCTATCTATCTATCTATCTATCTATCTATCTATCTATCTATCTATCTATCTATCTATCTATCTATCTATCTATCTATCTATCTATCCATCCATCCATCCATCCATCCATCCATCCATCCATCCATCCATCCATCCATCCATCCATCCATCCATCCATCCATCCATCCATCCATCCATCCATCCATCCATCCATCCATCCATCCATCCATCCATCCATCCATCCATCCATCCATCCATCCATCCATCCATCCATCTATCCATCTATCCATCTATCTATCTATCTATCTATCCATCCATCTATCCGTCTGTCAGTCTGTCTGTCCGTCCGTCCGTCCGTCCGTCCGTCCGTCCGTCTGTCTGTCTGTCTATTTTTAACATTATTTGATAAGGGTTTTGGCTCACTTTTCTTCATCTCTAGATACACCGCACGTATACCGATTGAGTGCTTCACAGTAAGTTCCTTTTCACTTCAATGGTTGACATACTTCCTATTGGGATCATTGGTTCAACACTGCTATTGAATGTTATAGTTAATAGACAGCAGTTACATATAACTAAACACACTAAAAATAAAACGAAAAAAAGGACTAAAAATACCCGACGAATGCATTTATAGAATGCATTTAAAGATTACTTTTTTTTTTTTTTTACCTACAACGCCTCCGCACACGCAGTTCGAACGTAGAAGCAGCGTTCGAAATCCAAAACAAAAATTCTCTCGAAATTAAAATTCGAACTCATTAATTTCGAAAAGGTCGTTCGAAATCCACGAGTAAGAGTCATTTAAAAGCCACTTTGTTGTTCACGAAGTATTGTTGAAATGAGAATAATGATGATCTTTGCACTCTAGATTAAAGAGAGTATTAAGTGTTCGTATAATGTTGAAAACCGCATTATAATTGAAGTATATCGGACATTAAGAGAGGTCATTTCCTGAGTGCCAGACATTGTAGTTTTTCATGCTCTAAGCAACTTTTCCGGTCTAACTGACCACGTGGGGGAGGTGGTAAACTCGCCGATCGTTGAGGCTACATCACGTTCTTTTTTGGGAGGACTTCAATTAAGGATAATTGATCTGGTATTGATAACAAATAAGAGCGTCCTATTTGCAAATGTTGACAATATCCATAGCAATACATGCTCCCACGTCGCTATGAAAATTCGGAATATTGTTTCATAGCATTTGTAACAGTCATTTATCATCATTGAGTGCCGTCTCCGCATCGAAGGTTGGCTACCATAAGAGCGCCATTACACTCAGTCTCATGCTTTGAAGGTGCAAATTGTCATAGGCTGAGTTGTCCATCTTTTGATGTTACTCGTCCATGTTAGTCTTGGTCTGCCTCTGCCTCTTTTATCTTGTATTTTCCCTTCCAATATTACATTTAGTAGGCTGTTGTGTCATTTAACATGTCCCAAAAATTTAATTTGTCTTCTTCTATTTGTGTTTAGTAGTTCTCATTTCATTTTTAGTTCTTTTAAAACTTCACCGTTTGTTTTCTTTTCTTTCCATCCAATTCTACCTATTCTTTTATAAATCCACATTTCAAAGGCTTCAATTTTCTGTTCTGTTTTTCAGGTCTAATATCCTTGTTTCTACACCATACAGGAATATCGAGAAGATGTAACATTTTGCTATTCTTAGTTTTATCCCTAGTGTTATTTGTTTTGATGTTAGTATATTTTTCACTAAAAAGAAAAGTATCTCCTAAAAGAGATACATCTAGATGACATGGACATAAATGATAAAAATAGTTGTATTTTGGGAATACGTTATTAGTGTTCATGTTTTTCGAACAGCGGCATATTTTGGGATAATATGGACATTATTTCACCAGTATCGTTTTCTCCAGAAGGTAATAAACATGTACTCATTTAAGGCTGGGTGAATGTAGAAGCCGTCGATTGAATTCGAACGCGATCGTCTGAACTCAACAGACAAGTTCACTGACCGTAACTCTCAGAGAAAGAAAAGTACGAAAAATAAATTGAGAGAAACATCAGAGTCTTCTCATCCCAGCCGACACTGGTCTACTATAAGACATCTAAACCAGCCCTCACCAAACCAACCCTCACTAAACCAGCCCTCTCTAAACCAACCCTCACTAAACCAGCCCTCACTAAACCAGCCCTCACTAAACCAGCCCTCACTAAACCAGCCCTCACTAAACCAGCCCTCACTAAACCAGCCCTCACCAAACCAGCCCTCACTAAACCAGCCCTCACCAAACCAGCCCTCACTAAACCAGCCCTCACTAAACCAGCCCTCACCAAACCAGCCCTCACTAAACCAGCCCTCACTAAACCAGCCCTCACCAAACCAGCCCTCACTAAACCAGCCCTCACCAAACCAACCCTCACTAAACCAGCCCTCACTAAACCAGTCCTCACCAAACCAGCCCTCACTAAACCAGCCCTCACCAAACCAGCCCTCACCAAACCAGCCCTCACTAAACCAGCCCTCACTAAACCAGCCCTCACCAAACCAACCCTTACTAAACCAGCCCTCACTAAACCAGTCCTCACCAAACCAGCCCTCACTAAACCAGCCCTCACTAAACCAGTCCTCACCAAACCAGCCCTCACTAAACCAGCCCTCACTAAACCAGCCCTCACCAAACCAGCCCTCACCAAACCAGCCCTCACTAAACCAGCCCTCACTAAACCAGCCCTCACCAAACCAGCCCTCACTAAACCAACCCTCACTAAACCAGCCCTCACTAAACCAGCCCTCACCAAACCAGCCCTCACTAAACCAGCCCTCACTAAACCAACCCTCACCAAACCAGCCCTCACTAAACCAGCCCTCACTAAACCAGCCCTCACTAAACCAGCCCTCACTAAACCAGCCCTCACTAAACCAGCCCTCACTAAACCAGCCCTCACTAAACCAGCCCTCACTAAACCAGCCCTCACTAAACCAACCCTCACTAAACCAGCCCTCACTAAACCAGCCCTCACTAAACCAGCCCTCACTAAACCAGCCCTCACTAAACCAGCCCTCACTAAACCAGCCCTCACTAAACCAGCCCTCACTAAACCAACCCTCACTAAACCAGCCCTCACTAAACCAGCCCTCACTAAACCAACCCTCACTAAACCAGCCCTCACTAAACCAGCCCTCACTAAACCAGCCCTCACTAAACCAGCCCTCACTAAACCAGCCCTCACTAAACCAGCCCTCACTAAACCAGCCCTCACTAAACCAGCCCTCACTAAACCAGTCCTCAATAAACCAGCCCTCACCAAACCAGCCCTCACCAAACCAGCCCTCACTAAACCAGCCCTCACTAAACCAGCCCTCACTAAACCAGCCCTCACTAAACCAGCCCTCACTAAACCAGCCCTCACTAAACCAGCCCTCACTAAACCAGTCCTCACCAAACCAGCCCTCACTAAACCAGCCCTCACTAAACCAGCCCTCACTAAACCAGCCCTCACTAAACCAGCCCTCACTAAACCAGCCCTCACTAAACCAGCCCTCACTAAACCAGCCCTCACTAAACCAGCCCTCACCAAACCAGCCCTCACCAAACCAGCCCTCACTAAACCAGCCCTCACCAAACCAGCCCTCACCAAACCAGCCCTCACTAAACCAGCCCTCACTAAACCAGCCCTCACTAAACCAGCCCTCACTAAACCAGCCCTCACTAAACCAGCCCTCACTAAACCAGCCCTCACCAAACCAGCCCTCACTAAACCAGCCCTCACCAAACCAGCCCTCACTAAACCAGCCCTCACCAAACCAGCCCTCACTAAACCAGCCCTCACTAAACCAGTCCTCACCAAACCAGCCCTCACTAAACCAGCCCTCACTAAACCAGCCCTCACTAAACCAGTCCCCACCAAACCAGCCCTCACTAAACCAGCCCTCACCAAACCAACCCTCACTAAACCAGCCCTCACTAAACCAGCCCTCACTAAACCAGTCCTCACCAAACCAGCCCTCACAAAACCAGTGCTCACCAAACCAGCCTTCTCCAAACCAGTGCTCACAAAACCAGACCTCACTAAACCAGCCCTCACTAAACCAGCCCTCACCAAACCAACCCTCACAAAACCAATCCTCACCAAACCAGCCCTCACAAAACCAATCCTCACTGAACCAGCCTTCTCCGAACCAGTACTCACAAAACCAGACCTCACAAAGCCAGTCTTCACGAAACAAATTTTGAGAACGCAAGAATAAACGAATGCACTGATCATGTGTAAAATCTTTTTCATCAAAGAAGGCACAAGTAATAAGACGGATTATAATTAGCTCTCGAGACAGGATGAATCATCAAATAACTGGATTTATATATACATGTACTATATATAAGACACGAGGGAGGGAGCCGCGATAGCTCAGTGGTTTGCGAACTGGATTAGAAGGGACAAGAGGTCGGGTTAGATCCTGATCGACGGCTTTCAGTTCACCCAGCCTTAAATGAGTACCGGATTTTTTTCTGGGAAAGAAAAGCGGCACGGGCGTAATACCGACCATATTACCCCAAAACCATGTGCTGAATGTCTGTAAAAAGTATGGTCACTAACACCATATTCCCTATACGCCACCTGGCGTGACGGGGCTATTTACTTTACTTTACTTTACTTTACTTTACTTTACTTTACTTTACTTTACTTTACTTTACTTTACTTTACTTTACTTTACTTTACTTTACTTTATCTCTCTCTCTCTCTCTCTCTCTCGCTGTCTACGATCAACACTCAATCAAAGTAGGATTCCAGACTCTCTCATGAAGTCAGCCGTCTGTTTAAGTGATTCGATTGCCCCAAATAGTTACTTTATATATAAGACACAGTATTGTCAAGGAAGAGGTGCGCGTGGGCGTGCGGCTAAAACCACTGTTCCGCTGGCTGAAAAGCTGACGTACGGTGTTCGAAGCCCTCGGTAGACAGGAAGAATTTTTTCTATCGGGGGTGAAATAAAAATCCTGAGTCGCACACGTCGTGGCGACTGCATGACCAAGCGGCCTTTATCCCTCTGGTTCTATCGTTGCCCCCCGACATACACCAACAATTGTACTATGTGTCGTAAAGATATAATAGATTGACAAGGAATCAGAAAGCGATCATCGACCTGGCCTTGCCACCAGTCCATCTTTCTATGAACTTAGCCATGTCTGCACTGTGCTATTATTTATCCTATAGGTCCTTCATAATTGTTAATTTTTAAAAAAAACAGTAAAGGTTCCCTCCAGGCCTTGCTGGTCATATGGTGAATGTGGTGTTAGTGACCATATTTTTCTATGACCACGGTATATTTTTGGGTGATGTGGTCGGTATTACGCCTGGCCGCTTTTACTTCCCTAAGAAATCTCTAAGCAGCAAGAAATCTTATATAGCAACGATATTTTAAAATGTATATCTCAACATTGGTGAAGTAAACATTGTTACTAGCTTTTCTTTGCGACATTTGTTATCATTGCTGGTCGGGATGGGGGGGGGGGGGGGGGGGGGGGGGGGCGCGCGCGCCTCACAACGGAACTGGAGTGATAAAGGCCGCTTGGTCAAAGCGGTCGCCACGACGTGTGGGATTTGATTTTTACGTCACTTCCGACAGAGAAAAAATCCTTTTTGTCAACCGCGGGTTTCGAACACCGTACCCCGGCTTATCAGTCTGCGAGACAGTGGATTTCACCGCACGGCCAATTATTGAGAATCATCATCATCAAGTACCGGGCTTGCTGGCGTAGGTGATCCTGTCCCTCCACAACTTTCGATCTCGACAGTTATCATTTCTGTTGTTGACCTTCTGCCAAGCCATTCTCTTAAGCTGTCTGGTATTTTTTTCTCTTTGTTCCCTCTTAGGAATCATCTATTTATGATATGTTATCATCGTTAACACTATGTCGCAATGTTTTCCCTCCTGTCAGGTAACTAAGAATAAAATATTTATTCTTCTTCGAGATAGAGAAAAATATCGTAATCCTCGCGTGGTTACTATTTATTATCCTTTTCATACACACAGGATAGTCATTTTTCTTTAATATATTTCGAATATTTTTGTTTTGAATGTTTCGTTTTTAGTTTTGTGTGTGTTTTTTTTCTTCTTTGTTCCTGCTGAAGGCCTATTGGGCCGAAACGTCGTTTAGTCTGTGTCGTCCACTTATCACGTAAAGCTTCTAATATACCATTTTTGTATTTTTTAATTTTTCCTAACTATTTATGAGTTTTATCGACCATATTGTGGTATTTTATCAACCACCCGGCCGTTAAACATGTGCACAGACGAACTTGCACATAAAGAACGTAAATAATCACCGTGTCTAAATATGTCTCTCCACAATTTTAGATCTCGACAGTTATTTATCATTTCTGTTGTTGACCTTCTGCCAAGCCATTTTCTTAAGCTGCCTCGTATTTTTTTCTCTTTGCTTCCCTCTATCTCTTTGTCCCTCAATATCTCTTTGTCCCTCAATTTTCCCAGTTGTTACAATTATCTCCAGTTGTTCTCTTCTCATTACATGGCCAAAAATGATGAATCCTGATATATTTATTTTTAAACAGCGGCAAACATTTTTAGGAGTGCTCTAGTTTATTGTTTATGCTTGTCTTATTTGTATGATTAATCGTTGTTATGTATATTTTTTATGTTAATCATCATGTGCCATACCGGTTGGCGTAGGTGATCATGTCCCTCCACAATCTTCTGTCTACAGTGTATCGTATCAGTTCTGTTGTTGACTGTTTTCCATGCCATGACAGCAAGCTATCCAGTATTTTCTCTCTTTGTCGTCCGCGATCTCTCTTTCCTTTTATTTTGCCAGTTGTAACCAAGTATTCCAACTTTCCTCTTCTCAAGATGTGCCCGAAAAATGTTGATTGCTTCTTTCTGATGTTTCTTAAGAGCTGCCATTTGTGTTGGCCTCTTTGAGAATTTCCTCATTGGTCTTTTTAGCTGTCCAGGGAACTTTCAATATTCTTCTGAGAAATCCCATCTCTGTGGCCTCCAATCGTCTTTTCATTTGTTTGTCCACTGTCCATGATTCGCTTCCATAGGTCAGAATTGGTTCTATATAGCACCGATGAATTCTCTTTCTCATTTTTATTGACATAGGTTTGTTGCATAAGATATTTTTAACCTTCTGAAATGCTATTTTGGCCTGAGCTATTCTGCTTTTTATTTCTGTGGTGCATCTCCCATTTGATGTTATTATTGTGCCCACATATTTGAAACGTTGCACTTGTTTCAGATTTGTCTCATTTATTATTATGCTGCATGATGGTGATGATCTATATACTTAGTTAACCGAAATTAAGTCAATTAACACGCAATACAGGGAGCCACGATAGCTCAGTGGTTAGTGAACTGGACAACAAAGGACAAGAAATAGGGTTCGATCCCAATCGACGGCTTCCGGTTCACCCAGCCTTTAAAGGGTACCGGATTTTTTTCTGGGAAAGTAAAGTGGCACGGGCGTAATACCGACCACATTACCTCAAAAATTATGTGCTGAAGGTCTGTAAAATTTAGTCACTAACACCATATTCCCTATACGCCACTTGGCGTGACAGGGGTACTTTACTTTTTTTTTTTACACGCAATAGAATCTATATATTTAGTTAACTGAAATTAAGTCAAGTAACACGCAATAAAATCTATATATTTAGTTAACCGAACTAAGTCAAGTAACACGAAATAAAATCTATATATTTATTTAACCGAACTAAATCAAGTAACACGCAATAAAATCTATATATTTAGTTAACCGAACTAAGTCAAGTAACACGCAATAAAATCTATATATTTAGTTAACCGAACTAAATCAAGTAACACGCAATAAAATCTATATATTTATTTAAACCGAACAGAAGCAAATAATTCGCAAGCTTTTACTGTAGGTTAAAATTTTCCAGGCTTGTTTGTTTTACACGCGTGCGTGAGAGAATATATAAATAAATCGAATGTTCACAAATGTCTGTTGTGTACTTTCAGGACCTTACGGCTGTTGGCATCACAAAACCTGCCCACAGAAAGCGCCTGAAGGCAGAGATCGCCAGGCTGAGTATTCCAGATGGACTACCAGACTTCAGACCTGTACGTACCACACATCTTATAGTAGTTTTACTTTAACACTTTCTTCTTTCACGCTTACTGAATATTATATTTTATCAACAGGGTCAGATTTGTTTCGTATTGTTTCATTCTTGCTAAAACGCATGTACTCTGATCATGGGTAAAGTTTGCAGTCATTTCCATGTATCGTGGACAGCTTGAAGTTATTTCTACATATCGTGGACAGCTTGAAGTCATTTCTACGTATCGTGGACAGCTTGAAGTCGTTTCCATGTATCGTGGACAGCTTGAAGTCATTTCCATGTATCGTGGACAGCTTGAAGTCATTTCCATGTATCGTGGACAGCTTGAAGTCATTTCCATGTATCGTGGACAGCTTGAAGTCATTTCCCCGTATCATGGACAGCTTGAAGTCATTTCCCTGTATCGTGGACAGCTTGAAGTCATTTCCACGTATCGTGGACAGCTTGAAGTCATTTCCATGTATCGTGGACAGCTTGAAGTCATTTCCATGTATCGTGGACAGCTTGAAGTCATTTCCACGTATCGTGGACAGCTTGAAGTCATTTCCATGTATCGTGGACAGCTTGAAGTCATTTCCACGTATCGTGGACAGCTTGAAGTCATTTCCACGTATCGTGGACAGCTTGAAGTCATTTCCACGTATCGTGGACAGCTTGAAGTCATTTCCATGTATCGTGGACAGCTTGAAGTCATTTCCATGTATCGTGGACAGCTTGAAGTCATTTCCACGTATCGTGGACAGCTTGAAGTAATTTCTACGTATCGTGGACAGCTTGAAGTCATTTCCATGTATCGTGGCTATCTTACTATATCTACTGGCTAAATGTCAGGGAAAAAAAAAAGCTTGCAGTCCACATTAATCATTTCTTGGAATTTTACGTTGAAGTGAATCTCACTGAATCGTATATTGTTTTTGTATTGCTGACACATTATTAGAGGAAAGATTTTGTTATGCTGATCTCGGTAGTAATTGTGTTAGGGCTTGCTGTGTTCAGGACAAAACGAGAAGTCATCACTAAATATGTCTGTATATAAGTTGTTTGATCAATTTGTTAGTCATTGAGTTCTTTGATTAGACAGTCAGACAATCAATAGATTGTAAATTAATGTCCTAGCTACTCGTTTAGGGGCAGTCATATAGTGAACCATTCACTCTAGGCCTGTCAACCGTTCATTCGTTTAATCAGACTGTCAATGATTGATTGGTTTTTTTTGGTCTGGTTTAGTTATCTTGTCTGGTTGGTTATCTTTCTGGTTGATTATTTTGTTTTGTTGGTTGTTTTGCGTGGTTGAATGTTTTGTGTGGTTGAAGGTTTGTCTGCTTGGATGATTTGTTTGGTTTGTTGTTTTGTCTGATTGGTTATCTTGTGTGGTTGGCTGTCTTGACTGGTTGGCTGCTTGGTTATCTTGTGTGGTTGGTTGTCTTGACTGGTTGGCTGCTTGGTTATCTTGTGTGGTTGGTTGTCTTGACTGGTTGGCTGCTTGGTTATCTTGTGTGGTTGGTTGTCTTGACTGGTTGGCTGCTTGGTTATCTTGTGTGGTTGGTTGTCTTGACTGGTTGGCTGCTTGGTTATCTTGTGTGGTTGGTTGTCTTGACTGGTTGGCTGCTTGGTTATCTGTGTGGTTGGTTGTCTTGACTGGTTGGCTGCTTGGTTATCTTGTGTGGTTGGTTGTCTTGACTGGTTGGCTGCTTGGTTATCTTGTGTGGTTGGTTGTCTTGACTGGCTGGCTGCTTGGTTATCTTGTGTGGTTTAGTTGTCTTGACTGATTGGCTGCTTGGTTATCTTGTGTGGTTGGTTGTCTTGACTGGTTGGCTGCTTGGTTATCTTGTGTGGTTGGTTGTCTTGACTGGTTGGCTGCTTGGTTATCTTGTGTGGTTGGTTGTCTTGACTGGTTGGCTGCTTGGTTATCTTGTGTGGTTGGTTGTCTTGACTGGTTGGCTGCTTGGTTATCTTGTGTGGTTGGTTGTCTTGACTGGTTGGCTGCTTGGTTATCTTGTGTGGTTGGTTGTCTTGACTGGTTGGCTGCTTGGTTATCTTGTGTGGTTGGTTGTCTTGACTGGTTGGCTGCTTGGTTATCTTGTGTGGTTGGTTGTCTTGACTGGTGGCTGCTTGGTTATCTTGTGTGGTTGGTTGTCTTGACTGGTTGGCTGCTTGGTTATTTTGGTTGGTTTTGTTTGCTTGGTTGATTACTTACGCATTTGTTTTATCTAGTTTTTTTTTTGTTTTTTTTTTTTTGCTGCTTGCTTGCTTATTTTGGTTGATTAGTTGGTTGTTATGTTTAGTTGCTTGTTTGCTTAGTTATTGTGTCTGGTTTATTGATTTGATTTGTTTAGTTGCTTGGTTCGTTGGTTGTCTGCTTCTTTGGCTGGTTGGTTGGTTGGTTGGTTGGTTGGTTGGTTGGTTGTGGTTGGTTGGTTGGTTGGTTGGTTGGTTGGTTGGTTGGTTGGTTGGTTGGTTGGTTGGTTGGTTGTTTGGTTGGTTGGTTGGTTGTTTGGTGATATTAATAAAATATTTAAGTGGTTGATCGTATTATTTTGTTGGTTATTTTGTTTGGTTCGTTGTCGTGTCTGGTTGGTTGTTGAGTAACTTCCTGGATGAATTAAAATAAATTGCTAATTTTGTTTAGTTCGTGAAGTTAACCTGCTACTTCAAGAAAGCGTGAACTTATTGTTAAATCTCACTTTTAACTTCTATCTTCAACCACTCTCTTTTAGAATGACCTCATGGAATGGCTACACATTCTTGGTCTTGGAGACTACCTGGACACACTGTGCGGCCAGGGATATGATAACATCGATTACGTCACCGACATCACCTGGGAGGACCTGGAGGAGATAGGAATTAAAAAACTCGGTAAGTTTTGTTGTTTAGATCTTTCTTTATTAGCTTTGACTCTGTGTTCTTCATTGCACTTACCTCTGGTATATATTCAATATCTATTGCTATTCAGCCTATGCCTCATCAAAGTTGCTTGCTTCTTTTCTCGTAATCGACATGCTAAATTAGTTTGTTTGCTAGGTAGTGAGTTAGTTAGTCAGTTAGTTAGATTTTATACTATCAGTCTTTTCCTTACTTTTCTATCATATACCCATACATATATATATATATATATATATATATATATATATATATATATAAAGAGATCTTAAATGTTATGTAGGGCCAGTCTTAACATGTGAATGTGAATCACGGACAATATGACAACAGACAAGAAAATCCCCGAACCTGTCAAATGTGGTTTACAGAAGAATATTGAAAATACCATGGACAGCTAAGCAGATTAATGCAAACGTTCTGAAAGAGGCCAAAAAAAAGAGAGCTATTTTCCAATATTAGGAAAAAAACAAACACCATTTTTTGGCCATGCAGTGAGATGGGAACTGCTGAAATATATTATGACAAGTGGGAAAATTGAGGAATGAAGCAATATAGGGGGAAAAAAAAAGAAAAGATATCAGTCAGCTTGAGATAGTGGCTTGGCAGAAGGTCAGCAACAGAAATGATAACTAACTGTCGAGATCGAAAGTTGTGGAGAGACATGATCACCTACGCCAGCAGGCATCGTACTTGATTATATATATATATATATATATATATATATATATATATATATATATATATATATATATATATATATGGCGTTCGCCAGTTTTCCCTGACAGCGTGTGTACAGGAGTCCCTCACCGCACAGGCAGATTACTCCGTCTTCAGAGATACTCATATTTTTTTCCGTGGATGAGTAATTAACGTTTCACGCCAGGCCTCGCTGCTGAGACCAGGGTGGTTACGAAGAAAGATATCACAAATAAAATTCCCCAACTGGTACATCCGGGGTTTGAACCCACAACCTCTCGGTCTCCTGCCTCAAGACCAACCAGTCCCCATATCATACTCGAGTTTCTTCTTCTGTTACCTAACATTACTCATTTCATCGATGTATCTTCTTTTTTATACCTAATTGTTCTATTAATATCATCTCCTCATATCTCATTTCTTTCGTGTTAAATTGTGTTCTTTTACCTTTGAAGTAAGTTCACAGCTTGTAAGAAGAATTTAAATTGTACTAACATCGGCGACCTTCGACATCAAGCAATGCAACATTTCATATAATTTGAAGCCCTCCTTTACTCCCATTCATCCTTTTTCCCACTCCTCACTTTCTTTTTTGTTTTCTACCCGTCCGCGTTCTCTCCATGGACCTCTACCCCCTGGCCTGAGTGTCTGTCTATTTCTTTCTCTCGCCTGAGTGTCTGTCTATTTCTTTCTCTCGCCTGAGTGTCCGTCTATTTTTTCTCTCGCCTGAGTGTCTGTCTATTTCTTTCTCTCGCCTGAGTGTCTGTCTATTTCTTTCTCTCGCCTGAGTGTCTGTCTATTTCTTTCTCTCGCCTGAGTGTCTGTCTATTTCTTTCTCTCGCCTGAGTGTCCGTCTATTTTTTTCTCTCGCCTGAGTGTCTGTCTATTTCTTTCTCTCGCCTGAGTGTCTGTCTATTTCTTTCTCTCGCATGAAAATGTCTGTCTATTTCTTTCTCTCGCCTGAGTGTCTGTCTATTTCTTTCCCTCGCCTGAGTGTCTGTCTATTTCTTTCCCTCGCCTGAGTGTCTGTCTATTTCTTTCTCTCGCCTGAGTGTCTGTCTATTTCTTTCCCTCGCCTGAGTGTCTATTTCTTTCCCTCGCCTGAGTGTCTATTTCTTTCCCTCGCCTGAGTGTCTGTCTATTTCTTTCCCTCGCCTGAGTGTCTGTCTATTTCTTTCTCTCGCCTGAGTGTCTGTCTATTTCTTTCTCTCGCCTGAGTGTCTGTCTATTTCTTTCCCTCGCCTGAGTGTCTGTCTATTTCTTTCTCTCGCCTGAGTGTCTGTCTATTTCTTTCCCTCGCCTGAGTGTCTATTTTTTTCCCTCGCCTGAGTGTCTGTCTATTTCTTTCCCTCGCCTGAGTGTTTGTCTATTTCTTTCCCTCGCCTGAGTGTCTGTCTATTTCTTTCTCTCGCCTGAGTGTCTGTCTATTTCTTTCTCTCGCCTGAGTGCCTGTCTATTTCTTTCCCTCGCCTGAGTGTCTATTTCTTTCTCTCGCCTGAGTGCCTGTCTATTTCTTTCTCTCGCCTGAGTGCCTGTCTATTTCTTTCCCTCGCCTGAGTGTCTATTTCTTTCTCTCGCCTGAGTGTCTATTTCTTTCCCTCGCCTGAGTGTCTATTTCTTTCCCTCGCCTGAGTGTCTATTTTTTTCCCTCGCCTGAGTGTCTGTCTATTTCTTTCCCTCGCCTGAGTGCCTGTCTATTTCTTTCCCTCGCCTGAGTGTCTATTTCTTTCTCTCGCCTGAGTGCCTGTCTATTTCTTTCTCTCGCCTGAGTGCCTGTCTATTTCTTTCCCTCGCCTGAGTGTCTATTTCTTTCTCTCGCCTGAGTGTCTATTTCTTTCTCTCGCCTGAGTGTCTATTTCTTTCCCTCGCCTGAGTGTCTATTTCTTTCCCTCGCCTGAGTGTCTATTTTTTCCCTCGCCTGAGTGTCTGTCTATTTCTTTCCCTCGCCTGAGTGCCTGTCTATTTCTTTCCCTCGCCTGAGTGTCTATTTCTTTCTCTCGCCTGAGTGTCTATTTCTTTCCCTCGCCTGAGTGTCTATTTCTTTCCTCGCCTGAGTGTCTATTTCTTTCTCTCGCCTGAGTGTCTATTTCTTTCCCTCGCCTGAGTGTCTATTTCTTTCCCTCGCCTGAGTGTCTATTTCTTTCCCTCGCCTGAGTGTCTATTTCTTTCTCTCGCCTGAGTGTCTATTTCTTTCCCTCGCCTGAGTGTCTATTTCTTTCCCTCGCCTGAGTGTCTATTTTTTTCCCTCGCCTGAGTGTCTGTCTATTTCTTTCCCTCGCCTGAGTGTCTATTTCTTTCCCTCGCCTGAGTGTCTATTTCTTTCCCTCGCCTGAGTGTCTATTTTTTTCCCTCGCCTGAGTGTCTGTCTATTTCTTTCCCTCGCCTGAGTGCCTGTCTATTTCTTTCCCTCGCCTGAGTGTCTGTCTATTTCTTTCCCTCGCCTGAGTGTCCGTCTATTTCTTTCCCTCGCCTGAGTGTCTGTCTATTTCTTTCCCTCGCCTGAGTGTCTGTCTATTTCTTTCTCTCGCCTGAGTGTCTGTCTATTTCTTTCTCTCGCCTGAGTGCCTGTCTATTTCTTTCTCTCGCCTGAGTGCCTGTCTATTTCTTTCTCTCGCCTGAGTGTCTATTTCTTTCCCTCGCCTGAGTGTCTATTTCTTTCCCTCGCCTGAGTGTCTATTTCTTTCTCTCGCCTGAGTGCCTGTCTATTTCTTTCTCTCGCCTGAGTGCCTGTCTATTTCTTTCTCTCGCCTGAGTGTTTGTCTATTTCTTTCTCTCGCCTGAGTGTTTGTCTATTTCTTTCTCTCGCCTGAGTGTTTGTCTATTTCTTTCTCTCGCCTGAGTGCCTGTCTATTTCTTTCTCTCGCCTGAGTGTTTGTCTATTTTTTTCCCTCGCCTGAGTGTTTGTCTATTTCTTTCTCTCGCCTGAGTGCCTGTCTATTTCTTTCTCTCGCCTGAGTGTTTGTCTATTTCTTTCTCTCGCCTGAGTGTTTGTCTATTTCTTTCTCTCGCCTGAGTGTCTGTCTATTTCTTTCCCTCGCCTGAGTGTCTATTTCTTTCCCTCGCCTGAGTGTCTATTTTTTTCCTCGCCTGAGTGTCTGTCTATTTCTTTCCCTCGCCTGAGTGTCTGTCTATTTCTTTCTCTCGCCTGAGTGCCTGTCTATTTCTTTCCCTCGCCTGAGTGTCTATTTCTTTCCCTCGCCTGAGTGTCTATTTCTTTCCCTCGCCTGAGTGTCTATTTCTTTCCCTCGCCTGAGTGTCTATTTCTTTCCCTCGCCTGAGTGTCTATTTCTTTCCCTCGCCTGAGTGTCTATTTCTTTCCCTCGCCTGAGTGTCTATTTCTTTCCCTCGCCTGAGTGTCTATTTCTTTCCCTCGCCTGAGTGTCTATTTCTTTCCCTCGCCTGAGTGTCTATTTCTTTCCCTCGCCTGAGTGTCTATTTCTTTCCCTCGCCTGAGTGTCTATTTCTTTCCCTCGCCTGAGTGTCTATTTCTTTCCCTCGCCTGAGTGTCTATTTCTTTCCCTCGCCTGAGTGTCTATTTCTTTCCCTCGCCTGAGTGTCTGTCTATTTCTTTCTCTCGCCTGAGTGCCTGTCTATTTCTTTCCCTCGCCTGAGTGTCTATTTCTTTCCCTCGCCTGAGTGTCTATTTCTTTCCCTCGCCTGAGTGTCTATTTCTTTCCCTCGCCTGAGTGTCTATTTCTTTCCCTCGCCTGAGTGTCTATTTCTTTCCCTCGCCTGAGTGTCTATTTCTTTCCCTCGCCTGAGTGTCTATTTCTTTCCCTCGCCTGAGTGTCTATTTCTTTCCCTCGCCTGAGTGTCTATTTTTTTCCCTCGCCTGAGTGTTTGTCTATTTCTTTCTCTCGCTTGAGTGTCTGTCTATTTCTTTCCCTCGCCTGAGTGCCTGTCTATTTCTTTCCCTCGCCTGAGTGCCTGTCTATTTCTTTCCCTCGCCTGAGTGTCTGTCTATTTCTTTCTCTCGCCTGAGTGCCTGTCTATTTCTTTCTCTCGCCTGAGTGCCTGTCTATTTCTTTCCCTCGCCTGAGTGTCTGTCTATTTCTTTCCCTCGCCTGAGTGTCTGTCTATTTATTTCTCTCGCCTGAGTGCCTGTCTATTTCTTTCCCTCGCCTGAGTGTTTGTCTATTTCTTTCTCTCGCTTGAGTGTCTGTCTATTTCTTTCCCTCGCCTGAGTGCCTGTCTATTTCTTTCCCTCGCCTGAGTGTCTGTCTATTTCTTTCCCTCGCCTGAGTGTCTGTCTATTTCTTTCTCTCGCCTGAGTGCCTGTCTATTTCTTTCCCTCGCCTGAGTGTCTGTCTATTTCTTTCCCTCGCCTGAGTGTCTGTCTATTTCTTTCCCTCGCCTGAGTGTCTGTCTATTTCTTTCTCTCGCCTGAGTGCCTGTCTATTTCTTTCTCTCGCCTGAGTGTCTGTCTATTTCTTTCTCTCGCCTGAGTGTCTGTCTATTTCTTTCTCTCGCCTGAGTGTCCGTCTATTTTTTTCTCTCGCCTGAGTGTTTGTCTATTTCTTTCTCTCGCCTGAGTGTTTGTCTATTTCTTTCTCTCGCCTGAGTGTTTGTCTATTTCTTTCTCTCGCCTGAGTGCCTGTCTATTTCTTTCTCTCGCCTGAGTGTTTGTCTATTTTTTTCCCTCGCCTGAGTGTTTGTCTATTTCTTTCTCTCGCCTGAGTGCCTGTCTATTTCTTTCTCTCGCCTGAGTGTTTGTCTATTTCTTTCTCTCGCCTGAGTGTTTGTCTATTCTTTCTCTCGCCTGAGTGTTTGTCTATTTCTTTCTCTCGCCTGAGTGTTTGTCTATTTCTTTCTCTCGCCTGAGTGTCTGTCTATTTCTTTCCCTCGCCTGAGTGTCTATTTCTTTCCCTCGCCTGAGTGTCTATTTTTTTCCCTCGCCTGAGTGTCTGTCTATTTCTTTCCCTCGCCTGAGTGTCTGTCTATTTCTTTCTCTCGCCTGAGTGCCTGTCTATTTCTTTCCCTCGCCTGAGTGTCTATTTCTTTCCCTCGCCTGAGTGTCTATTTCTTTCCCTCGCCTGAGTGTCTATTTCTTTCCCTCGCCTGAGTGTCTATTTCTTTCCCTCGCCTGAGTGTCTATTTCTTTCCCTCGCCTGAGTGTCTATTTCTTTCCCTCGCCTGAGTGTCTATTTCTTTCCCTCGCCTGAGTGTCTATTTCTTTCCCTCGCCTGAGTGTCTATTTCTTTCCCTCGCCTGAGTGTCTATTTCTTTCCCTCGCCTGAGTGTCTATTTCTTTCCCTCGCCTGAGTGTCTATTTCTTTCCCTCGCCTGAGTGTCTATTTCTTTCCCTCGCCTGAGTGTCTATTTCTTTCCCTCGCCTGAGTGTCTATTTCTTTCCCTCGCCTGAGTGTCTGTCTATTTCTTTCTCTCGCCTGAGTGCCTGTCTATTTCTTTCCCTCGCCTGAGTGTCTATTTCTTTCCCTCGCCTGAGTGTCTATTTCTTTCCCTCGCCTGAGTGTCTATTTCTTTCCCTCGCCTGAGTGTCTATTTCTTTCCCTCGCCTGAGTGTCTATTTCTTTCCCTCGCCTGAGTGTCTATTTCTTTCCCTCGCCTGAGTGTCTATTTCTTTCCCTCGCCTGAGTGTCTATTTCTTTCCCTCGCCTGAGTGTCTATTTTTTTCCCTCGCCTGAGTGTTTGTCTATTTCTTTCTCTCGCTTGAGTGTCTGTCTATTTCTTTCCCTCGCCTGAGTGCCTGTCTATTTCTTTCCCTCGCCTGA
Source organism: Megaustenia siamemsis (assembly GCA_032433765.1). Taxonomy (NCBI): domain Eukaryota; kingdom Metazoa; phylum Mollusca; class Gastropoda; order Stylommatophora; family Ariophantidae; genus Megaustenia; species Megaustenia siamemsis. The sequence continues at coordinate 60,163,988 of JAVIAB010000117.1, forward strand.
GTGCCTGTCTATTTCTTTCCCTCGCCTGAGTGTCTGTCTATTTCTTTCTCTCGCCTGAGTGCCTGTCTATTTCTTTCTCTCGCCTGAGTGCCTGTCTATTTCTTTCCCTCGCCTGAGTGTCTGTCTATTTCTTTCCCTCGCCTGAGTGTCTGTCTATTTATTTCTCTCGCCTGAGTGCCTGTCTATTTCTTTCCCTCGCCTGAGTGTTTGTCTATTTCTTTCTCTCGCTTGAGTGTCTGTCTATTTCTTTCCCTCGCCTGAGTGCCTGTCTATTTCTTTCCCTCGCCTGAGTGTCTGTCTATTTCTTTCCCTCGCCTGAGTGTCTGTCTATTTCTTTCTCTCGCCTGAGTGCCTGTCTATTTCTTTCCCTCGCCTGAGTGTCTGTCTATTTCTTTCCCTCGCCTGAGTGTCTGTCTATTTCTTTCCCTCGCCTGAGTGTCTGTCTATTTCTTTCTCTCGCCTGAGTGCCTGTCTATTTCTTTCTCTCGCCTGAGTGTCTGTCTATTTCTTTCTCTCGCCTGAGTGTCTGTCTATTTCTTTCTCTCGCCTGAGTGTCCGTCTATTTTTTCTCTCGCCTGAGTGTCTGTCTATTTCTTTCTCTCGCCTGAGTGTCTGTCTATTTCTTTCTCTCGCATGAAAATGTCTGTCTATTTCTTTCTCTCGCCTGAGTGTCTGTCTATTTCTTTCCCTCGCCTGAGTGTCTGTCTATTTCTTTCCCTCGCCTGAGTGTCTGTCTATTTCTTTCTCTCGCCTGAGTGTCTGTCTATTTCTTTCCCTCGCCTGAGTGTCTATTTCTTTCCCTCGCCTGAGTGTCTATTTCTTTCCCTCGCCTGAGTGTCTGTCTATTTCTTTCCCTCGCCTGAGTGTCTGTCTATTTCTTTCTCTCGCCTGAGTGTCTGTCTATTTCTTTCTCTCGCCTGAGTGTCTGTCTATTTCTTTCCCTCGCCTGAGTGTCTGTCTATTTCTTTCTCTCGCCTGAGTGTCTGTCTATTTCTTTCCCTCGCCTGAGTGTCTATTTTTTTCCCTCGCCTGAGTGTCTGTCTATTTCTTTCCCTCGCCTGAGTGTTTGTCTATTTCTTTCCCTCGCCTGAGTGTCTGTCTATTTCTTTCTCTCGCCTGAGTGTCTGTCTATTTCTTTCTCTCGCCTGAGTGCCTGTCTATTTCTTTCCCTCGCCTGAGTGTCTATTTCTTTCTCTCGCCTGAGTGCCTGTCTATTTCTTTCTCTCGCCTGAGTGCCTGTCTATTTCTTTCCCTCGCCTGAGTGTCTATTTCTTTCTCTCGCCTGAGTGTCTATTTCTTTCCCTCGCCTGAGTGTCTATTTCTTTCCCTCGCCTGAGTGTCTATTTTTTTCCCTCGCCTGAGTGTCTGTCTATTTCTTTCCCTCGCCTGAGTGCCTGTCTATTTCTTTCCCTCGCCTGAGTGTCTATTTCTTTCTCTCGCCTGAGTGCCTGTCTATTTCTTTCTCTCGCCTGAGTGCCTGTCTATTTCTTTCCCTCGCCTGAGTGTCTATTTCTTTCTCTCGCCTGAGTGTCTATTTCTTTCTCTCGCCTGAGTGTCTATTTCTTTCCCTCGCCTGAGTGTCTGTCTATTTCTTTCTCTCGCCTGAGTGTCTGTCTATTTTTTTCCCTCGCCTGAGTGTCTGTCTATTTCTTTCCCTCGCCTGAGTGCCTGTCTATTTCTTTCCCTCGCCTGAGTGTCTATTTCTTTCTCTCGCCTGAGTGTCTATTTCTTTCCCTCGCCTGAGTGTCTATTTCTTTCCCTCGCCTGAGTGTCTATTTCTTTCTCTCGCCTGAGTGTCTATTTCTTTCCCTCGCCTGAGTGTCTATTTCTTTCCCTCGCCTGAGTGTCTATTTCTTTCCCTCGCCTGAGTGTCTATTTCTTTCTCTCGCCTGAGTGTCTATTTCTTTCCCTCGCCTGAGTGTCTATTTCTTTCCCTCGCCTGAGTGTCTATTTTTTTCCCTCGCCTGAGTGTCTGTCTATTTCTTTCCCTCGCCTGAGTGTCTATTTCTTTCCCTCGCCTGAGTGTCTATTTCTTTCCCTCGCCTGAGTGTCTATTTTTTTCCCTCGCCTGAGTGTCTGTCTATTTCTTTCCCTCGCCTGAGTGCCTGTCTATTTCTTTCCCTCGCCTGAGTGTCTGTCTATTTCTTTCCCTCGCCTGAGTGTCCGTCTATTTCTTTCCCTCGCCTGAGTGTCTGTCTATTTCTTTCCCTCGCCTGAGTGTCTGTCTATTTCTTTCTCTCGCCTGAGTGTCTGTCTATTTCTTTCTCTCGCCTGAGTGCCTGTCTATTTCTTTCTCTCGCCTGAGTGCCTGTCTATTTCTTTCTCTCGCCTGAGTGTCTATTTCTTTCCCTCGCCTGAGTGTCTATTTCTTTCCCTCGCCTGAGTGTCTATTTCTTTCTCTCGCCTGAGTGCCTGTCTATTTCTTTCTCTCGCCTGAGTGTTTGTCTATTTCTTTCTCTCGCCTGAGTGTTTGTCTATTTCTTTCTCTCGCCTGAGTGTTTGTCTATTTCTTTCTCTCGCCTGAGTGTTTGTCTATTTCTTTCTCTCGCCTGAGTGCCTGTCTATTTCTTTCTCTCGCCTGAGTGTTTGTCTATTTTTTTCCCTCGCCTGAGTGTTTGTCTATTTCTTTCTCTCGCCTGAGTGCCTGTCTATTTCTTTCTCTCGCCTGAGTGTTTGTCTATTTCTTTCTCTCGCCTGAGTGTTTGTCTATTTCTTTCTCTCGCCTGAGTGTTTGTCTATTTCTTTCTCTCGCCTGAGTGTTTGTCTATTTCTTTCTCTCGCCTGAGTGTCTGTCTATTTCTTTCCTCGCCTGAGTGTCTATTTCTTTCCCTCGCCTGAGTGTCTATTTTTTCCCTCGCCTGAGTGTCTGTCTATTTCTTTCCCTCGCCTGAGTGTCTGTCTATTTCTTTCTCTCGCCTGAGTGCCTGTCTATTTCTTTCCCTCGCCTGAGTGTCTATTTCTTTCCCTCGCCTGAGTGTCTATTTCTTTCCCTCGCCTGAGTGTCTATTTCTTTCCCTCGCCTGAGTGTCTATTTCTTTCCCTCGCCTGAGTGTCTATTTCTTTCCCTCGCCTGAGTGTCTATTTCTTTCCCTCGCCTGAGTGTCTATTTCTTTCCCTCGCCTGAGTGTCTATTTCTTTCCCTCGCCTGAGTGTCTATTTCTTTCCTCGCCTGAGTGTCTATTTCTTTCCCTCGCCTGAGTGTCTATTTCTTTCCCTCGCCTGAGTGTCTATTTCTTTCCCTCGCCTGAGTGTCTATTTCTTTCCCTCGCCTGAGTGTCTATTTCTTTCCCTCGCCTGAGTGTCTATTTCTTTCCCTCGCCTGAGTGTCTGTCTATTTCTTTCTCTCGCCTGAGTGCCTGTCTATTTCTTTCCCTCGCCTGAGTGTCTATTTCTTTCCCTCGCCTGAGTGTCTATTTCTTTCCCTCGCCTGAGTGTCTATTTCTTTCCCTCGCCTGAGTGTCTATTTCTTTCCCTCGCCTGAGTGTCTATTTCTTTCCCTCGCCTGAGTGTCTATTTCTTTCCCTCGCCTGAGTGTCTATTTCTTTCCCTCGCCTGAGTGTCTATTTCTTTCCCTCGCCTGAGTGTCTATTTTTTTCCCTCGCCTGAGTGTTTGTCTATTTCTTTCTCTCGCTTGAGTGTCTGTCTATTTCTTTCCCTCGCCTGAGTGCCTGTCTATTTCTTTCCCTCGCCTGAGTGCCTGTCTATTTCTTTCCCTCGCCTGAGTGTCTGTCTATTTCTTTCTCTCGCCTGAGTGCCTGTCTATTTCTTTCTCTCGCCTGAGTGCCTGTCTATTTCTTTCCCTCGCCTGAGTGTCTGTCTATTTCTTTCCCTCGCCTGAGTGTCTGTCTATTTATTTCTCTCGCCTGAGTGCCTGTCTATTTCTTTCCCTCGCCTGAGTGTTTGTCTATTTCTTTCTCTCGCTTGAGTGTCTGTCTATTTCTTTCCCTCGCCTGAGTGCCTGTCTATTTCTTTCCCTCGCCTGAGTGTCTGTCTATTTCTTTCCCTCGCCTGAGTGTCTGTCTATTTCTTTCTCTCGCCTGAGTGCCTGTCTATTTCTTTCCCTCGCCTGAGTGTCTGTCTATTTCTTTCCCTCGCCTGAGTGTCTGTCTATTTCTTTCCCTCGCCTGAGTGTCTGTCTATTTCTTTCTCTCGCCTGAGTGCCTGTCTATTTCTTTCTCTCGCCTGAGTGTCTGTCTATTTCTTTCCCTCGCCTGAGTGTCTGTCTATTTCTTTCCCTCGCCTGAGTGTCTATTTTTTTCCCTCGCCTGAGTGTTTGTCTATTTCTTTCTCTCGCCTGAGTGTCTGTCTATTTCTTTCCCTCGCCTGAGTGTCTGTCTATTTCTTTCCCTCGCCTGAGTGTCTGTCTATTTCTTTCTCTCGCCTGAGTGTCTGTCTATTTCTTTCCCTCGCCTGAGTGTCTGTCTATTTCTTTCTCTCGCCTGAGTGTCTGTCTATTTCTTTCCCTCGCCTGAGTGTCTGTCTATTTCTTTCTCTCGCCTGAGTGTCTGTCTATTTCTTTCCCTCGCCTGAGTGTCTGTCTATTTCTTTCCCTCGCCTGAGTGTCTGTCTATTTCTTTCTCTCGCCTGAGTGCCTGTCTATTTCTTTCCCTCGCCTGTGTCTGTCCATTTCTTTCCCTCGCCTGAGTGTCTGTCTATTTCTTTCTCTCGCCTGAGTGTCTGTCTATTTCTTTCTCTCGCCTGAGTGCCTGCCTATTTCTTTCCCTCGCCTGAGTGTCCGTCTATTTCTTTCCCTCGTCTGAGTGTCTGTCTATTTCTTACCAACGCCCCGGTGTCCGCCTATTTCTTTCCTTCGCCCGGTGTCCGTCTATTTCTTTCCTTCGCCCCGGTGTCCGTCTATTTCTTTCCTTCGCCCCGGTGTCCGCCTATTTCTTTCCTTCGCCCCGGTGTCCGTCTATTTCTTTCTCTCGCTTGAGTGTCTGTCTATTTCTTACCAACGCCCCGGTGTCCGCCTATTTCTTTCCCTCGCCTGAGTGTCCGTCTATTTCTTTCTCTCGCCTGAGTGTCCGTCTATTTCTTTCTCTCGCCTGAGTGTCTGTCTATTTCTTTCTCTCGCCTGAGTGTCTGTCTATTTCTTTCTCTCGCCTGAGTGTCCGTCTATTTCTTTCCCTCGCCTGAGTGTCTGTCTATTTCTTTCTCTCGCCTGTGTATCCGTCTATTTCTTTCCCTCGCCTGAGTGTCCGTCTATTTCTTTCCCTCGCCAGAGTGCCTGTCTATTTCTTTCCCTCGCCTGAGTGTCCGTCTATTTCTTTCTCTCGCCTGAGTGTCTGTCTATTTCTTTCTCTCGCCTGAGTGTCTGTCTATTTCTTTCTCTCGCCTGAGTGTCCGTCTATTTCTTTCTCTCGCCTGAGTGTCTGTCTATTTCTTTCTCTCGCCTGTGTATCCGTCTATTTCTTTCCCTCGCCTGAGTGTCCGTCTATTTCTTTCCCTCGCCTGAGTGTCCGTCTATTTCTTTCCCTCGCCTGAGTGTCTGTCTATTTCTTTCCCTCGCCTGAGTGTCCGTCTATTTCTTTCCCTCGCCTGAGTGTCTGTCTATTTCTTTCCCTCGCCTGAGTGTCTGTCTATTTCTTTCCCTCGCCTGAGTGTCCGTCTATTTCTTTCCCTCGCCTGAGTGTCTGTCTATTTCTTTCCCTCGCCTGAGTGTCCGTCTATTTCTTTCCCTCGCCTGAGTGTCTGTCTATTTCTTTCCCTCGCCTGAGTGTCCGCCTATTTCTTTCCCTCGCCTGAGTGTCTGTCTATTTCTTTCCCTCGCCTGAGTGTCGGTCTATTTCTTTCCCTCGCCTGAGTGTCTGTCTATTTCTTTCCCTCGCCTGAGTGTCTGTCTATTTCTTTCCCTCGCCTGAGTGTCGGTCTATTTCTTTCCCTCGCCTGAGTGTCTGTCTATTTCTTTCCCTCGCCTGAGTGTCTGTCTATTTCTTTCCCTCGCCTGAGTGTCGGTCTATTTCTTTCCCTCGCCTGAGTGTCCGTCTATTTCTTTCCCTCGCCTGAGTGTCCGTCTATTTCTTTCCCTCGCCTGAGTATCCGTCTATTTCTTTCCCTCGCCTGAGTGTCTGTCTATTTCTTTCCCTCGCCTGAGTGTCGGTCTATTTCTTTCTCTCGCCTGAGTGTCCGTCTATTTCTTTCCCTCGCCTGAGTGTCCGTCTATTTCTTTCCCTCGCCTGAGTATCCGTCTATTTCTTTCCCTCGCCTGAGTGTCTGTCTATTTCTTTCCCTCGCCTGAGTATCCGTCTATTTCTTTCCCTCGCCTGAGTGTCCGTCTATTTCTTTCTCTCGCCTGAGTGCCTGCTATTTCTTTCTCTCGCCTGTGTATCCGTCTATTTCTTTCCCTCGCCTGAGTGTACGTCTATTTCTTTCCCTCGCCTGAGTGCCTGTCTATTTCTTTCCCTCGCCTGAGTGTCTGTCTATTTCTTTCCCTCGCCTGAGTGCCTGTCTATTTCTTTCCCTCGCCTGAGTGCCTGTCTATTTCTTTCCCTCGCCTGAGTGTCTGTCTATTTCTTTCCCTCGCCTGAGTGCCTGTCTATTTCTTTCCCTCGCCTGAGTGCCTGTCTATTTCTTTCCCTCGCCTGAGTGCCTGTCTATTTCTTTCCCTCGCCTGAGTGTCTGTCTATTTTTTTCCCTCGCCTGAGTGCCTGTCTATTTCTTTCCCTCGCCTGAGTGCCTGTCTATTTCTTTCCCTCGCCTGAGTGTCCGTCTATTTTTTTCCCTCGCCTGAGTGTCCGTCTATTTCTTTCCCTCGCCTGAGTGTCCGTCTATTTCTTTCCCTCGCCTGAGTGTCCGTCTATTTCTTTCTCTCGCCTGAGTGTCTGTCTATTTCTTTCCCTCGCCTGAGTGTCTGTCTATTTCTTTCCCTCGCCTGAGTGTCTGTCTATTTCTTTCCCTCGCCTGAGTGTCTGTCTATTTCTTTCTCTCGCCTGAGTGTCTGTCTATTTCTTTCTCTCGCCTGAGTGTCTGTCTATTTCTTTCCCTCGCCTGAGTGTCTGTCTATTTCTTTCTCTCGCCTGAGTGTCTGTCTATTTCTTTCCCTCGCCTGAGTGTCTGTCTATTTCTTTCCCTCGCCTGAGTGTCTGTCTATTTCTTTCTCTCGCCTGAGTGTCTGTCTATTTCTTTCCCTCGCCTGAGTGTCTGTCTATTTCTTTCCCTCGCCTGAGTGTCTGTCTATTTCTTTCCCTCGCCTGAGTGTCCGTCTATTTCTTTCTCTCGCCTGAGTGTCCGTCTATTTCTTTCTCTCGCCTGAGTGTCCGTCTATTTCTTTCTCTCGCCTGAGTGTCCGTCTATTTCTTTCTCTCGCCTGAGTGTCCGTCTATTTCTTTCTCTCGCCTGAGTGTCTGTCTATTTCTTTCTCTCGCCTGAGTGTCCGCCTATTTCTTTCCCTCGCCTGAGTGTCCGTCTATTTCTTTCTCTCGCCTGAGTGTCCGTCTATTTCTTTCTCTCGCCTGAGTGTCTGTCTATTTCTTTCTCTCGCCTGAGTGTCTGTCTATTTCTTTCCCTCGCCTGAGTGTCCGTCTATTTCTTTCTCTCGCCTGAGTGTCTGTCTATTTCTTTCCCTCGCCTGAGTGTCTGTCTATTTCTTTCCCTCGCCTGAGTGTCCGTCTATTTCTTTCCCTCGCCTGAGTGTCTGTCTATTTCTTTCCCTCGCCTGAGTGTCTGTCTATTTCTTTCTCTCGCCTGAGTGTCTGTCTATTTCTTTCCCTCGCCTGAGTGTCTATTTCTTTCCCTCGCCTGAGTGTCTATTTCTTTCCCTCGCCTGAGTGTCTGTCTATTTCTTTCCCTCGCCTGAGTGTCTGTCTATTTCTTTCTCTCGCCTGAGTGTCTGTCTATTTCTTTCTCTCGCCTGAGTGTCTGTCTATTTCTTTCCCTCGCCTGAGTGTCTATTTCTTTCCCTCGCCTGAGTGTCTATTTCTTTCCCTCGCCTGAGTGTCTGTCTATTTCTTTCCCTCGCCTGAGTGTCTGTCTATTTCTTTCTCTCGCCTGAGTGTCTGTCTATTTCTTTCTCTCGCCTGAGTGTCTGTCTATTTCTTTCCCTCGCCTGAGTGTCTGTCTATTTCTTTCTCTCGCCTGAGTGTCTGTCTATTTCTTTCCCTCGCCTGAGTGTCTATTTCTTTCCCTCGCCTGAGTGTCTGTCTATTTCTTTCCCTCGCCTGAGTGTCTGTCTATTTCTTTCTCTCGCCTGAGTGTCTGTCTATTTCTTTCTCTCGCCTGAGTGTCTGTCTATTTCTTTCCCTCGCCTGAGTGTCTGTCTATTTCTTTCTCTCGCCTGAGTGTCTGTCTATTTCTTTCCCTCGCCTGAGTGTCTATTTTTTTCCCTCGCCTGAGTGTCTGTCTATTTCTTTCCCTCGCCTGAGTGTTTGTCTATTTCTTTCCCTCGCCTGAGTGTCTGTCTATTTCTTTCTCTCGCCTGAGTGTCTGTCTATTTCTTTCTCTCGCCTGAGTGCCTGTCTATTTCTTTCCCTCGCCTGAGTGTCTATTTCTTTCTCTCGCCTGAGTGCCTGTCTATTTCTTTCTCTCGCCTGAGTGCCTGTCTATTTCTTTCCCTCGCCTGAGTGTCTATTTCTTTCTCTCGCCTGAGTGTCTATTTCTTTCCCTCGCCTGAGTGTCTATTTCTTTCCCTCGCCTGAGTGTCTATTTTTTTCCCTCGCCTGAGTGTCTGTCTATTTCTTTCCCTCGCCTGAGTGCCTGTCTATTTCTTTCCCTCGCCTGAGTGTCTATTTCTTTCTCTCGCCTGAGTGCCTGTCTATTTCTTTCTCTCGCCTGAGTGCCTGTCTATTTCTTTCCCTCGCCTGAGTGTCTATTTCTTTCTCTCGCCTGAGTGTCTATTTCTTTCTCTCGCCTGAGTGTCTATTTCTTTCCCTCGCCTGAGTGTCTATTTCTTTCCCTCGCCTGAGTGTCTATTTTTTTCCCTCGCCTGAGTGTCTGTCTATTTCTTTCCCTCGCCTGAGTGCCTGTCTATTTCTTTCCCTCGCCTGAGTGTCTATTTCTTTCTCTCGCCTGAGTGTCTATTTCTTTCCCTCGCCTGAGTGTCTATTTCTTTCCCTCGCCTGAGTGTCTATTTCTTTCTCTCGCCTGAGTGTCTATTTCTTTCCCTCGCCTGAGTGTCTATTTCTTTCCCTCGCCTGAGTGTCTATTTCTTTCCCTCGCCTGAGTGTCTATTTCTTTCTCTCGCCTGAGTGTCTATTTCTTTCCCTCGCCTGAGTGTCTATTTCTTTCCCTCGCCTGAGTGTCTATTTTTTCCCTCGCCTGAGTGTCTGTCTATTTCTTTCCCTCGCCTGAGTGTCTATTTCTTTCCCTCGCCTGAGTGTCTATTTCTTTCCCTCGCCTGAGTGTCTATTTTTTTCCCTCGCCTGAGTGTCTGTCTATTTCTTTCCCTCGCCTGAGTGCCTGTCTATTTCTTTCCCTCGCCTGAGTGTCTGTCTATTTCTTTCCCTCGCCTGAGTGTCCGTCTATTTCTTTCCCTCGCCTGAGTGTCTGTCTATTTCTTTCCCTCGCCTGAGTGTCTGTCTATTTCTTTCTCTCGCCTGAGTGTCTGTCTATTTCTTTCTCTCGCCTGAGTGCCTGTCTATTTCTTTCTCTCGCCTGAGTGCCTGTCTATTTCTTTCTCTCGCCTGAGTGTCTATTTCTTTCCCTCGCCTGAGTGTCTATTTCTTTCCCTCGCCTGAGTGTCTATTTCTTTCTCTCGCCTGAGTGCCTGTCTATTTCTTTCTCTCGCCTGAGTGTTTGTCTATTTCTTTCTCTCGCCTGAGTGTTTGTCTATTTCTTTCTCTCGCCTGAGTGTTTGTCTATTTCTTTCTCTCGCCTGAGTGTTTGTCTATTTCTTTCTCTCGCCTGAGTGCCTGTCTATTTCTTTCTCTCGCCTGAGTGTTTGTCTATTTTTTTCCCTCGCCTGAGTGTTTGTCTATTTCTTTCTCTCGCCTGAGTGCCTGTCTATTTCTTTCTCTCGCCTGAGTGTTTGTCTATTTCTTTCTCTCGCCTGAGTGTTTGTCTATTTCTTTCTCTCGCCTGAGTGTTTGTCTATTTCTTTCTCTCGCCTGAGTGTTTGTCTATTTCTTTCTCTCGCCTGAGTGTCTGTCTATTTCTTTCCCTCGCCTGAGTGTCTATTTCTTTCCCTCGCCTGAGTGTCTATTTTTTTCCCTCGCCTGAGTGTCTGTCTATTTCTTTCCCTCGCCTGAGTGTCTGTCTATTTCTTTCTCTCGCCTGAGTGCCTGTCTATTTCTTTCCCTCGCCTGAGTGTCTATTTCTTTCCCTCGCCTGAGTGTCTATTTCTTTCCCTCGCCTGAGTGTCTATTTCTTTCCCTCGCCTGAGTGTCTATTTCTTTCCCTCGCCTGAGTGTCTATTTCTTTCCCTCGCCTGAGTGTCTATTTCTTTCCCTCGCCTGAGTGTCTATTTCTTTCCCTCGCCTGAGTGTCTATTTCTTTCCCTCGCCTGAGTGTCTATTTCTTTCCCTCGCCTGAGTGTCTATTTCTTTCCCTCGCCTGAGTGTCTATTTCTTTCCCTCGCCTGAGTGTCTATTTCTTTCCCTCGCCTGAGTGTCTATTTCTTTCCCTCGCCTGAGTGTCTATTTCTTTCCCTCGCCTGAGTGTCTATTTCTTTCCCTCGCCTGAGTGTCTGTCTATTTCTTTCTCTCGCCTGAGTGCCTGTCTATTTCTTTCCCTCGCCTGAGTGTCTATTTCTTTCCCTCGCCTGAGTGTCTATTTCTTTCCCTCGCCTGAGTGTCTATTTCTTTCCCTCGCCTGAGTGTCTATTTCTTTCCCTCGCCTGAGTGTCTATTTCTTTCCCTCGCCTGAGTGTCTATTTCTTTCCCTCGCCTGAGTGTCTATTTCTTTCCCTCGCCTGAGTGTCTATTTCTTTCCCTCGCCTGAGTGTCTATTTCTTTCCCTCGCCTGAGTGTCTATTTTTTTCCCTCGCCTGAGTGTTTGTCTATTTCTTTCTCTCGCTTGAGTGTCTGTCTATTTCTTTCCCTCGCCTGAGTGCCTGTCTATTTCTTTCCCTCGCCTGAGTGCCTGTCTATTTCTTTCCCTCGCCTGAGTGTCTGTCTATTTCTTTCTCTCGCCTGAGTGCCTGTCTATTTCTTTCTCTCGCCTGAGTGCCTGTCTATTTCTTTCCCTCGCCTGAGTGTCTGTCTATTTCTTTCCCTCGCCTGAGTGTCTGTCTATTTATTTCTCTCGCCTGAGTGCCTGTCTATTTCTTTCCCTCGCCTGAGTGTTTGTCTATTTCTTTCTCTCGCTTGAGTGTCTGTCTATTTCTTTCCCTCGCCTGAGTGCCTGTCTATTTCTTTCCCTCGCCTGAGTGTCTGTCTATTTCTTTCCCTCGCCTGAGTGTCTGTCTATTTCTTTCTCTCGCCTGAGTGCCTGTCTATTTCTTTCCCTCGCCTGAGTGTCTGTCTATTTCTTTCCCTCGCCTGAGTGTCTGTCTATTTCTTTCCCTCGCCTGAGTGTCTGTCTATTTCTTTCTCTCGCCTGAGTGCCTGTCTATTTCTTTCTCTCGCCTGAGTGTCTGTCTATTTCTTTCCCTCGCCTGAGTGTCTGTCTATTTCTTTCCCTCGCCTGAGTGTCTATTTTTTTCCCTCGCCTGAGTGTTTGTCTATTTCTTTCTCTCGCCTGAGTGTCTGTCTATTTCTTTCCCTCGCCTGAGTGTCTGTCTATTTCTTTCCCTCGCCTGAGTGTCTGTCTATTTCTTTCTCTCGCCTGAGTGTCTGTCTATTTCTTTCCCTCGCCTGAGTGTCTGTCTATTTCTTTCTCTCGCCTGAGTGTCTGTCTATTTCTTTCCCTCGCCTGAGTGTCTGTCTATTTCTTTCTCTCGCCTGAGTGTCTGTCTATTTCTTTCCCTCGCCTGAGTGTCTGTCTATTTCTTTCCCTCGCCTGAGTGTCTGTCTATTTCTTTCTCTCGCCTGAGTGCCTGTCTATTTCTTTCCCTCGCCTGTGTCTGTCCATTTCTTTCCCTCGCCTGAGTGTCTGTCTATTTCTTTCTCTCGCCTGAGTGTCTGTCTATTTCTTTCTCTCGCCTGAGTGCCTGCCTATTTCTTTCCCTCGCCTGAGTGTCCGTCTATTTCTTTCCCTCGTCTGAGTGTCTGTCTATTTCTTACCAACGCCCCGGTGTCCGCCTATTTCTTTCCTTCGCCCCGGTGTCCGTCTATTTCTTTCCTTCGCCCCGGTGTCCGTCTATTTCTTTCCTTCGCCCCGGTGTCCGCCTATTTCTTTCCTTCCCCCGGTGTCCGTCTATTTCTTTCTCTCGCTTGAGTGTCTGTCTATTTCTTACCAACGCCCCGGTGTCCGCCTATTTCTTTCCCTCGCCTGAGTGTCCGTCTATTTCTTTCTCTCGCCTGAGTGTCCGTCTATTTCTTTCTCTCGCCTGAGTGTCTGTCTATTTCTTTCTCTCGCCTGAGTGTCTGTCTATTTCTTTCTCTCGCCTGAGTTTCCGTCTATTTCTTTCCCTCGCCTGAGTGTCTGTCTATTTCTTTCTCTCGCCTGTGTATCCGTCTATTTCTTTCCCTCGCCTGAGTGTCCGTCTATTTCTTTCCCTCGCCAGAGTGCCTGTCTATTTCTTTCCCTCGCCTGAGTGTCCGTCTATTTCTTTCTCTCGCCTGAGTGTCTGTCTATTTCTTTCTCTCGCCTGAGTGTCTGTCTATTTCTTTCTCTCGCCTGAGTGTCCGTCTATTTCTTTCTCTCGCCTGAGTGTCTGTCTATTTCTTTCTCTCGCCTGTGTATCCGTCTATTTCTTTCCCTCGCCTGAGTGTCCGTCTATTTCTTTCCCTCGCCTGAGTGTCCGTCTATTTCTTTCCCTCGCCTGAGTGTCTGTCTATTTCTTTCCCTCGCCTGAGTGTCCGTCTATTTCTTTCCCTCGCCTGAGTGTCTGTCTATTTCTTTCCCTCGCCTGAGTGTCTATTTCTTTCCCTCGCCTGAGTGTCTATTTTTTTCCCTCGCCTGAGTGTCTGTCTATTTCTTTCCCTCGCCTGAGTGCCTGTCTATTTCTTTCCCTCGCCTGAGTGTCTGTCTATTTCTTTCCCTCGCCTGAGTGTCCGTCTATTTCTTTCCCTCGCCTGAGTGTCTGTCTATTTCTTTCCCTCGCCTGAGTGTCTGTCTATTTCTTTCTCTCGCCTGAGTGTCTGTCTATTTCTTTCTCTCGCCTGAGTGCCTGTCTATTTCTTTCTCTCGCCTGAGTGCCTGTCTATTTCTTTCTCTCGCCTGAGTGTCTATTTCTTTCCCTCGCCTGAGTGTCTATTTCTTTCCCTCGCCTGAGTGTCTATTTCTTTCTCTCGCCTGAGTGCCTGTCTATTTCTTTCTCTCGCCTGAGTGTTTGTCTATTTCTTTCTCTCGCCTGAGTGTTTGTCTATTTCTTTCTCTCGCCTGAGTGTTTGTCTATTTCTTTCTCTCGCCTGAGTGTTTGTCTATTTCTTTCTCTCGCCTGAGTGCCTGTCTATTTCTTTCTCTCGCCTGAGTGTTTGTCTATTTTTTTCCCTCGCCTGAGTGTTTGTCTATTTCTTTCTCTCGCCTGAGTGCCTGTCTATTTCTTTCTCTCGCCTGAGTGTTTGTCTATTTCTTTCTCTCGCCTGAGTGTTTGTCTATTTCTTTCTCTCGCCTGAGTGTTTGTCTATTTCTTTCTCTCGCCTGAGTGTTTGTCTATTTCTTTCTCTCGCCTGAGTGTCTGTCTATTTCTTTCCCTCGCCTGAGTGTCTATTTCTTTCCCTCGCCTGAGTGTCTATTTTTTTCCCTCGCCTGAGTGTCTGTCTATTTCTTTCCCTCGCCTGAGTGTCTGTCTATTTCTTTCTCTCGCCTGAGTGCCTGTCTATTTCTTTCCCTCGCCTGAGTGTCTATTTCTTTCCCTCGCCTGAGTGTCTATTTCTTTCCCTCGCCTGAGTGTCTATTTCTTTCCCTCGCCTGAGTGTCTATTTCTTTCCCTCGCCTGAGTGTCTATTTCTTTCCCTCGCCTGAGTGTCTATTTCTTTCCCTCGCCTGAGTGTCTATTTCTTTCCCTCGCCTGAGTGTCTATTTCTTTCCCTCGCCTGAGTGTCTATTTCTTTCCCTCGCCTGAGTGTCTATTTCTTTCCCTCGCCTGAGTGTCTATTTCTTTCCCTCGCCTGAGTGTCTATTTCTTTCCCTCGCCTGAGTGTCTATTTCTTTCCCTCGCCTGAGTGTCTATTTCTTTCCCTCGCCTGAGTGTCTATTTCTTTCCCTCGCCTGAGTGTCTGTCTATTTCTTTCTCTCGCCTGAGTGCCTGTCTATTTCTTTCCCTCGCCTGAGTGTCTATTTCTTTCCCTCGCCTGAGTGTCTATTTCTTTCCCTCGCCTGAGTGTCTATTTCTTTCCCTCGCCTGAGTGTCTATTTCTTTCCCTCGCCTGAGTGTCTATTTCTTTCCCTCGCCTGAGTGTCTATTTCTTTCCCTCGCCTGAGTGTCTATTTCTTTCCCTCGCCTGAGTGTCTATTTCTTTCCCTCGCCTGAGTGTCTATTTTTTTCCCTCGCCTGAGTGTTTGTCTATTTCTTTCTCTCGCTTGAGTGTCTGTCTATTTCTTTCCCTCGCCTGAGTGCCTGTCTATTTCTTTCCCTCGCCTGAGTGCCTGTCTATTTCTTTCCCTCGCCTGAGTGTCTGTCTATTTCTTTCTCTCGCCTGAGTGCCTGTCTATTTCTTTCTCTCGCCTGAGTGCCTGTCTATTTCTTTCCCTCGCCTGAGTGTCTGTCTATTTCTTTCCCTCGCCTGAGTGTCTGTCTATTTATTTCTCTCGCCTGAGTGCCTGTCTATTTCTTTCCCTCGCCTGAGTGTTTGTCTATTTCTTTCTCTCGCTTGAGTGTCTGTCTATTTCTTTCCCTCGCCTGAGTGCCTGTCTATTTCTTTCCCTCGCCTGAGTGTCTGTCTATTTCTTTCCCTCGCCTGAGTGTCTGTCTATTTCTTTCTCTCGCCTGAGTGCCTGTCTATTTCTTTCCCTCGCCTGAGTGTCTGTCTATTTCTTTCCCTCGCCTGAGTGTCTGTCTATTTCTTTCCCTCGCCTGAGTGTCTGTCTATTTCTTTCTCTCGCCTGAGTGCCTGTCTATTTCTTTCTCTCGCCTGAGTGTCTGTCTATTTCTTTCCCTCGCCTGAGTGTCTGTCTATTTCTTTCCCTCGCCTGAGTGTCTATTTTTTTCCCTCGCCTGAGTGTTTGTCTATTTCTTTCTCTCGCCTGAGTGTCTGTCTATTTCTTTCCCTCGCCTGAGTGTCTGTCTATTTCTTTCCCTCGCCTGAGTGTCTGTCTATTTCTTTCTCTCGCCTGAGTGTCTGTCTATTTCTTTCCCTCGCCTGAGTGTCTGTCTATTTCTTTCTCTCGCCTGAGTGTCTGTCTATTTCTTTCCCTCGCCTGAGTGTCTGTCTATTTCTTTCTCTCGCCTGAGTGTCTGTCTATTTCTTTCCCTCGCCTGAGTGTCTGTCTATTTCTTTCCCTCGCCTGAGTGTCTGTCTATTTCTTTCTCTCGCCTGAGTGCCTGTCTATTTCTTTCACTCGCCTGTGTCTGTCCATTTCTTTCCCTCGCCTGAGTGTCTGTCTATTTCTTTCTCTCGCCTGAGTGTCTGTCTATTTCTTTCTCTCGCCTGAGTGCCTGCCTATTTCTTTCCCTCGCCTGAGTGTCCGTCTATTTCTTTCCCTCGTCTGAGTGTCTGTCTATTTCTTACCAACGCCCCGGTGTCCGCCTATTTCTTTCCTTCGCCCCGGTGTCCGTCTATTTCTTTCCTTCGCCCCGGTGTCCGTCTATTTCTTTCCTTCGCCCCGGTGTCCGCCTATTTCTTTCCTTCGCCCCGGTGTCCGTCTATTTCTTTCTCTCGCTTGAGTGTCTGTCTATTTCTTACCAACGCCCCGGTGTCCGCCTATTTCTTTCCCTCGCCTGAGTGTCCGTCTATTTCTTTCTCTCGCCTGAGTGTCCGTCTATTTCTTTCTCTCGCCTGAGTGTCTGTCTATTTCTTTCTCTCGCCTGAGTGTCTGTCTATTTCTTTCTCTCGCCTGAGTGTCCGTCTATTTCTTTCCCTCGCCTGAGTGTCTGTCTATTTCTTTCTCTCGCCTGTGTATCCGTCTATTTCTTTCCCTCGCCTGAGTGTCCGTCTATTTCTTTCCCTCGCCAGAGTGCCTGTCTATTTCTTTCCCTCGCCTGAGTGTCCGTCTATTTCTTTCTCTCGCCTGAGTGTCTGTCTATTTCTTTCTCTCGCCTGAGTGTCTGTCTATTTCTTTCTCTCGCCTGAGTGTCCGTCTATTTCTTTCTCTCGCCTGAGTGTCTGTCTATTTCTTTCTCTCGCCTGTGTATCCGTCTATTTCTTTCCCTCGCCTGAGTGTCCGTCTATTTCTTTCCCTCGCCTGAGTGTCCGTCTATTTCTTTCCCTCGCCTGAGTGTCTGTCTATTTCTTTCCCTCGCCTGAGTGTCCGTCTATTTCTTTCCCTCGCCTGAGTGTCTGTCTATTTCTTTCCCTCGCCTGAGTGTCTGTCTATTTCTTTCCCTCGCCTGAGTGTCCGTCTATTTCTTTCCCTCGCCTGAGTGTCTGTCTATTTCTTTCCCTCGCCTGAGTGTCCGTCTATTTCTTTCCCTCGCCTGAGTGTCTGTCTATTTCTTTCCCTCGCCTGAGTGTCCGCCTATTTCTTTCCCTCGCCTGAGTGTCTGTCTATTTCTTTCCCTCGCCTGAGTGTCGGTCTATTTCTTTCCCTCGCCTGAGTGTCTGTCTATTTCTTTCCTCGCCTGAGTGTCTGTCTATTTCTTTCCCTCGCCTGAGTGTCGGTCTATTTCTTTCCCTCGCCTGAGTGTCTGTCTATTTCTTTCCCTCGCCTGAGTGTCTGTCTATTTCTTTCCCTCGCCTGAGTGTCGGTCTATTTCTTTCCCTCGCCTGAGTGTCCGTCTATTTCTTTCCCTCGCCTGAGTGTCCGTCTATTTCTTTCCCTCGCCTGAGTATCCGTCTATTTCTTTCCCTCGCCTGAGTGTCTGTCTATTTCTTTCCCTCGCCTGAGTGTCGGTCTATTTCTTTCTCTCGCCTGAGTGTCCGTCTATTTCTTTCCCTCGCCTGAGTGTCCGTCTATTTCTTTCCCTCGCCTGAGTATCCGTCTATTTCTTTCCCTCGCCTGAGTGTCTGTCTATTTCTTTCCCTCGCCTGAGTATCCGTCTATTTCTTTCCCTCGCCTGAGTGTCCGTCTATTTCTTTCTCTCGCCTGAGTGCCTGCTATTTCTTTCTCTCGCCTGTGTATCCGTCTATTTCTTTCCCTCGCCTGAGTGTACGTCTATTTCTTTCCCTCGCCTGAGTGCCTGTCTATTTCTTTCCCTCGCCTGAGTGTCTGTCTATTTCTTTCCCTCGCCTGAGTGCCTGTCTATTTCTTTCCCTCGCCTGAGTGCCTGTCTATTTCTTTCCCTCGCCTGAGTGTCTGTCTATTTCTTTCCCTCGCCTGAGTGCCTGTCTATTTCTTTCCCTCGCCTGAGTGCCTGTCTATTTCTTTCCCTCGCCTGAGTGCCTGTCTATTTCTTTCCCTCGCCTGAGTGTCTGTCTATTTTTTTCCCTCGCCTGAGTGCCTGTCTATTTCTTTCCCTCGCCTGAGTGCCTGTCTATTTCTTTCCCTCGCCTGAGTGTCCGTCTATTTTTTTCCCTCGCCTGAGTGTCCGTCTATTTCTTTCCCTCGCCTGAGTGTCCGTCTATTTCTTTCCCTCGCCTGAGTGTCCGTCTATTTCTTTCTCTCGCCTGAGTGTCTGTCTATTTCTTTCCCTCGCCTGAGTGTCTGTCTATTTCTTTCCTCGCCTGAGTGTCTGTCTATTTCTTTCCCTCGCCTGAGTGTCTGTCTATTTCTTTCTCTCGCCTGAGTGTCTGTCTATTTCTTTCTCTCGCCTGAGTGTCTGTCTATTTCTTTCCCTCGCCTGAGTGTCTGTCTATTTCTTTCTCTCGCCTGAGTGTCTGTCTATTTCTTTCCCTCGCCTGAGTGTCTGTCTATTTCTTTCCCTCGCCTGAGTGTCTGTCTATTTCTTTCTCTCGCCTGAGTGTCTGTCTATTTCTTTCCCTCGCCTGAGTGTCTGTCTATTTCTTTCCCTCGCCTGAGTGTCTGTCTATTTCTTTCCCTCGCCTGAGTGTCCGTCTATTTCTTTCTCTCGCCTGAGTGTCCGTCTATTTCTTTCTCTCGCCTGAGTGTCCGTCTATTTCTTTCTCTCGCCTGAGTGTCCGTCTATTTCTTTCTCTCGCCTGAGTGTCCGTCTATTTCTTTCTCTCGCCTGAGTGTCTGTCTATTTCTTTCTCTCGCCTGAGTGTCCGCCTATTTCTTTCCCTCGCCTGAGTGTCCGTCTATTTCTTTCTCTCGCCTGAGTGTCCGTCTATTTCTTTCTCTCGCCTGAGTGTCTGTCTATTTCTTTCTCTCGCCTGAGTGTCTGTCTATTTCTTTCCCTCGCCTGAGTGTCCGTCTATTTCTTTCTCTCGCCTGAGTGTCTGTCTATTTCTTTCCCTCGCCTGAGTGTCTGTCTATTTCTTTCCCTCGCCTGAGTGTCCGTCTATTTCTTTCCCTCGCCTGAGTGTCTGTCTATTTCTTTCCCTCGCCTGAGTGTCTGTCTATTTCTTTCCCTCGCCTGAGTGTCTGTCTATTTCTTTCCCTCGCCTGAGTGTCCGTCTATTTCTTTCCCTCGCCTGAGTGTCCGTCTATTTCTTTCTCTCGCCTGAGTGTCTGTCTATTTCTTTCCCTCGCCTGAGTGTCCGTCTATTTCTTTCTCTCGCCTGAGTGTCTGTCTATTTCTTTCCCTCGCCTGAGTGTCCGTCTATTTCTTTCTCTCGCCTGAGTGTCCGTCTATTTCTTTCCTCGCCTGAGTGTCCGTCTATTTCTTTCTCTCGCCTGAGTGTCTGTCTATTTCTTTCCCTCGCCTGAGTGTCCGTCTATTTCTTTCCCTCGTCTGAGTGTCTGTCTATTTCTTACCATCGCCCCGGTGTCCGCCTATTTCTTTCCTTCGCCCCGGTGTCCGTCTATTTCTTTCTCTCGCTTGAGTGTCTGTCTATTTCTTACCAACGCCCCGGTGTCCGCCTATTTCTTTCCCTCGCCTGAGTGTCCGTCTATTTCTTTCTCTCGCCTGAGTGTCCGTCTATTTCTTTCTCTCGCCTGAGTGTCTGTCTATTTCTTTCTCTCGCCTGAGTGTCTGTCTATTTCTTTCTCTCGCCTGAGTGTCCGTCTATTTCTTTCTCTCGCCTGAGTGTCTGTCTATTTCTTTCTCTCGCCTGTGTATCCGTCTATTTCTTTCCCTCGCCTGAGTGTCCGTCTATTTCTTTCCCTCGCCAGAGTGCCTGTCTATTTCTTTCCCTTGCCTGAGTGTCCGTCTATTTCTTTCCCTCGCCTGAGTGTCCGTCTATTTCTTTCCCTCGCCTGAGTGTCCGTCTATTTCTTTCTCTCGCCTGAGTGTCCGTCTATTTCTTTCTCTCGCCTGAGTGTCCGCCTATTTCTTTCTCTCGCCTGAGTGTCCGTCTATTTCTTTCCCTCGCCTGAGTGTCCGTCTATTTCTTTCTCTCGCCTGAGTGTCCGTCTATTTCTTTCCCTCGCCTGAGTGTCCGTCTATTTCTTTCTCTCGCCTGAGTGTCCGTCTATTTCTTTCTCTCGCCTGAGTGTCCGTCTATTTCTTTCTCTCGCCTGAGTGTCCGTCTATTTCTTTCCCTCGCCTGAGTGTCCGTCTATTTCTTTCTCTCGCCTGAGTGTCCGTCTATTTCTTTCTCTCGCCTGATTGTCCGTCTATTTCTTTCCCTCGCCTGAGTGTCCGTCTATTTCTTTCCCTCGCCTGAGTGTCCGTCTATTTCTTTCCCTCGCCTGAGTGTCCGCCTATTTCTTTCCCTCGTCTGAGTGTCCGTCTATTTCTTTCTCTCGCCTGAGTGTCCGCCTATTTCTTTCCCTCGTCTGAGTGTCCGCCTATTTCTTTCCCTCGTCTGAGTGTCCGTCTATTTCTTTCTCTCGCCTGAGTGTCCGCCTATTTCTTTCCCTCGTCTGAGTGTCCGTCTATTTCTTTCTCTCGTCTGAGTGTCCGCCTATTTCTTTCCCTCGCCTGAGTGTCCGTCTATTTCTTTCTCTCGCCTGAGTGTCCGTCTATTTCTTTCTCTCGCCTGAGTGTCCGCCTATTTCTTTCCCTCGTCTGAGTGTCCGTCTATTTCTTTCTCTCGCTTGAGTGTCCGCCTATTTCTTTCCCTCGTCTGAGTGTCCGTCTATTTCTTTCTCTCGCCTGAGTGTCCGCCTATTTCTTTCCCTCGTCTGAGTGTCCGCCTATTTCTTTCCCTCGCCTGAGTGTCCGCCTATTTCTTTCCCTCGCCTGAGTGTCCGCCTATTTCTTTCCCTCGCCTGAGTGTCCGCCTATTTCTTTCCCTCGCCTGAGTGTCCGCCTATTTCTTTCCCTCGCCTGAGTGTCCGCCTATTTCTTTCCCTCGCCTGAGTGTCCGCCTATTTCTTTCTCTCGCCTGAGTGTCCGTCTATTTCTTTCCCTCGCCTGAGTGTCCGTCTATTTCTTTCCCTCGCCTGAGTGTCCGCCTATTTCTTTCCTCGTCTGAGTGTCCGCCTATTTCTTTCCCTCGCCTGAGTGTCTGTCTATTTCTTTCTCTCGCCTGAGTGTCCGCCTATTTCTTTCCTCGTCTGAGTGTCCGCCTATTTCTTTCCCTCGTCTGAGTGTCCGCCTATTTCTTTCTCTCGCCTGAGTGTCTGTCTATTTCTTTCCCTCGCCTGAGTGTCCGCCTATTTCTTTCCCTCGCCTGAGTGTCCGCCTATTTCTTTCCCTCGCCTGAGTGTCCGCCTATTTCTTTCCCTCGTCTGAGTGTCCGCCTATTTCTTTCCCTCGCCTGAGTGTCCGCCTATTTCTTTCCCTCGCCTGAGTGTCCGCCTATTTCTTTCCCTCGCCTGAGTGTCCGTCTATTTCTTTCTCTCGCCTGAGTGTCCGTCTATTTCTTTCTCTCGCCTGAGTGTCCGCCTATTTCTTTCCCTCGTCTGAGTGTCCGTCTATTTCTTTCTCTCGCTTGAGTGTCCGCCTATTTCTTTCCCTCGTCTGAGTGTCCGTCTATTTCTTTCTCTCGCCTGAGTGTCCGCCTATTTCTTTCCCTCGTCTGAGTGTCCGCCTATTTCTTTCCCTCGCCTGAGTGTCCGCCTATTTCTTTCCCTCGCCTGAGTGTCCGCCTATTTCTTTCCCTCGCCTGAGTGTCCGCCTATTTCTTTCCCTCGTCTGAGTGTCCGCCTATTTCTTTCCCTCGCCTGAGTGTCTGTCTATTTCTTTCCCTCGCCTGAGTGTCTGTCTATTTCTTTCCCTCGCCTGAGTGTCTGTCTATTTCTTTCCCTCGCCTGAGTGTCCGCCTATTTCTTTCCCTCGCCTGAGTGTCCGCCTATTTCTTTCCCTCGCCTGAGTGTCCGCCTATTTCTTTCCCTCGCCTGAGTGTCCGCCTATTTCTTTCCTCGCCTGAGTGTCTGTCTATTTCTTTCCCTCGCCTGAGTGTCCGCCTATTTCTTTCCCTCGCCTGAGTGTCTGTCTATTTCTTTCCCTCGCCTGAGTGTCTGTCTATTTCTTTCCCTCGCCTGAGTGTCCGCCTATTTCTTTCCCTCGCCTGAGTGTCCGCCTATTTCTTTCCCTCGCCTGAGTGTCCGTCTATTTCGAAGAAGAAGAAGAAGTGTTTCTACACTCGATCCATGCCAGCAAATGTTATTTCTTGTCAGTTACGGCTTTTATGCCTAATTGCCAGTCTTGTAATCACTCACACGAACACGGGTCTTCTTTATGTCCTGACTGTATCCTGTGCACACAACGAGCTTAATTCTCGACTTCTATAATTTTGTCTGTCTCGCGGAAACACCTTTCTAGTTTGATAACCGTCCACTTGTTTTATGTCAGGGCTCTTCGTTTTAATAGTCTTGGACTCCTCCAACTAGCCCGCAGTACATATTGTATGTATTTATGTCTACGGACAGACCAAAATTTAGGTACAGAATGTACATTAGGTTTCTATGATAAACTTCTCTATCAGTGAAAGGGAGTAAGTGAATATTGTGGTGTCAGGACATATCGTGTCTCGTCAGACCACAGACCAAAAGGAAAGGCAAAATCATATTCGAAGAGTTATTAAATAGATCCGAGTGTCCAATGCTAACAACGAATAGAAAAGATATCCAGTATTCTCACCTAGAAGTTAAACTGCTTCTTCTCTATATAGCTTTTCTATCTATTGACCTTTCGAGCCGTTGCCGGCCCATAGGGCGTAGACCAAGATACACCTTCTCATATCTGAATTTTTGTTCTAGCAGTTTCCTATTAAAGATATTTTATCAAATATAGCCTTTGGCATCTTGATAAACGGTTGGTAGCCAGAAATTATGATAAGTCAGTAGTTCGGTAAAATATGAATGTCTTATGCTGGATGTTGCTTTGCTGAACAGGTTCTCTCGTGGCTGAATCTGCCAATATTGGACAGAGAGGATCCATCTGCAGAACGAACAAGATTTATTCGTGGTGCCTGGTCTAATCTCCTTTCTCCTGCGCCTTTACCCTTCTGAATTTGTATCAGCACTACCTCGAGAGCCGTGATAGCTCAGTGGTTAGTGAACTGGACTATAAAGGACAAGAGGTCAAGTTCGATCCTGATCGACGGCTTCCGGGTTCATCCAGCCTTAAAGGATACTGGATATTTTTTTCTGGGAAAGTAAAGCGGCACGGACATAAAACTGGCCACGTTACCCCAAAAATTATGTTCCGAATTTCTGTAAAAATAATGGTCACTAACACCATATTCACTATACGCCACTTGGCGTGACGGGGCTCTTTATTTTACTTACCGCCTCGAAAGTTGCTGTTCTATTTTTTTTTTCCTCCATTTGCTACGATCTACAGCCAGATCATCCCAGTTTCTTCCAGTTTCTTGCTTCTTCTACGGATCTAATAGCGACAGATTCAGCCATGACAGAACATGATCTTCGAAAAATGTCCTGGCAGGTTTTCTGATATTTCCTGACTGCGTACTACAGACCCTCTGTCAAGATGGCAATGTCCATATATTTATTTATATGCATATGTGTATGCTCGCTCGTGCATGAGGCAAACATATTAAAGCCATTAGCCACATGAAATATTAAACCAGTTTTCGATTTAGCGTGGCTTAATATAGATTCACTTCACTGATTGATACTTTTTTTTCAATTTCATGTTTATTTTCGTTTCGAGAAATAGAGTTTGGATAATATTCATCAGTTCTGGGTCTTTAATCTTTCAGATGTCAATTATGAGTCGCATCCTGTTTTGTTCTCTATACATTGTTCTGAATGAGATTCATTGATATTGCTCACATTTGAAATTATTTGTTGCTTAATACACAGCTTGTTTGTGTAATTGTGGTATTATTATAATGTTATATTTTGTCATATTTTGTTATATGTCGAGGTACAGAGTGGTCTGAAGGAAGCACGTCTCAACAGGAAAGTCCCGACTTCGAATCTCGCCTCATGCGGTGGGGATTTTTTTTACTTCGAGCTCGTCGTTTCGTCATGGCTTTATTCTGGTCTCTGGTTTCTTCATGGCTCTACCCTGGTCTCTGGTTTCTCATGGCTTTACTCTGGTCTCTGGTTTCTTCATGGCTTTACTCTGGTCTCTGGTTTCTTCATGCTTTACTCTGGTCTCTGTTTCTTCATGGCTTTACTCTGGTCTCTGGTTTCTTCATGGCTTTACTCTGGTCTCTGGTTTCTTCATGGCTTTACTCTGGTCTCTGGTTTCTTCATGGCTTTACTCTGGTCTCTGGTTTCGTCATGGCTTTACTCTGGTCTCTGGTTTCTTCATGGCTTTACTCTGGTCTCTGGTTTCGTCATGGCTTTACTCTGGTCTCTGGTTTCTTCATGGCTTTACTCTGGTCTCTGGTTTCTTCATGGCTTTACTCTGGTCTCTGGTTTCTTCATGGCTTTACTCTGGTCTCTGGTTTCTTCATGGCTTTACTCTGGTCTCTGGTTTCTTCATGGCTTTACTCTGGTCTCTGGTTTCTTCATGGCTTTACTCTGGTCTCTGGTTTCTTCATGGCTTTACTCTGGTCTCTGGTTTCTTCATGGCTTTACCCTGGTCTCTGGTTTCTTCATGGCTTTACCCTGGTCTCTGGTTTCTTCATGGCTCTACTCTGGTCTCTGGTTTCTTCATGGCCCTCCCCTGGTCTCTGGTTAGTGAGAGCCGATGTCTAGTCACTCGGAGAACAACGAAAAACAGGAAGTCCCGCGTGCACTCGCGCACGTTAAATAACCCTAGGCAGTTAAAAGTCCTAAAGAGCAGGCCAAAAATTGTTAGGCAAATCCACTTATGTCGAAGACGAATGTGTCTAGCCGAAAGGCGCAGATATTGCGACACTGTCCTAAACTAGTGACAACATAATGCACCAACGCCCACTTCTCCAGTGAATACAAAGAAGAAAAAGGTATATATCATTTGTATGTTATTTATCTTTTTCTAAAGTCTGAGTCTGATAAACATTTAATTACTATTCATATCTAAAATAACAATCAAAATGTGTGCATAGCTTTCATTGACCAGGAAAAAGCATTCGACAGAGTAAATAGAGAACAACTGTGGGAGATACTAACAACATACGGAGTAAGCCAACATCTAACCAACCTAATTAATAGTCTCTATATCAATAACAGCTGCACAGTCAGAACAGCAGCAGGACTACACGGACCACATCGAAGTTAGATTGGGGGCAAGACAGGGGTGCGTAATATTTCCCTTTCTGTTTATTACATGGACTATATATATGCAAGTTAGCCAACCATCAGAGACAGTGGAGATCAACAAGCTTTTATTTGCAGACGACCAGACACTAATACATGGAAAAATAGAAGACCTACAAGAACACTTAAATATACTTAACAGCACAAACATAAAATACAACATAAAAATCAACATCAACAAAACAGAAGTCATGAATGTCGGCAAAGATAAACAGAACATCAACATAACTATAGAAGGCAGGCAACTAAAACAAGTAGAGGAATTCCAATTCCTAAGAAGTCTAGTGAGAAACGACAATTCACAAACAGCAGAGATAGACTCAAGACGCATCAGCTTGTCAAATCATTGGACATCTATCACCACTTTTGTCCAACACAAAATAACTCTAGAGCAAAAATAGGCACTTTACAATACAATCTTCATCCCAGTTCTGCTACCAGTGCCAAGCCTGGACCCTAGATACAAGAACAATAAGAAAAAATAACCTCTACGGAGATGAAATGTGTCAGGCGATTGGCAGGAAACAGCCTGAGAGACAAGATCAGAAATGAAGAACTGAGAGAGAAAAAAAAAACCCGGAATAGCCGTGGCCATAGACTATATGTAAAGAAACACCAGATAAAAGGGTTAGACCACGTGACAAGGCAGAGTGATCAAAACACGAAACAACGAGCCATCAATAAATGATGCGAGAACGCCAGACCCAAGGGTCGACCACGAAAAAGATGGATCGATGGAATATTAGAACCACTAGGAAACATAACAGCAGCAGAAGCGAACATATGAGCAAAAACCCGCAAATTATATCTCCTCTCGACACTAAAAGACAAATGAGAAAGGAAAGAAGAAATAGGTCTAGAATAAAATATAGACACATTTTTTACCATTAGCTTGAAAACCCTCGTCTTATGCTTCCCTTATATTTCCATCTCTTTCACAATGATTCCCTCCGACCTGCAGCATAGCACAAGTTATCGGGCACACATAGCCACACAAACACACACGAGCCATTTAATCGGAACTCTCTGCTGACGTCACTTCCAGCTTTGGGTTTTATGCATGTATTTGTATCTACAGGGGAAATAAATCAACATTTATCTGAGTCATGTATTTTAAATAAACATAAATAACGCCAAAATTGCCATAAGATTTAGGTAAGTTTAAAGTTACTGTTAAATATGCTTGCTTGCTTGCTTACGTTTGCCCGATGACTAAAGTATTCTAGAGTATTCGTAGACTGTAGAACTCCTCTTCGTCATCCGCCCTTAAAAGAACGTTAAGTGGGCGTGTCTGCGTTGTGTTGTGGTTTGCGGTATTTTCTTCTTCTTCTTCTATCCTTCCT
The DNA here is from genome assembly GCA_032433765.1 of Megaustenia siamemsis. NCBI lineage: Eukaryota > Metazoa > Mollusca > Gastropoda > Stylommatophora > Ariophantidae > Megaustenia > Megaustenia siamemsis. The sequence continues at coordinate 60,190,012 of JAVIAB010000117.1, forward strand.
CTGCTGCCGTTGGCGTCGAGGGGAGAAACAATCTGCGATTCTTTGCTCTTCTATTGGCCTCTTCTTATGTTATCCCTCCTAGTGACTCTAGTATTCCCTTTGTCCATCTCTTTCTCGGTCTTCCTCGTAATCTGGCGTTTTCGTAGCGTTAATGGCTCTTTGAGTCATTGTTAGTTCTTTTTGTCTTGTTATGTGGCCGAACCAATTTATCTGTTGTTTCTTTATGTATTCGATGGCTGGTTCAATTTCGAGTTTCTTCCTCAGGTCAGTGTTTGCAGTATAACTGTTATATTTGCGCCTTTCGGCCAACACATCCGACTTCAGCACGACATTTTTGAGTACCGGGTTGTCTTCCCTCTTCGATCCCGGCTCACTTGGCCAGACTAAACAGGCTAGTCTGTTACTAGAGGCACCGCGGAGAGGTGGAGCAGGGTCAGGATGGTTTTGGTTCACCGATCCTGGCGCAAGCCATCAGCTGTGGGTCGCTGACAACTTCCAGCTCTGGTGCTGGGAGGCGCGCCTTCGCCTCCACTGTTAAATATGAGAGAGTCGGTATAGTTGTGGTTTGAGACAGGATAATCGGGGATTCGTCTAATCTTCTTAGCGTTCAAGCTTTGAGTGGACGTGGATCCGTTGTGTCGGTAGTTTATAGCATTGCCACGATATCTGCGCCTTTCGGACCGACACATCCGTATTCGGTAATTGTTTAACAATTTTTGCCAGAAAAGTAGCCATTTTAGGGCCACACTTTTCGACGTTAAACTGCTTTGGTTTTCTTTAACGTGCGCGACTGCACATGAAATCTCCTGTTATTCGCCTATTTCCGAACGGACAAGACAACGGGCTCACTACCCACAGAGGACTAGACAACGGGCTCACTACCCAGAGAGGACCAGACATCAGATCTCACTACACAGAGAGGACTAGACATCGGGCTCACTACACAGAGAGGACTAGACATCAGATCTCACTACCCAGAGAGGACTAGACATCGGGCTCACTACCCAGAGAGGACCAGACATCGGGCTCACTACCCAGAGAGGACTAGACATCGGGCTCACTACCCAGAGAGGACCAGACATCAGATCTCACTACCCAGAGAGGACCAGACATCAGATCTCACTACCCAGAGAGGACTAGACATCGGGCTCACTACACAGAGAGGACTAGACATCAGATCTCACTACCCAGAGAGGACCAGACATCAGATCTCACTACACAGAGAGGACTAGACATCGGATCTCACTACCCAGAGAGGACTAGACATCAGATCTCACTACCCAGAGAGGACTAGACATCGGGCTCACTACCCAGAGAGGACTAGAGATCGGATCTCACTACCCAGAGAGGACTACACATCAGATCTCACTACCCAGAGAGGACTAAACATCGGGCCTCACTACCCAGAGAGGACTAGACATCGGATCTCACTACCCAGAGAGGACTAGACATCAGATCTCACTACCCAGAGAGGACCAGACATCGGGCTCACTACCCAGAGAGGACTAGAGATCGGACCTCACTACCCAGAGAGGACTACACATCAGATCTCACTACCCAGAGAGGACTAGACATCGGGCCTCACTACCCAGAGAGGACTAAACATCGGATCTCACTACCCTTAGAGGACAAGACATCGGGTCTCACTACCCAGAGAGGATTAGACATCGGGTCTCACTACCCAGAGAGGACTAGACATTGGGTCTCACTATCCAGAGAGGACTAGATATCGGTCCTCACTACCCAGAGAGGACTAAACATCGGGTCTCACTACCCAGAGAGGTCTAGACATCGGGTCTCACTACCCAGAGAGGACTAGACATCGGGTCTCACTATCCAGAGACCAGGGGAGGATAAAACCACATGCAAAGTCCTGATTTTATTTTTTTTTAACTGCATCCGTTTGTGGTGGAGATGGAACTCGAGGCATTCCTATTCAGAGGTCGACGTCTTAACTCTTGACCACACAGTCTCTGTCGAGGATTGAATCTTAACAAGGACAGCGCCTGACCTAAAAGTGGCCACCGACTTGTAGCTGACTGTTTGTGTCCTGATCAAAGACCAACAGTTGAGTAAGACGCCATCTCCACCCAGTGGATTAAAAAGTTGAATGACTGGTCAAAAGAAATACCGGATCAAAGTTGTAAGGCTAACCCGGTGACCCAAATGGGCTGTGCTGAAGTCGAATGTTTGGTCAGAAAGGTGTAGATATCGCATCTTTGTTGTTAAGCACGATTCAGCGCAACTAGGCCCATGTGACAGAACAGAAACAAATGCAGACCCAGTATCAGTAACACAAGCAACAAGGAAAAAAATAGATACTTATCCAGAAGATTGGATACATTTATACACAATTATGAAGCAGAAATAACAGATATAATATATATCAATATATTATTTAAATACAGTTTTCGATACCACACCATCGAACAGGGAGAGAGCTTTTAAAATATATGGCAAGACCAGATCCACAAGACAACATCAACAACCTAACAAGAAGAGACCAAACCACCATCTTCAGACTGAGACCAGGGCATGTTATGCTGGATAACCACATTAATAGAATACAACAAAAACATACCCCAGTATGTCCACTCTGTAATCACCCACAAGAAACTGTAGAACACCACCTGTTTCAATGTCCAGAGCTCACTGACATCAGAACAACACAACTTCCTCAAAGACCCTCCAAATGGAATACTCTGTACGGAACAACAGCAGAACTTAAAAATACCTGCAGATACTACTACATGGCATTGGGCCGAAGGGCATCAGTTCAAAGGTCGCTGGATCCATAACAACAATAAAAATGGCCTTATAAGAGCAGACAAAGAGAAAGCGTCCTGCGGACGCATGAGAACCGTAGCGTGATGTTAACATTTGTTACTATTCTGCCACTTATTTCGTGATGTTAAAGCATTTAATATAGTCCCATTCATATTTCGTGATGTTAAAACGTTTAATATAGTCCCATTCATATTTCGTGATGTTAAAACGTTTAATATAGTCCCATTCATATTTCGTGATGTTAAAACATTTAATATAGTCCCATTCATATTTCGTGATGTTAAAACTTTTAATTTTTACCCACAATACAATCTCCATCCCAACGTTGCGCAACCAATGCCAGTCCTGGACCCTAGATGCAAGAACAATAAGAAAAATTACCTGTACTGATATGAAATGTGTTAGACGAATGACAGGAAACAACCTGAAAGATAAGATCAGAAATGAAGAACTGAGAAAAAAGCTAGGAATAATCCCCGCCATAGAATATACAAAGAAACAACAGATACAATGGTTTGGCCACGTGACAAGGCCGGGTGATCCAAACACAACACAACGAGTCTTCAAGAAACTAAGTGAGAACACCAGACCCAAGGGTCGACCACGAAAAAGATGGATCGACGGAGTTTTTAGAACCACTAGGAAACATAACAGCAGCAGAGGCGACCAGAAGAGCAAAGCCGGCAAATTATATCTCTCCTCGACGCTGAAAGGCAAATGAGGAAGAAAAGAAGAGGAAGAATATTGTCCCACTCATATTTCGTGATATTAAAACTTGTAATTCTGTCCCCTATTTATAACGTAAATGTTAGTCTATTACTAATGCAAAATATCCTATGTCGAGATGTTAAACTGCTGCTTTTGTCTCACTTTCATCAAGCGGTCGTTCTATAGGGTTATTTATTATATCACGTGATATTACAATAACTGACTTCTGCAGCAAGCTTACTTCCCAAAGCGTTGTAATATCAGTATAACGTCTGCCATAACTCACTTCCTGTGACGCTATATTGCTACACTGCCCAGCGTCTGTCAGAGTGTAACCTCCAACGATGTGATATTATTACACTGTGAAAAGTCAGTCATAAACTTATTTCCAATGGCGTGACCCAATACAAGTTCACTTCCAGTGACGTGAATTCTATCTTAAGCTCGGTCATAGGCAGGGGCGGCTCATACAAATCGACAACTCGTACAGCTGCCAGGGGCCCGCCAAGAATCTTCAAGAAAAGAAAAGGAAGAAAACAAAACAAAACAAAAGCAAGAAAAGAAAAAGTAAAAGTAACAAATAAAACATTTAAAAAGGGCGCAGAAGTTCAGCTTGTAGAGGGCGCCAGCAACCGTAGAGCCGTCTATGAAGTTCCAGGGGCATCACCCATCCTACTCTGCTATAAACTCGCCTGTCGTGGCAGAATACGACGCTGCTCATCTTCTGCCAAAAGCTCACTTTCCCTGGTGTGATGCCACATTTCGTGCTTTACTTTATTTCTTCCTTTTGGGGACTGATTGGTCTTGAGGCAAGACGCCGGCCTCGAGACAGAGAGGCTGTGGGTTCAAATCCCGGCTACATCGGTTGGTATATTTTATTTATGATTTCTCCCCGCGGCAAACACCCCTGGGCTCAGCAGCGAGGCCCGGCTTGAAACGTCAATTACTCATCGACGGAAAAAATATGAGTACCTCCGAAATCGGAGTAATCTGCCTGTACGGCGAAGGACCCCTGTGCACACGGCTGCCAGGAAAATTGTATTAACACGCAAAATTCAGTTCCTAGTCTCTATGGACTTCGTCAGAGGTAAAAGCTGGCGAACGAAAAAAAAATGTCTTCCTTTTTTTTTTCCTAAATAGTTTATGAAATGTCAAATGTCACGTGCTCTAAACAGCCACACACCCCTTTACCACACATCATTTAAGTGGAATAATTTCACACCACAAAATAACTTTCACAGAATGTTACAAGTATTCCTTTCCTAGTTGTGACTGGTAAATGTAAAGTTATTTACTTTATCCAATTTTCATTAAAGTGGAACCTATCCGAAAAGCAAGATGCCCAGAAAGAGGCTGAGTTTTTGTGCTCGCGTCTCGCTCATTTTAATCGGTGCCCGTTATTCCGTTATCTTTATTAAGCTAAATATCTTAGGGCAGTGAAGAAGGGAACCTCTCGTGTGTCAGTTTTATCAAAAGCACGGTAGGTTTCAACCTACTAGATATAAAGTCTTCATATATTACGTTTTAATTTATTTAATTATTTTTTTTCATGGGAAGAAGCTTTTACCAATATGGCGAGTCGAAATAAATAGTTCATTAATTAATATGTTGTGAGATGATTCTTTTATTTGTTTACTGTTGGAAGGACACACAGCTGTGGATTGTATGTGCATGTGTAGCAGCTTGAACAGTTATGTTATTTTTGTGATACAGTTTAACATAATCTGGAGTGCGTACGTTTGCCCGCCCGAGCGATGATAAGTGTGTACGCCAGTAAGTGTACTCTCTTGTAATCTATTGGTGCTGCTTTCAGTATAATCACAGTGAAAAGCTATCAATTCTTGGTAATTTCCTAGTTTGATCAGATATAGTCTTTCAGTTTGGAAGAGTGATGTCCCCTAAAATATGTCTGCCAAAATACAGTGGTTCTACGCATTCTTGGCGTTGGGGTCATTACGCTGGCATGTAATCATTTCGGAGTATCTGTTGATTGGGCGTTGGGTCCAGGGGTTAGGTTTAGCTTTAGTGTTAAATATTTATAAATATATTATAACGCGTGACAAAAACGACGCCACTCGGCCTAATTATGATCTTCTGATCGAAGGGAATTGTGCGGTTGATTACCAATCGCCGTAATTTACTGCCAAATGTTGGAAGATTGTCAAACTCAGAACTGCTTAGCTGGTTTTTAAATATTAGACAAACTAGCTATATATAGGCGGATAATTAGTAAGAAGAAGCATAAGAAAGGATAGGGGTTCAGCCAATTATTAATTAACATCTCGATTTGGACGCAGACGCTGGCCCGAACGCCACGCTGACCCAAACGCCAGTGTGAGTGACACATGCCAGCGTAATGACCCCAACGCCAAGAATGCGTAGAACCACTGTATTTTGGCAGACATATTTTAGGGGACATCACTCTTCCAACTGAAATACTATATCTGATCAAACTAGGAAATTACCCAATTCTTTGTCTGACTATTACACTGTATCTGACTATTATACTGGGTCTGACTATTACACTGGGTCTAACTATTACACTGTATCTATTACACTGTATCTGACTATTACACTGGGTCTAACTATTACACTGTATCTATTACACTGTATCTGACTATTACACTGTATCTATTACAATGTATCTGACTATTACACTGTATCTATTACACTGTATCTGACTATTACACTGGGTCTAACTATTACACTGTATCTATTACACTGTATCTGACTATTACACTGTATCTATTACACTGTATCTGACTATTACACTGTATCTGACTATTACACTGTATCTGACTATTACACTGTATCTATTACAATGTATCTGACTATTACACTGTATCTATTACACTGTATCTATTACACTGTATCTGACTATTACACTGTATCTGACTATTACACTGTATCTGACTATTATACTGGGTCTGACTATTACACTGGGTCTAACTATTACACTGTATCTATTACACTGTATCTGACTATTACACTGGGTCTAACTATTACACTGTATCTATTACACTGTATCTGACTATTACACTGTATCTATTACAATGTATCTGACTATTACACTGTATCTATTACACTGTATCTGACTATTACACTGGGTCTAACTATTACACTGTATCTATTACACTGTATCTGACTATTACACTGTATCTATTACACTGTATCTGACTATTACACTGTATCTGACTATTACACTGTATCTGACTATTACACTGTATCTATTACAATGTATCTGACTATTACACTGTATCTATTACACTGTATCTATTACACTGTATCTGACTATTACACTGTATCTGACTATTACACTGTATCTGACTATTACACTGTATCTATTACAATGTATCTGACTATTACACTGTATCTATTACACTGTATCTATTACACTGTATCTATTACACTGTATCTGACTATTACACTGTATCTGACTATTACACTGTATCTGACTATTACACTGTATCTATTACAATGTATCTGACTATTACACTGTATCTATTACACTGTATCTGACTATTACACTGGGTCTAACTATTACACTGGGTCTAACTATTACACTGTATCTATTACACTGTATCTATTACACTGTATCTGACTATTACACTGGGTCTAACTATTACACTGTATCTATTACACTGTATCTGACTATTACACTGTATCTATTACAATGTATCTGACTATTACACTGTATCTATTACACTGTATCTGACTATTACACTGGGTCTAACTATTACACTGTATCTATTACACTGTATCTGACTATTACACTGTATCTATTACACTGTATCTGACTATTACACTGTATCTGACTATTACACTGTATCTGACTATTACACTGTATCTATTACAATGTATCTGACTATTACACTGTATCTATTACACTGTATCTATTACACTGTATCTGACTATTACACTGTATCTGACTATTACACTGTATCTGACTATTACACTGTATCTGACTATTACACTGTATCTATTACAATGTATCTGACTATTACACTGTATCTATTACACTGTATCTGACTATTACACTGGGTCTAACTATTACACTGGGTCTAACTATTACACTGTATCTATTACACTGTATCTATTACACTGTCTCTCACTATTACACTGGGTCTAACTATTACACTGTATCTGACTATTACACTGTATCTATTACACTGTATCTGACTATTACACTGTATCTATTACACTGTATCTGACTATTACACTGTATCTATTACACTGTATCTGACTATTACACTGTATCTATTACACTGTATCTATTACACTGTATCTGACTATTATACTGTATATATTACAATGTATCTTACTATTACACTGTATCTATTACAATGTATCTGACTATTACACTGTATCTATTACAATGTATCTGACTATTACACTGTATCTATTACACTGTATCTATTACACTGTATCTATTACACTGTATCTGACTATTACACTGTATCTGACTATTACACTGTATCTGACTATTACACTGTATCTGACTATTACACTGTATCTATTACACTGGGTCTAACTATTACACTGTATCTATTACACTGTATCTGACTATTACACTGTATCTATTACACTGTATCTGACTATTACACTGTATCTATTACAATGTATCTAACTATTACACTGTATCTGTTACACTGTATCTGACTATTACACTGTATCTTTTACACTGTATCTGACTATTACACTGTATCTGACTATTACACTGTATGTGACTATTACACTGTATCTATTACAATGTATCTGACTATTACACTGTATCTATTACACTGTATCTGACTATTACACTGGGTCTAACTATTACACTGGGTCTAACTATTACACTGTATCTATTACACTGTATCTATTACACTGTATCTATTACACTGTCTCTCACTATTACACTGGGTCTAACTATTACACTGGGTCTAACTATTACACTGTATCTATTACACTGGGTCTAACTATTATACTGTATATCTATTACATTGGGTCTAACTATTATACTGTATATCTATTACATTGGGTCTAACTAGTATACTGTATATCTATTACATTGGGTCTAACTATTATACTGTATATCTATTACACTGGGTCTAACTAGTATACTGTATATCTATTACATTGGGTCTAACTATTATACTGTATATCTATTACATTGGGTCTAACTATTACAGGGTTTCTGACTATTACACTGGGTCTAATTATTACACTGGGTCTAACGATTACACTGTATCTATTACACTGGGTCTAACTATTACACTGTATCTATTACACTGGGTCTAACTATTACACTGTATCTATTACATTGGGTCTAACTATTACACTGTATCTATTACATTGGGTCTAACTATTACACTGTATCTAACTATTACACTGTATCTAACTATTACACTGTATCTAACTATTACACTGTATCTAACTATTACACTGTATCTAATTATTACACTAGGTCTACTATTACACTGGGTCTAACTATTACACTGGGTCTAACTATTACACTGGGTCTAACTATTACACTGTATCTAACTATTACACTGTATCTAATTATTACACTGTATCTAACTATTACACTGTATCTAACTATTACACTGTATCTAATTATTACACTAGGTCTAACTATTACACAGGGTCTAACTATTACACTGGGTCTAACTATTACACTGTATCTAATTATTACACTGGGTCTAACTATTACACTGTATCTAACTATTACACTAGGTCTAACTATTACACTGGTCTAACTATTACACTGTATCTAATTATTACACTGTATCTAACTATTACACAGGGTCTAACTATTACACTGGGTCTAACTATTACACTGTATCTAATTATTACACTGTATCTAACTATTACACTGTATCTAACTATTACACTAGGTCTAACTATTACACTGGGTCTAACTATTACACTGTATCTAACTATTACAATGTATCTAACTATTACACTGGGTCTAACTATTACACTGTATATCTATTACACTGTATATCTATTACACTGTATATCTATTACATTGGGTCTAACTATTACACTGTATCTAACTATTACACTGGGCCTAACTATTACACTGTATCTATTACATTGGGTCTAACTATTACACTGTATCTAACTATTACACTGTATCTAACTATTACACTGGGTCTAACTATTACACTGTATCTAATTATTAAACTGGGCCTACTATTACACTGTATCTATTACATTATGTCTAACTATTACACTGTATCTATTACACAGGGTCTAACTATTACACTGTATCTATTACATTGTAACGATTACACTGTATATATTACACAGTATCTAACTATTACACTGTATCTATTACATTGTAACTATTACACTGTATCTATTACACTGGGTCTAACTATTACACTGTATCTATTACACTGTATCTAACTATTACACTGTATCTATTACATTGTATCTATTACACTGGGTCTAACTATTACACTGTATCCATTACACTGTATCTAACTATTACACTGGATCTAATTATTACAATGGGTCTAATTATTACACTGGTTGAAGTATTACACTGGATCTAACTATTACACTGATTGAAGTATTACTCTGGGTCTAACTATTACAATGGGTCTAAGTATTACACTGGTCTAAGTATTACAGTGGGTCTAACTATTACACTGATTGAAGTATTACTCTGGGTCTAACTATTACAATGGGTCTAAGTATTACACTGGTCTAAGTATTACAGTGGGTCTAACTATTACATTGGGTCTAACTATTACACTGATCTAAGTATTGCAATGGGTCTAACTATTACATTGGGTCTAAGTATTACACTGATATAAGTATTACACTGGGTCTAACTATTACATTAGGTCTAAGTATTACACTGTGTCTAGCTATTACATTGGGTCTAAGTATTACACTGTGTCTAGCTATTACACTGGTCTACGTATTACACTGGGTCAAACTATTACATTGGGTCTAAGTATTACACTGTGTCTAGCTATTACACTAGTCTAAGTATTACACTGGGTCAAACTATTACATTGGGTCTAAGTATTACACTGTGTCTAGCTATTACACTGGTCTACGTATTACACTGGGTCTAACTTTTACACTGGGTCTAACTACTACACTGGGTCTAACTATTACACTGTGTCTAGCTATTACACTGGTCTACGTATTACACTGGGTCTAACTTTTACACTGGGTCTAACTACTACACTGGGTCTAACTATTACACTGGGTCTATCTATTACACTGGGTCTAACTATTACACTATGTCTAACTATTACACTGGTCTAAGTATAACACTGGGTCTATCTACTACACTGATCTGAGTATTACACTGGGTCTAACTATTACACTTGGTCTAACTACTACACTGGTCTAAGTATAACACTGGGTCTATCTACTACACTGGTCTAAGTATTACACTGGGTCTAACTATTACACTATGTCTAACTATTACACTGGTCTAAGTATAACACTGGGTCTATCTACTACACTGGTCTAAGTATTACACTGGGTCTAACTTTTACACTGGGTCTAACTATTACACTGGTCTTAGTATTACGCTGGGTCTAATTATTACACTGTGTCTAATTATTACACTGGTCTAAGTATTACACTGGTCAAACTATTACACTGGGTCTAACAATTACACTGGTCTAAGTATTACACTGGGTCTAACTATTACACTGGTCTAAGTATTACACTGGTCTAGCTATTACACTGGGTCTAACTATTATACTGGTCTAACTATTGCACTGGGTCTAACCATTACAATGGGTCTAACTATTACACTGGTCTAAGTATTACACTGGTATAACTATTACACTGGGTCTAACTACTACACTGGGTCTAACTATTACACTGGGTCTATCTATTACACCTAATCAATATGCTGGAGAAATTAAACATTGATGGCAAGGATCTGCTAATCATATAAAATATGTACTGGCAACAAACATCAGCTATACGAATTAACAACCAAACAGGACAATTCCAATATATAAAACAAGGAGTCAAACTAGGCTGTGTTAGGTCACCGGACTTTTTTTCACTTTACAGCGAATATATTATGAGATCAATAGTAGACAAAAAGGAATTGAAGTCAACGGTCACAACATAAATAATTTGCGATATGGGGATGACACAGTCTTAATAGCAGAGACAGAGAACGAACTACAAGAAATGATAGACATAATAGTAGAAGAAAGCAACAAGAAAGGTCTCAGTCTGAATAGTAAGAAAACAGAAGTAATGGTTATATCGAAGAAACAATCACCACCATCATGCAGCATAAAAATAAACGAGACAAATCTAAAACAAGTGCAACGTTTCAAATACATGGGCACAATAATAACATCAGATGGGAGATGCACCACAGAAATAAAAAGCAGAATAGCTCAGGCCAAAATAGCATTTAAGAAAATGAAAAATATCTTATGCAACAAATCTATGTCAATAAAAATGAGAAAGAGAGTTCATCAATGCTATATAGAGCCAATTCTGACCTATGGAAGCGAATCATGGACAGTAGACAAACAAATGAAAAGACGATTAGAGGCCACAGAGGTGGGATTTCTCAGAAGAATGTTGAAAGTTCCCTGGACAGATAAAAAGACCAATGAGGAAGTTCTCAAAGAGGCCAACACAAAAAGGGAGCTCTTAAAAAACATCAGAAAGAGGCAATCAGCATTTTTGGGGCACATCATGAGAAGAGGAAAGTTGGAATACTTGGTTACAACTGGCAAAATAAAAGGAAAGAGAGATCGCGGACGACAAAGAGAGAAAATACTGGATAGCTTGGTGTCATGGCATGGAAAACAGTCAACAACAGAACTGATACGATGCACTGTAGATAGAAGATTGTGGAGGGACATGATCGCCTACGCCAACCGGCAGGGTAAATGATGATGATGATGAGCTATTACACGGGGTCTAACTATTACACTGTGTCTAATTACAACACTAGATCTAACTATTGCACTGGGTCTAAGTATTACACAAGCTCTAACAATTACACTGTGTCTAAGTATTACACAAGCTCTAACAATTACACTGTGTCTAAGTATTACACTGGGTCTAACTATTACACTGGGTCTCACTATTACACTGGGTATCACTATTACATTGGTCTAAGTAATGCACTAGGTTTTTATAAGTATTATACTGGGTCTAACTATTACACAGTGTCTAAATAATACCCTGGTTCTAACTATTACAATTGGTCTCACTTTTACACTTTGTTCATTATCACACATTGTTTCACAATCACACTTTGTCTCACTATCGCACTTTGTCTATCGCACATTGTCTCACTATCACGCTTTTCTCACTATCACACATTGTTTCACTATCACGCTTTGTCTCACTATCACACATTGTCTCACTATCGCACTTTATCTCACAATCACACTTTGTCTCACTATCACACTTTATCTCACAATCACACTTATGTCTCACTATCACACATTGTCTCACTATCGCACTTTATCTCACAATCACACTTTGTCTCACTATCACGCTTTGTCTCACAATCACACTTTGTCTCACTATCGCACTTTATCTCACTATCACACTTTGTCTCACTATCACAAATTGTCTCACTATCGCACTTTATCTCACTATCACACTTTGTCTCACTATCACAAATTGTCTCACTATCGCACTTTATCTCACTATCACACTTTGTCTCACTATCACAAATTGTCTCACTATCGCACTTTATCTCACTATCACACATTGTCTCACTATCGCACTTTATCTCACATCACACTTTGCCTCACTATCACGCTTTGTCTCACATCACACTTTGTCTCACTATCACGCTTTGTCTCACTATCACAATTGTCTCACTATCGCACTTTATCTCACTATCACACTTTATCTCACAATCACACTTTGTCTCACTATCACGCTTTGTCTCACTATCACAAATTGTCTCACTATCGCACTTTATCTCACTATCACACTTTGTCTCACTATCACAATTGTCTCACTATCGCACTTTATCTCACTATCACACTTTGTCTCACTATCACAAATTGTCTCACTATCGCACTTTATCTCACTATCACACTTTATCTCACTATCACACTTTATCTCACTATCACACTTTGTCTCACTATCACAAATTGTCTCACTATCGCACTTTATCTCACTATCACACTTTGTCTCACTATCGCACTTTATCTCACTATCACACTTTGTCTCACTATCACAAATTGTCTCACTATCGCACTTTATCTCACTATCACACTTTGTCTCACTATCACACTTTGTCTCACTATCACACTTTGTCTCACTATCACACATTGTCTTAATATCGCACTTTGTCTCTCTATCACACATGGTGTCATTATCACACTTTGTCTACTTTGTCTCACTTTCACACTTTGTCTCACTTTCACACTTTGTCTCTCTTTCACACTTTGTCTCACTATCACACTTTGTCTCACTATATATCACACTGTGTCTCACTATCACATTTTTTCTCACTGTTGCACATTGTCTCCCTATCTCACATTGTCTCACTATCAAACTTAGTCTCACTATCACACTTTGTCACACTATCACACTTTGTCACACTATCACACATTGTCTCACTATCAAACTTTGTCTCACTATCACACTTTGTCACTATCACACTTTGTCACACTATCACACATTGTCACACTATCACACATTGTCTCACTATCTCACATTGTCTCACTATCTCACATTGTCTCACTATCACACATTGTCTCACTATCTCACATTGTCTCACTATCAAACTTTGTCTCACTATCACACTTTGTCACACTATCACACTTTGTCACACTATCACACATTGTCACACTATCACACATTGTCTCACTATCTCACATTGTCTCACTATCTCACATTGTCTCACTATCAAACTTTGTCTCACTATCTCACATTGTCACACTATCACACATTGTCTCACTATCTCACATTGTCTCACTATCACACATTGTCTCACTATCTCACATTGTCTCACTATCAAACTTTGTCTCACTATCTCACATTGTCTCACTATCACACATTGTCTCACTATCTCACATTGTCTCACTATCAAACTTTGTCTCACTATCTCACATTGTCACACTATCACACATTGTCTCACTATCTCACATTGTCTCACTATCACACTTGTCTCACTATCTCACATTGTCTCACTATCAAACTTTGTCTCACTATCACACATTGTCTCACTATCTCACATTGTCTCACTATCAAACTTTGTCTCACTATCTCACATTGTCACACTATCACACATTGTCTCACTATCACACATTGTCTCACTATCACACTTTGTCACACTATCACACATTGTCACACTATCACACATTGTCTCACTATCACACATTGTCTCACTATCTCACATTGTCTCACTATCAAACTTTGTCACACTATCACACTTTGTCACACTATCACACATTGTCTCACTATCACACATTGTCTCACTATCTCACATTGTCTCACTATCACACTTTCTCTCACTATCACACATTGTCACACTATCACACATTGTCACACTATCACACATTGTCTCACTATCGCACTTTCTCTCACTATTACACTTTGACTCACTATAACACGTTCTCTCACTATTACACTTTGACTCACTATAACACTTTCTCTCACTATTACACTTTGACTCACTATAACACTTTCTCTCACTATTACACTTTGACTCACTATAACACTTTCTCACTATTACACTTTGACTCACTACAACACTTTCTCTCACTATTACACTTTGACTCACTATAACACTTTCTTTCACTATTACACTTTGACTCACTATAACACTTTCTCTCACTATTACACTTTGACTCACTATAACACTTTCTCTCACTATTACACTTTGACTCACTATAACACTTTCTCTCACTATTACACTTTGACTCATTATAACACTTTCTCTCACTATTACACTTTGACTCACTATAACACTTTCTCTCACTATTACACTTTGACTCACTATAACACTTTCTCTCACTATTACACTTTGACTCACTATAACACTTTGGCTCACTATTAGACTTTGATTCACTATAACACTTTGTCTTACTATCACACTTTGTCTCACTATCACACATTGTCTCAATATCACACATTGTCTCACTATCATACATTGTCTCATATTACACTTTGTCTCACTATCACACATTGTCTCACTATCACACATTGTCTCACTATCATACATTGTCTCACTATCATACATTGTCTCACTATCATACATTGTCTCACTATCATACATTGTCTCACTATCATACATTGTCTCACTATCATACATTGTCTCACTATCATACATTGTCTCACTATCACACATTGTCTCACTATCATACATTGTCTCACTATCATACATTGTCTCACTATCATACATTGTCTCACTATCACACATTGTGTCACTATCATACATTGTCTCACTATCATACATTGTCTCACTATCACACATTGTCTCACTATCATACATTGTCTCACTATCATACATTGTCTCACTATCATACATTGTCTCACTATCACACATTGTCTCACTATCATACATTGTCTCACTATCATACATTGTCTCAATATTACACTTTGTCTCACTATCACACATTGTCTCACTATCATACATTGTCTCACTATCATACATTGTCTCACTATCATACATTGTCTCACTATCACACATTGTCTCACTATCATACATTGTCTCACTATCACACATTGTCTCACTATCATACATTTCTCACTATCATACATTGTCTCAATATTACACTTTGTCTCACTATCACACATTGTCTCACTATCATACATTGTCTCACTATCATACATTGTCTCACTATCATACATTGTCTCACTATCATACATTGTCTCACTATCATACATTGTCTCACTATCATACATTGTCTCACTATCACACATTGTCTCACTATCATACATTGTCTCACTATCACACATTGTCTCACTATCATACATTGTCTCACTATCATACATTGTCTCACTATCATACATT
Source organism: Megaustenia siamemsis (assembly GCA_032433765.1). Taxonomy (NCBI): domain Eukaryota; kingdom Metazoa; phylum Mollusca; class Gastropoda; order Stylommatophora; family Ariophantidae; genus Megaustenia; species Megaustenia siamemsis. The sequence continues at coordinate 60,206,480 of JAVIAB010000117.1, forward strand.
GTCTCACTATCACACATTGTCTCACTATCATACATTGTCTCACTATCATACATTGTCTCACTATCATACATTGTCTCACTATCATACATTGTCTCACTATCATACATTGTCTCACTATCATACATTGTCTCACTATCTCACATTGTCTCACTATCACACATTGTCTCAATTTCGCACATTGTCTCACTATCACACTTTGTGTCACTATCACACTTTGTGTCACTATCACACTTTGTCTCACTATCACACTTTGACTCACAATTACACTTTGTCTCGCAATTACACTGTGGCTCACTCTTACACTTTCTCTCACTATCACACTGAGACTCACAATTATACTTTGTCTCACAATTGCACTGTGACTCACAATTACACTGAGACTCACAATATACTTTGTCTCACTATCACACCGAGACTCACAATTATACTTTGTCTCACAATTGCACTGTGACTCACAATTATACTTTGTCTCACAATTATACTTTGTCTCACAATTACACTGTGACTCACAATTATACTTTGTCTCACAATTATACTTTGTCTCACAATTACACTGTGACTCACAATTATACTTTGTCTCACAATTATACTTTGTCTCACAATTACACTGTGACTCACAATTATACTTTGTCTCACAATTACACTGTGACTCACAATTATACTTTGTCTCACAATTACACTGTGACTCACAATTATACTTTGTCTCACAATTACACTGTGTCTCACAATTATACTTTGTCTCACAATTATACTTTGTCTCACAATTACACTGTGACTCACATCTATACTTTGTCTCAACAAATCTGCTACCAATTTTCCCTACCGCTTCGGCCAAGGCGTGTCAGTGTCGCACGTACTTTTGTCCACCAGTGCTCAACCACAACCCTTCTCCCACGTTCCCACATCTGAACTCTCGGCACGCCCACCAAAATGCCGCTGTTTCAGTTACGTTCGCGTCCATTATTTTCGACATTTGTTTCTCCCTGGCGTGGCATGACGTCGCGCGCTTGGAATGTAAACAAGCTATTGTTTTCCTTTCCTTGTATTTTCATCTTGTTGTTTAAACCTAACCGTTTTGCATTTTTTTTTTGTCATACGTTTTATTCTCCCCTGTAAGGTACGAGACGACAAAGCAAAACATATTTTGATCATCAATTTAACGTTAACTAGGCGCCTCTGTGGCCGAGTGGTTAGTGTTCTCGCTTCTGCTCAGAATTGTCAAAGTTCGATTTCTAGAAGTGGCGGATTTTTTTTTTCCGACAGACAAGGCTACGGGGGTTCACCCAGCCTCTATAAATGAGTACCATAGATATTTCTGAGAATTAAAAGCGGCCTGGCGTGATACTGACCACATCGCCTGTAAATTGGCCGTGGTAGTGGGGAAAAATATGGCCAATAACACCCTACGTGTGAAGTCGCGTAGAGAACCTTTTCTTTTTTTTTTTTAACTTTTATTGTAGCCTGTGCGGTGAGGAACCCCTGTCCACACGGTTGGGATTTGAACTCACAACCTGTCTGTCTCGAGATTGGCATCTTGCCTCGAGACCAACGAGCCCTCCCCCCCCCCCTTAAATACGCATATAAATAGCGTTATTTCATTTTTAAAAATTGTTGACCGCATCTTACCATCACCATTAGTATGATGGTACTATATATATATATATATCAGTATGATGGTAAAGTAAAGTAAAGTACCCCAAGTGGCTTATAGGGAAATATGGTGTTAGTGACCCTATATTTTACAGACCTTCAGCACAAGATGTTTGGTGTAATGTGGCCAGTATTACGCCCGTGCTGCTTTACTTTCCCAGAAAAAATCAGGTACCCATTTAAGGCTGGGTGAAGCCGGAGGCCGTCAGTTGGGATCGAACCCAACCTACTCCTTGTCCTTTGTAGTCTAGTTCACTAACCACTGAGCTATCGCGACTCCCAATTAGTATGATGGTACTATATATATATATATATATATATATATATATATATATATATATCAGGGAGCCGCGATAGCTCAGTGCAACCTGTGGCTGCCCTGCTGCCTTGCAGGTAAGCTCGGGAGAGTAAAGGCTAAGGGAGGGTACCCCGAAGTAAAACCACCCCGCTGCCTTGTGGGTGAGACTTTTTAGTCAAAGGCTAGCGGAGCCAACCGTAAACAAACCGACGGAAGGCAACAGAAAACCACCGTCGTAACATCTTTGTACAATCATGAATCGCCACATATGGATTTGAATCATGGACAATAGGACAACAGACAAGAAAATCAATTGAGTCTGTAGAAATGTGGTTTTACAGAAGAATGTTGAGAATACCATGGACATCTAAGAAGAGTAATGAAAATGTTCTGAAAGTGGCCAAAGCAAAAAGAGAGCTAATTTCCAATATTAGGAAGAAACAGTCATAATTTTTTGGCCATGTAATGAGAAGGGAACAACTGGAATATATTGTAACAACTGGGAAAATTGAGGGGTGAAGAGATAGAGGGAAGCAAAGAGAAACAATACTAGACAGCTTAAGAGAATGGCTTGGCAGAAGGTCAACAACAGAAATGATAAATAACTGTCGAGATCGAAAGTTGTGGAGAGACATGATCACCTACGCCAGTAGGCCCAGTACTTGATGATGATGGAGAAAAGATGTTAGAAGAGAAATCAGTGGGAGAGCATACAGGGTTCATAGATGAAAGAGCTGTTGATTACATGTTACTCTCGCGATTGTGAACTTGGTATGTTGAATCTTGATTTGAGGAATCTGTTTATGCAGTCTGTAGAAAGTTGTGTCAGGGAGTTTATTGTTGAGTTCAAGAGGTTCGCATTAAGAGTTTGAGTCCGGATTATATTAAATTGTTTGTGAGATGCTATCAGATTATGAGCATGAGGTACACCTGATGAGAGCACGCACAGGAGTTAGATTATCGCGTGTGTGACTTTTCGGTAGCCACAGGAGTTAGATTATCGCGTGTGTGACTTTTTGGTAGCCAAAGGAGTTAGATTATCGCGTGTGTGACTTTTTGGTAGCCACAGGAGTTAGATTATCGCGTGTGTGACTTTTCGGTAGCCAAAGGAGTTAGATTATCGCGTGTGTGACTTTTTGGTAGCCAAAGGAGTTAGATTATCGCGTGTGTGACTTTTCGGTAGCCACAGGAGTTAGATTATCGCGTGTGTGACTTTTCGCTAGCCACAGGAGTTGTGTTGATTTCCTTATAAAACGTAGAAAACGTCAAAACATCGGCAGCTGCCTTAGACGCTATAGATCAACTATTTATAATATATATATATATATATATATATATATATATATATATATATATATATATATACTTATATCTCTCTCTCTCTCTCTCTCTCTCTCTCTCTCTCAAACTAAGAAGAACAGTCAACAACAGAATGTATGCGATGCACTGTGGATAGACAATTATGGAAGAACATGATCGCCTACGCCAACCGGTATGGCACGCGATGATGATGAACCATTTAAAACAAGGAAAATAAAATAGTTTGGTCCTATGTAATGACGTCATAGTTGCCTAGAGATCATTGGGGGGGGGGGGTGTAACTCGTTGACAGCAGGAAGGAAGACCAAGAAGACGATTGGTACAAAATGTCACAGACAGACTGGAACTAACTGCTGCAGATGCTGGATAACTCAGGACAGAGAATACTTTAGAGTAGCAGTCATGAGACATGAGTTACAACAGGACACACAAGATGACGATGGTTTTATAACAAAGCACAACAGCGCATGTTCATTTGTCTTCAGCATCTCCTCTTGATGTCTCCTTGAGTACGCTCAAAGAAAATAGTGGTTAAACTAAGTCACAGCGAGTTGGCGGATTTTTTAGAAATGTAACCACGGGTTTGATAATAAATGTTTGTACACAGTTCGTTAACCGCCGCTGTAGATCAAGTCTTTATTCTGCTGGCTTCGTTCGCGACCTTGGAAGTTAATGACCTAATTTGTGCAGACGGTTGGTTTGGGGCGAATTGTACGTTACAATGTCACTGCTATAATGACTCAGTTTGTCACAAAACTACAGGGACATGCCCAAACAATGACAGTTGTCAGCGCGAATATTTCGGACCCCAGTGTCAGTGCTTGGATCTCGTTGTCAAAATACGCCCAAAAATCTGAACCTACTTTCCTGTTTGATAACAACGACACCACATGTAATCCGGACACAGATTTTACATCAGTTGAGGTAACTCTCAATCAATCTTTGCCGTTCTCCTGGTTTATGATTTATGTTAATGACTTAACATATCCGGACAGTTTCACGGTAAAACTAAATGGTTCTGCCTCATGTAACAATGAATCACGGTTTGTAATTAGTTCGCACGAGATTGATGTCTTTTGCTCTGGGACTGATCTGATCAACAAGTTACGGATTGAAGGGGCGATAGTTGCAAATATCTGCTCCATCAACATTGGCGGTAGTCGGAATGCGGCTCTCAAATAGAACACAAACCAGACCGACACATTTAATGCTTGCTATACAGGAGACGGATGTGGACCAGAGGCTGCAGTTAATGGCAAAACAAAGACCAATCTCTATGACAATGACTGCACACACACACAATTGAGAAGTGGAACCAATTCTGTTTACTGGTATCTGAACTTTGCCACGCCCCAGAAGACTCACACCATTCGAATTTATCATCGAGCTAGGACTATGATTCGGGTAAAGAATGCCACTCTAAAGGTTTTCTCTGACAGTGGCGGTGTAGTGTTCCAGTATAATGATATATCATACCCAAAAATTTCTGTGAACACTATTGTAGTCACCACACAAGCGACAATGGCACACATTAAGATTGAGTTCTCACCGACCATTTCGCAGGCCGACAGTGCACTGACGGTGTGTGAGGTGCAAACATTTACAGACACCTATTGTCTGGACGGGCATTCTTGGTCGTTTTGTGCAGTGTGTAGTGGTGTTGCAAAGGCTGCACTTCATCATCGGTACGTGTCGCGGCAACTGTTCACATGGGATCTATGGACACGATTGCTCCGGGTATTGTCTTAGTGTCTGTCCTTTATGTGAGGCAAAATCCGAAAAATGCCTACAATGTAAAAATCCTGGCTACACCTGTAATGACACTTGTCCCGATGGTAATTTTGGGCTACAGTGCAAACAGACGTGTTCTGATGGCTGTGACATCATATATGACCCGGAAAGTATTGACTGTACGTGCAAGGAAACGTACTACGGGTCAGACTGCACTCTCAAGTGTCCGGACAGCTGTTTCAACGACACCTGTGAACAGTCAGCCGAGAACTGTACATGCAAGGGTACGTTTTACGGGTCAGACTGCACTCTCAAATCTCCGGACAACTGTTTGAACGAACCTGTGAACAGTTAATCGGGGCCTGCGTCTCGTATGTCGATGATTCCCACGTTAAGAAGAGTCTGTCGACTACAACAAACCCAAGCATAATGTGTTTCTGTTCTGGAGATGGTTCATTTCTTGGTGTTTTCCGTGAAGCCATGGCTCATATCTTGATGTGTTTCTGTGCTAGCCATGGCTCATATCTTGATGTGTTTCTGTGCTAGCCATGGCTCATATCTTTGCTTGTGTGTGAGTGTGTGTGTGTGTGTGTGTGTGTGTGTGTGTGTGTGTGCGCGCGTGCGTGCGTGCGTGCGTGCGTGTGTGCGTGCGTGTGCGTGTGCGCGTGTGCGCGCGCTGCCATGGCTCATATCTTGGTGTGTGTCATGTTAGTCATATCTCACATCTTAGTGTGTCCGTGTTAATCATGTCTCATATCTTTATGTGTGTATGTGTTTAGTCATATCTCATATCTTAGTGTGTATCTGTGTTAGTCATGTATCATATCTTTGTGTGTGCATGTCTATGTTGGTCATATCTCATATCTTTGTGTGCATGTCAATGTTAGGCATGTGTCATATATCTTGATGTGTGTCAGTGTTAGTCATGCCTCGTATCGCTGTGTGCATGTCTGTGTTAGTCATATCTCATATCTTTGTGTGTGCATGTTTGTGTTAGTCACATCTAGTGACTCGGGCAGATGGTGCTCGTAAACCTGGGAGGGCAGACCATCTAAGGGCAGAATCCCCCTACAGAAAAGACCATCTGCCGCCTTGCAGGAAGATTGGGGACAATCAAAGGCTAAGGAATGCAAACCTGAATAAAATGCTGGCTGAAATCGGATGCACTGGGCCACTGGCGCAGAACACAGTGCAACGTTTTAAAGGGTGTTCAATCAGAGTGGATCTGGCAGACTCTAATTGTGATGTTCTGTCTGTGGGGGCGATCAACACACTTAACCTGACAGCTGACTTCATGTGAAAGTCTGGAATCCTACTCTGATTGAGTCCTGATCGCAGAGAGAGAGAGAGAGAAACTAAGTCTTTGTACAATACAAACTAGTCTTTGCCAGCAGAGACAGGTCTTAGGGATAAGGTCTTAGGATCGCTAGCGTAACTATAGAATGCATTGCAGTAGGTTACAGTAAGTTACATTAATATATAACATCCCCAACACACAACATATAACAATCTGGCTTGCTGCTGGAGCTTCTGAGTTTAGTGCCCTGTGCACACCATGAGCTGTATTTTTCATCCAGATCGTGTTTCGATATCCTGGATGCTTACAATGAATGATGATATTGTATGACGAAAGACAGTTTGGCGGCATTCACTTTTTGTGCGGTTACGCCTTGTGTCTTTTCTCGTGTGCTGTAGCTGCTATGATGGGGACTGCAGCTGGCTTTCTTTGTTTGGATCCTTCAATGCGATGAGATATTAATTCAGATGATTCCCCTGGCATGGGCGGTTGAGTAGTTAAGGATTTTAATTCGTTTGCAGTGATACTGGGGCCTTCGACTAACTACAACTACCCCCAACAGTAGATAGAGAAAGTGTAATACAAGGTCGTATATTAATATATTCTTTAAGTGATCAATTTCAGTGCTTAATACCTGTGTATGTTTAACATTTTTATCTCTTTTTTCTATACCCGCTTCTGTGTGTTCTTCTTACTGAAGAATCCTCTTAGTGTATTTAGGCGCTTGAATCTATATATTTTTCTTTGCTCGTTATATTATTGTTTGTGAATATTTTAGATACCTGTTTTGTAGCATTTCCCTATATGTTTTTATATAAGTTTTTTTTATTTTGTTTATCTGCATTGACCTTGTGTTTCTATTCTCTTGTTGCAGGTCACCAGAAAAAGATCATGCTTGCTATAGACAGGCTGAAGCGGATACCCCCAGTGGCCAAGCATGTGTCAGTGGTGGATGGACGAACTGCTTCCCTGGAGTTACTTGAGCCTCCGCCCCCAGCTCCACCTGTGACTGGTCGATGGTCAGATGGAGAAACAGCTGCTCATTCTTCATACATTTACGAAGGAGCTTATTCTGGGACCAGACCGAAGAGATCCCCATCTGAAGACAACATCAACAACTTCAGTGACAACAGTGGATGTAGTTCTGACTGTGGCGTTCACATCCGTGGAGGAGAAAGCACTGGAGCTGGTGAAGAGATGAGGATTATTTCCCTGCACCATCAAGAGGATGTTGGTATAGCAGGGGCAATGCCGTATCATCATGGCTCATGCAACTTCCAGCCAGATCTTATAACAGTTCAAGTGAAAAAAAATACCAGATTAAGCACTTCCGATGACAGGAAGGATATAAATGCACAACAGCTTATGTATCAGTCATTTCAGGGTTCTTCTGGACGAACGATGGAGACTGACTTGTTTATGGAGAACTCTGGTTCAAGGAGCTATAACGCTGATAGTAGTGGTTATACTATAACAAGTACCAATGTTATGGACGGTCGTACATTTACTGGCAAACTTTTAACAAAACCTGACGGAGAGAAACATGAATTTGAAGTGAATGCTGATACCATGAAGTTTGGCTCAAACACTTTCCCGCACAAGTCTGGAACGACTAACAGTGATCTGACTCTAAGAGTGGACACTAGTGGAGAACATATTTATGATATTCCCCAAATTTCTCCTTCACAAAAGTCTCCCAACCCTTCACAAAAACATAAACCTTCATCTCCTTTCTTTGGTGGCATGACTGGACCCCTTCACGTCAACATTAGTAGTGACACCTCTGTTTCGGGTCAAGCTCACCCATCCCCAGTGGGAAAGAATGAGAAGAAAATCCCTCCGCTTCCACCTATTCGCACTAATTCTATCCGCACAGAGTCCTTCTCAGAGAATACTCCAAGCTCTCCTATCAAAACCCCAGTTGCTGTAGCCAGTATCACTGCCTCCACGGCTGTTCACCCACAATCCACGAATATCATAACCCCGAAACAACCCCCGCCTGTGATGCAGAAACCCCAAAAGTCCATGTCTCCATCTTTAACCAGCAAATCTACGGAACATCCTAATCCCCAACAACAAAACTCTCTGGCCAAATCACCAAATAAAGTGGTTATTTTACCCACATCAAGTCTACATCCACACTCACCCACTCCATCACAGGCAACCCAGCAAATGCCAGTGTTCATGAAGTCCCAAGTTGCTGTCCAACAACCGAAATCTCCCCTTCCCACCAAATCTACTTTTCCGATCATGATAACCAGCGTGCCTAAGCAGCAGCAACAGTTCCCACAGCATCAAACATTACCCCTGACATCACATAAAGGCCAAATAGTGACAACATCTCAAACCTCACACAAAACTCACATAGTACCAACATCACCCGCTTCATATAAACCCCATATAATTCCCACATCTCCGCCATCACACAAACCTCATATAATGCCCACATCTCCATCACACAAACCCCACATAATGCCCACATCTCCAGCCTCACACAAACCACACTTAGTTCTCACTCCTCAGACCCAACACAAAGCCCATATCATGCCTACATCTGAATCAATGGGGACATCCCAGCTGCCAAAGAATCAGCCATCCTCTCAACCCGCTCACCCCCTGCCCTCCTCTACAGTAATACCAGGCCTTCAACAACAATCACATGTTCAAGCATTTGCCAGCTGCGTAAAAAGCTTGTCAGAAAAATTTGGAAAAAATACATCGGATGATGACCAATTTCCGGACAACACATCCACAGATAGTGATGATTTCCCACCACCACCACCTCCAATCGCCATGGACATCATCACACCAAAAATACATAACTACGGAATTCCATCATCACGAGACAGGAGGAGGCCAGAATTTGGTTTACATCATCATAGGGATTATGCACACAAGTCTCGGCCTACTACAGTTCCTTCCATGAATTTTTCATCAATCACAGGAGCCCAGCTTGAACAGGCAAAGAAAAATCTGAATCACAATCAAGGACATCTCGTTCAACCATCTGTGGTGACTGCGCCCACAAAAACATTGCATGAGCCTCCTATATCAGCAGTCCATCTGAAAAAGCAGTCCCATATACTCTCCTCCATGACGCTGCCATCTGGTAAAGACCCGGAGTCTTCGCTTGAACCTGTGAACACAATAAGTAAAGAGAAACGGAGTGAGTCAACATCGAGCTTTGAGTCAAATGCATCCTCATCCAGCATTGACTCCAACACTCTTCCATTTGCTAATGAAAATGTGGGGACCATTAAACAGAAGACAGTTAATGTGAAACCTACAACCCAGCCTATTGGTATTGGAATTGTGCAAAGAAACATGGACATAAGTCATAACATGTTTGATGTTGAGCATCATAAAACTGCACCTGGATATTCCAACTCATCAACTTTTTCCTCATCATCGACTTCATATTCTCAAAATTATAATTCGTCTGTGGAGTCATCAAAAAATGCTTCATGTTCCTCAGATTTGCAGCTCCAGTCATCGCAACATCAACTTCTTAATCCTAGTTCATCTACAGGTAGGGAGGAAAATACACATTTATTTTTTATGGCATTTTATTTCTTGTATTCCTTCTATTTATTAAGAGGTGCAAAAATTATTATAAGCTGGTAAATATTTGTAGAAACCAGTAAACCAGTTGCATTTAGTTAAAAGTGGTGAGAATTAGTTTCAGCTTGTTAAAAATAGCTCTTCTTCTTCTTCTCCTTTTCTCTTTCTCACTGATACCGAAAAGGTGTCGTGGTTTATATCATTTGTCGTTCTTGAGCTGCTCGAACTGTCTGAATTAGTGATTTTCTTATGTTGTTACATGTCTCTATCACTTCATCTATCCATCTTCTTCTAGGTCTTTCTCTTGGTCTTTTTCCATGCATTCTCGGGAAAAACGCCCTTGATGGTGATTGGTGAGGATTCATTCTGACCAGGTGGCCCAACCTAATTCTCAAACAGTAAACCAGTTGCGTTTAGTTAAAAGTGGTGAGAATTAGTTTCAGTTAAAAATAGCTGTTAATAGTTTTATTTTTAATTGGTTAACACAACATTTAAGATGCTGAGACATCAGAACAGTGTTAGGTTGACCTACAGAAGAAATGTTGCTAGACAAGCTGTGAGGAATTAGAGACCTCAAGCAGTTCATCAAGTTTGTCTCAATATAAATCAAAAGTTGATTGAATAGGGGAAGGTGAAGTTGATTAAGCTGAATATTAAGTATCAACTACAGTTAGTCTAACAAATATAGGTGTCCTGAAATACAAGGTGAAAAACACAATGCAATACGATATATGACATGGCGTGATACCGACCTCATCACCTAAAAATGTGTCGTGGTCACAGGAAAATATGTTCACAAACACATTATTCCCCATATGCCTAGCAAGGCTTGGAGGGAGCCTTTACTTTACTTTACTTTACTTTAAGTAAGTAAAGTACCCCCGTCACGCCAAGTGGCGTATAGGGAAATATGGTGTTAGTGACCCTATATTTTACAGACCTTCAGCATATGATTTTTTTGGGGTAATGTGGTCGGTATTACGCCCGTGCTGCTTTACTTTCCCAGAAAAATATCTGGTACCCATTTAAGGCTGGGTGAACCTGGAAGCCGTCGGTTGGGATCGAACCCTACCCTTTGTCCTTTGTAGTCCAGTACACTAACCACTGAGTTATCGCGGCTCCCTTTACTTTACTTTACTTTATTTTTAATTTTACCTTTACTTTACTTTACTTTACTTTACTTTACTTTACTTTACTTTACCTTACCTTACCCTACCTTACCTTACCTTACCTTACCTTACCTTACCTTACCTTACCTTTCCTTACTTTACTTTACTTTACTTTACTTTACTTTACTTTACTTTACTTTACTTTACTTTACTTTACTTTACTTTTACCTTTACTTTACTTTACTTTACTTTACTTTACTTTATTTTACTTTTACTTTTACTTTACTTTACTTTACTTTAATACAATATGCTAATAAGTAAAGAAAGAAATACCCATAATATGAAAGATGGTGTAAATCAGTTTTACAGAAGAGTGTGCCAGACTTGGTGCAGGCTTAGAGAAAAACTCAGGGCACACAGAAACACAAATTTTGACTATGTCATTGCTTCAATTCATGTCATGCCCTTGTTCCCACCCTCACCTTGACCAAAGGGCAGCGGGTTATGGTCAGAAACCTTGACTGCAGCACAAGAAATTTGTAAAATTATCATCATCAAGTGCCGTCTCCGTATCGAAGGTTGGCTGCCATGGATTGCCATTCCGTTCTGTCTCTTGCTTTTATGGTGAAGGTTGTCACAGGCTGACTTGTCAATCTTTTGATGTTACTCGTCCATGCTTGGTATGCCACTGCCTCTTTCACCTAGTATTTTCTCATCCAAGATTACTTTTAATAGGCTGCTGTGTCTTTTAACATGCCCAAAAAATCTCATTTGTCTTGTTTGAATTGTGTTTCGTAGTTCTCTTTTCATTTTTAGTTGTTTTAAGACTTCATTATTTGTTTTCTCTAAAAATTATTTAAATTATAAAATTTAATTTGTTGTATTATATTATCATTAATTGTAAAATTATAGCAACAGATACAGTTTATAACATAAGAAGAATGGCTGAATGGTTGGGCTGTAGGAGAAACAGAGAGGTAACTTTTTAAATAAATGGAAAGGCAAAACCCCTTTGATAACATTAACATCTTAAAAAGTAGAGACCAAACCACCATCGTCAGACTGAGAACTAGTCATGTACCACTAAACAATCACATCAATAGAAAACAGTGAAAAAAAAACTCAAACTTGTCCACTCAATAAACACCCAGATAAAACAGTAGATGACCACATGTCTAACTATCCAAAGCTCATTGACATCAGAGCAGCTCTATTTCCTCAAGGAACTGATAAATGGAATATATTGTACTGAACTACATTGGAACGTAGAAATGCCTACAGATATTACATGGCATTAGGCCAAAGGACATCGGCTCACAGGACGCTGGATTCATGATATCAACAACCTAAAGGTTTTAACTAAAGATGTGAAATTTGATGGAGCTGTATATTGTAGCAGCAACATGTAGTGATATTATGTATGGTCGTCAGAAAACATCTAAACTTTGCTCACTCCATGACCCCTCTTACAACTAAAAAAGTAAAGAGCCCTCGTCACACCATGTGGCATATAGGGAATTATGGTGTTAGTGACCATAAATTTTACAGACCTTCGGCACATGATTTTTGGGGTAATGTGGTTGGTAATACGCCCGCTTTACTTTCCCAGAAAAAAATCTGGTACATATTTAAGGCTAGGTGAATCCGGAGCCGTCGGTTGGGATCGGACCCTACCTCTTGTCCTTTGTAGTCAAGTTCTCAAACCACTGAACTATCACGGCTCCCATTGCTGAATGTAGCCTTGCCCTAACCTCCAACTAAGTTTTTAATTCTTTTAAAGATATTTTATCAAATCTCGCCATTTATCTCTGTTCTGTGCAAGCAGCTCTATCTCATTGAGGGATCCGATTCCTGCTGCTCTTGCCTCTCTCATCAATGTTCTTCTCAGTGTCTCCCTGGGTCTTCCTCTTTTCCTCTTACCTGTTGTTTCCCACATCAGGGCTTGCTTTGCTATTCGGTTATTATCTCTTCTCATCACATGTCCAACATATGACCATCATCTCTTCTTTATTACTGAAGATATTAGTGGTTGATTGGCGATTTCTCTAATTTCCTCGTTTGTTTTGAATTCGTTCCACGCTATACCAAGTATTTTCCTTAGACATTTATTTTCGAATGCGTTCAACTTTGTTTCTATGTCTCTTGTTGTTTTCCAGCTTTCGCAAGCATATGTAAGGGTTGATAGTATATTTGATTTGAATGGTGAAAGCAGTAATACTATGAGTTAATTCGTTCACAAATTCGTGCCCACAGAGTTGATCAATTATCTCGGAAACTGTTTAATGAATTTCTGTAATTCTTTTTCATGAAATCTTATTTTTTCACTGACCTTCAGATTTTATAACATTTAAGTACAAAGATAGACTGGATTTTGCACAAATCGTTTTTGGGTATATAATTTTAGGAAAATATCAAACCGCGTGCTCTAATATACCTCATTATACCTACATTTTTTTAATGTTAATTCTCAGGTGTTCTACAACCTCCGGTGCCAAACTTTAAGCCTCCATTGAGTCCCAAACCATCAATACCTGGATTGTCATCAGCATCATCATCTCCATTAAAGCAACAACAAGCAGAATCCACAACAGCAATCAAGTAAGGCTCTCAGAAAATATCAGTAACATTGTTTTTGTTTGAGATTTTGAAGATTTGAAATTTTCTTCTGTAAACGCTCAAAGCTAGACCCACATGATAACAAAATTGAACAGCTGAAAGAATAGGCCAAAGTATGAGCTTCCATCTGAGAGAGAATCTCAATCAATCAAGACCTAAGTATAAAACACCTTCATATGCCACTTCCAACTAAGAGAGAACCTCAATCAATCATCACCTAAGTATAAAATACCTTCATATGCCACTTCCAGCTAAGAGAGAACCTCAATCAATCATCACCTAAGTATAAAATACCTTCATATGCCACTTCCAACTTAGAGAGAACCTCAATCAATCATCACCTAAGTATAAAATACCTTCATATGCCACTTCCAGCTAAGAGAGAACCTCAATCAATCATCACCTAAGTATAAAATACCTTCATATGCCACTTCCAACTAAGAGAGAACCTCAATCAATCATCACCTAAGTATAAAATACCTTCATATGCCACTTCCAACTAAGAGAGAACCTCAATCAATCAACACTTAAGTATAAAATACCTTCATATGCCACTTCCAACTAAGAGAGAATCTCAATCAATCATCACCTAAGTATAAAATACCTTCATATGCCACTTCCAACTAAGAGAGAACCTCAATCAATCATCACCTAAGTATAAAATACCTTCATATGCCACTTCCAACTAAGAGAGAATCTCAATCAATCATCACCTAAGTATAAAATACCTTCATATGCCACTTCCAACTAAGAGAGAACCTCAATCAATCATCACCTAAGTATAAAATACCTTCATATGCCACTTCCAACTAAGAGAGAACCTCAATCAATCAACACTTAAGTATAAAATACCTTCATATGCCACTTCCAACTTAGAGAGAACCTCAATCAATCAACCCTAAGTATAAAATATCTTCATATGCCACTTCCAAATATAAGAGAGAACCTCAATCAATCAACACCTAAGTATAAAATACCTTCATATGCCACTTCCAACTAAGAGAGAACCTCAATCAATCAACACTTAAGTATAAAATACCTTCATATGCCACTTCCAACTAAGAGAGAATCTCAATCAATCATCACCTAAGTATAAAATACCTTCATATGCCACTTCCAACTAAGAGAGAACCTCAATCAATCATCACCTAAGTATAAAATACCTTCATATGCCACTTCCAGCTAAGAGAGAATCTCAATCAATCATCACCTAAGTATAAAATACCTTCATATGCCACTTCCAACTAAGAGAGAACCTCAATCAATCATCACCTAAGTATAAAATACCTTCATATGCCACTTCCAACTAAGAGAGAACCTCAATCAATCAACACTTAAGTATAAAATACCTTCATATGCCACTTCCAACTTAGAGAGAACCTCAATCAATCAACACCTAAGTATAAAATATCTTCATATGCCACTTCCAATATAAGAGAGAACCTCAATCAATCAACACCTAAGTATAAAATACCTTCATATGCCACTTCCAACTAAGAGAGAACCTCAATCAATCATCACCTAAGTATAAAATACCTTCATATGCCACTTCCAACTAAGAGAGAACCTCAATCAATCAACACTTAAGTATAAAATACCTTCATATGCCACTTCCAACTTAGAGAGAACCTCAATCAATCAACACCTAAGTATAAAATACCTTCATATGCCACTTCCAAATATAAGAGAGAACCTCAATCAATCAACACCTAAGTATAAAACACCTTCATATGCCACTTCCAACTGAGAGAGCCACATTCTCTCACACCTAAATAAAAACCACCTTTATATGCCAAATTGCAGGTTCTGTGACTGCCATGAGAAAACAGTGTATCACAATGTCAATACATAAGGTTTACCTAATGGATCTACTATTTTGTGTTGTGTTATGTTAGGATCATATGCACTTCACTCCAGACGCACCCATCCCATAGATGTTCCGAAATTCTCCTCAAGATATTCACCAGCATGGAGCAGCAAATTTAGCCAGTTGAGCCTTAATTCTATTCCACTGTTCTAACATTTATAGTCTTCACTCATAGTTCACACAGTCTTGAAAACAATGTAGATTCAATTCTTTTTAAATTCATTAAACCCATAATATATATATATCTGCCCTATCCATTAGCTCAGCTTTCACCATTGCTAAGACATCCAAACATTTCTATGCCAGCTAAACAACAAATGATAAATAGCATTTTTATACCAACTTTGTGCTATGAAAGTCAAACATGAAACCTTTCTAAATCACAATTAAGAAAGATCAATACATGTGAGATGTGATGCTTGAGAAAAGTAACAAACAACACAAGAAGAAAGAGAATACTAAATGAAACCATAAGAAAAATGGTAGGAACAAAACCCTGCCAGGAATATATAGAACAACAACTTAAATGGTTTGGCCACCTGGTCAGAATGAATCCTCACCAATCACCATCAAGGGCATTCTTCTCAAGAATGCATGGAAAAAGACCAAGAGGAAGACCCAGAAGAAGATGGATAGATGCAGTGACAGAGACATGTAACAACAAAGGAAAAGCACTAATTCAGACAGTTCGAGCAGCTCAAGAACGACAAATGATATAAACCACGACACCTTTTAGGTATCAGTGAAAAGAAAGAGAAGAAGATCCATTAGCTGTCCGTCTGATAGGATCACCAAACCAACCAGTCTGTCTGCTCTTTCATTGCCCTCAGCGTCAGCATGACCTGGAATGAACAAGAAGGTAACACTGCATCAATGATGCCTCAGGACCTCAGGAACTGACTCTTGCAGTTGTCAGTGGTTTGAGCACTCCTGGACTCTGCGGGTCAAGCTCATCAAGTCACTCAGCACAGATATGAGTGTAATCTTGTTACTAGCCAAATAAAAGTCCTTCTTATTTACATGATCACCATTATCATGGCTCTGATCATAATTTCAACAGGTAAATGAATTTAAATATCTTGGAACAATGTTAACCTCAGACGGAAGATGTACAACAGAGGTGAGATGCAGAATGGCTCAGGCAAAGGCAGCTTTCCAAAAAATGAGGAAGATACTGTACAATCCATTTTTGACAATAGAAACAAGAAAAAGAGTTCTTAAATGTTATGTAGAGCCAGTCTTAACATATGGATGTGAATCATGGACAATATGACAACATACAAAAAATCATTGGAGGCTATAGAAATGTGTTTTAAAGAAGAATGTTGAGAATATCATAGACAGCTTAGAAGAGTAATGGAAACAATCATCATTTTTTGGCCATGTAATAAGAAGGGAACAGCTGGGATATACTGTAACAACTGGGAAAATTGAGGGACGAAGAGTTAGAGGGAAGCAAAGAGAAAAGATACCAGACAGCTTAAGATAATGGCTTGGCAGAAGGTCAACAACAGAAATGATAAATAACTGTCGAGATCGAAAGTTGTGAAGAGACAAGACCACCCATGCCAGCAGGCATGGTACTTGATGATCATCATCATTTCATAGGAGCCACTATCTCCCTCAATAATTCTGTCACTGAAACCTACAGAGAAAACCTATGCACCCTGTTAATGCCAGACTACAAAACCAAGGGTATAGATTAAAGCATCAGTATCATTTTCACAGGTTCATTCATCTCTGCATTAACCACAATATGGTTCCATTCTTTGCATTCTCTATTGAGTGTAACAATGACAGAAAAGGTGGTACTAAATCCTGCAGGCACAAGATACCTATTCTATCCAGGATTTAATATTAGACATCTGCAGACCAAATTGACAGTCTCCTCAGACCTATCCATGCTTTTCCACTCATTCAGTTCCCCTTATCTTCAGTGAGCTTCTCATGTAATGGATGCTCCTCCAGGTGAGGACTTATCTTTAGGTATGAATATGCTCTGTTTTACAGCTCTCACATGTAGAAGTAAAGGAAGATAATACACTTGATCCTGGGCTTTGTTTTTGTGTTTAGTAATTTTGACTTCCATATTTTATCAATGTTTCTGAAATTCATTGCTGCCTTTGCTATTCTGATTTTAATTTCTTTCTTTTTGTCGCCTCGATCAATGCAGTTTCTGAGATAGACAAAATGATCTACTTCTTCCACTGTTTTTTCTTCAAGGTAAATATTTTATTGTGGGTGATTTTGATTTCTCATTACTTTTGTCTTGTCATGGTTGATCTGAAGTCTTATTTTTCTAGCCATTGGTGACAGGGCATTTGTATTTTTCTTGCATCATGTTCACATTGCTATTGATAAAACCGATGTTGTCTGCAAAATCAAGGTCTCCATTTTAGATCCAAGTGTGCACCCAATCATATTCAATTAGAGAACATTATTTCTTTCTTATTAAACATTTCAACACATTTCTGATCATCTTATACATCATTTTTTTTCCAGCCAACAGGAGACAGGTAATGTTCTCAGTGATATTGATGACATGCTGCAGGGTTTGACGGACGAGTTGGATGCAATGTTGGAGCAGGAAATGGCCAGCTGATAAAGCTTTTAGGATCACATAGACTATATTTTACCATAATTAATATATTAGTATTAATTTACAATTATTATGGAATGTCAGGTTTAATTTTGGTGTGACTCTAGTTTTCTATATCACTTGTGTTGATTAATATTATACTGCACTAGAAAATTAACTTTAATTAAATATTCTTTCTTCTTCACACCTGCAATAAAAATGTCCCATTTCAGTCTATATTTAACCACATTATGTGAGATGTTTCACTCACATGAAGCCCAGATATATTGTTTGCACCCTCTTCTTCCTCAAGACATAGTGAGATATAAAGAGATGCATCAGTACTCCCATAATCGCAACCATTTTGTTTGTATATTATGTTTGTAGTTAGCCACATTTCTAATGGGAAGAGGTTGCGTGGGTGGAGATAGGCACAAATATATGATATCATGTGAGGTTGCTGTAAAGCCTGGATGAAATGTGGAATCATAAACATAAAACAAAACAATATGAGGCAAGCTTTACCAAGAGAAGACAAGGTGTAGGTGGGTGTGTTTGTGGGTGGGGGTGAATGAGAACTTGCAGATAAACTTGTTTTAGATAGCAATCAACAGAAACATTAAATGCAACATTGGAACTTCATTTGGGTGTATAAGTGTTCTATGTGACATTTGAGGAAAAGAGTTTTTTTTTTTCTTTTTATAGCAGATAAATCATGGATCCATTTAATTTGTAGCAATTTTATTAGATCATTCCTGTCACTCAAACCAATTGAATGCTGATTTGAGAGCTTCAGACAATGTAGAATATATTTTGATTTCTTGTTTATCTTCAATTTCCCCTTGTTCGTCTTCAGTTTTTTTTTAGCTTATCTATATTACACATTTGATATCATAACTAGTTGCTGGGTAATAAAATTCAAATCTAGAAAATATAATGTGTGCATAACCAAAGTCCAGATAATCAAGTTTTCAATATTTTATTAAATTTATGGAATCAGTTTCACTGCAGTCGGGGCATCCCCATCCCCACTCCACTGCCGATGTCTTGAAGCATGTAAAGACTGTTCCAGTAAGGTATTGATTTTAGATACACCTGCTTTTCTCACTAAGCACTTCGGATTAACCAAATGCCTTTTCCACCTTTGGACCCCTCAGTCTCTCAAAGTATAGATCATTGTCCCACCCATTCTCCTCCTCTTCTCTTAAGGAATGAAGAACAAATTTGGCGATTTCCTCATTGTCCAGAGTAAGGCCACACTCAGTGCCAGAGCTTCCAGTGAGCTTATCGGCTGTCACATTGCCATGTACACCAGCATGCCCTGGACAACACAATCAGGTTAATGTGCTCACAGTAGAGCCATCCAAGAGCTGCAGCCACCCCTGCTGCAGACACTATCAATCTTCTAGCATGCTTTATGAGTCCATCAACAAGACTGCGTGAACCACATTCTGTGCCATGTTGTCAGCCTTTGCTGCTTTCATCTCCATTCTCATACTGGACTCCGTAATGCTACACTTGCCAGATTCCCTAGCAACTTCTCTGCCATGCTGGTATATCACAAAAACCCAACCACTGTGCTGTCCACGGGATACAGAACCATCTGTGAAGATGATATGGTCCAGAGGTGACAACACCTTTTTGATGGATTCCCATATTGCAACTTATGAAACTCCATAGGCCCAATTGCAACAATCCCTGCCGAGCTGAATGATTACTTTGGTCATCCATTTTTTTCTGCTGTTACTTTTATCCAATCCTTTCCAGCCCTATATATTCAGATCACATACTCTTCTTATGAACTCTTCCACGTCTGCCATCCAGAATTCTCCATGACTGATGCACCTGCCCTTGGTTGCACCCAATTCTGAATACAAGGAATTATTTTTGTTCCTATCTGCATTCAAATAAGTTTAACCTGTATTTTCTTTTTAAGCAAACATTGTCTCTGGGCCTCATCTAAATGACAGAATGTGTATTCTGCAATTTTAAACATTGAGTACAAGGAAAGCTTACCATAAAGTAATGAACTTCATGTTGCATCTTTGTGCAATATTTTTTTAAGTTATAATTTACTGATGTAAAGCAAAACACAGTCTTTGTGATTTAAAAATTGTATTGTGCATGTATTACATTTCACATTGTGGTAGCAATATTGTTTCCAAAAATTAATTTTATATTAATATATTGCAACTTGTGGCTGGACACTTTAAAGATAGATAATTGTCGCCATTGTAACTGTTTAATAATTAATTATAATAATTCATAAATAGCAATAAGAATTCAGGGGCCTGGGTTTGTTCTATAAATAAGAGTCTGCTTCTGGATAAGAAAGTCTCAAGTTCGAATCCAACTACAGACAGTAGGAATTTTTCTCTTTGATTCCATGTTTTCTTCATGGCTTTCTATCTATCTATCTATTGACCTTTCGAGCCGTAGCCGGCCCATAGGGCGTAGACCAAGATACTCCTTCTCTTATCTAAATTTTTGTTCTAGCAGTTTTCAATTCTTTTAAAGATATTTGATCAAATCTCGCCATTTGTCTCTGTTCTGTGCAAGCAGCTCTATCTCATTGAGGGAGCCGAATCCTGCTGCTCTTGCCTCTCTCATCAATGTTCTTCTCAGTGTCTCTCTGGGTCTTCCTCTTTTCCTCTTACCTGTTGTTTCCCATGAGGACTTGCTTTGCTATTCAGTTATTATCTCTTCTCATCACATGTCCAACATATGACCATCATCTTTTCTTTATTACTGAAGATATTAGTGGTTGATTGGCGATTTCTCTAATTTCCTCATTTGTTTTGAATTCGTTCCACACTATACGAAGTATTTTCCTTAGACATTTATTTTCGAATGCGTTCAACTTTGTTTCTATATCTCTTGTTGTTTTCCAGCTTTCACACGCATACGTAAGGGTTGATAGTACATTTGATTTGAATAGTCTAAGTTTTGTGTTTGTGCTGATGAGTTTTGATTTCCACAACTTTTCAAGGCTTCTGAAAGACATTGCTGCTTCAGCTATTCTGATTCTAATTTCTTTGCTTGTATCCCCTTCTCGATCAAGGCTTTACCCTCCCTTTTATCTCTGGGTAATAAGATCCAATGTTTAGACTTCAATTAACTTTTTAAAAAAAGAAAGTCCCATGTGCACTGTACTTATTAAAGAACTCTTAGTTAAAAATCTAAAAGAGTAAATCAAATTAGCCACTGCCTGGACAGAATTGATAAGTAATAAAAATTGACACATGCTGAAGATAGAATGATGTGTATATTGTGGCTTGCTGTAGACAATCAACACAACACATCCATGCCCATGAAGATGAATGCTGAAAAAGAAGAATGAATAATCTGAATCATGATTACAGAATGTTTTGTTGTTGTTGACATAATGTCACAAGTTGATAAGTTGATGCGGACAGGGTGCTCTTTGACTCATTGATGTGGCGGGTTGTAATGGCTTTCTTGGCATTCCCCGCTCTTTCTGGAGAAGTTGGCGCTCATCTATCCCAGGCTATGCTGTGAAACTACTAGTCCAGCCCAGAGGTACTGCAATACTGGGATTTCTATATCAGTAACAGCCACCACTACAGGGAACACTGTGATCCTAGCTTCTGTTAGCCAGTCTGTTTTGATGCAGACTGTTACCAGGGGAGACCACGAGGAGGTAAAACTTCTAAGTCTTGGTCAGATGATAGTGTGCTGACCCTGCTATTGCAACCGCAGGTCGCAGGCATTTCTGCTTCCCCACTGTTTTGATATTGTTGGATATATTAAATGTTTCAAATAGTAAAATAAACCTCCTGATAAAAGAATATGCAAAATTCCAAATGCAAGATGTGTATAAAGCATATGGGCATAGACATGAAAACCATGTCAGAAAAGAATTAAATGAATTAATCCCCTCACCCTTCCATCTCAAATTTAAAGAACCAAAGTGGACAGTGTTGCTGTTATCAAGGGAAAATTGACTATGGTCTTGTCGCACATATGCATATGTGGACAGGCTGCACATATATTCCAAACATACATTTCAGGATTGCTACATATCTAACCAACTTCTGACTGAACATTTGCCCACAGTGATTCAATTAAACTACATGGAAGCCATAAAGAATTCTTAAATGTAGCAACATAGTATGAGAAGACGAGGAAAAAAGGGATAATGGAGAAAAATTGGAGGCACGGGCTGCACACCAATTTGAGAAAGTACAGCAATTGATGAAATGATAGAGAGAAAAATTACATGGGGAATGAATGAAAAATTACATGGAGAGTGAATGAAAAATTACATGGGGGATGAATGAAAAATAATGGTTGTTGGAAGTTTGAGGTATGTGTACAACCAATTTGCTATAGGGAGACATGTATGTCTGGTAAAAGAAGCTTCTCATGCGGTATTTGAACTTGACGATAGTGAACAACTTAAATTTCTGGTAATAGCTTAAAATATCCAGCGAGAAAGAGTTAAGCATTGTTTCATTTTCAAATGGTTGAATTTTTAGTTGATTGCCTGAGAATCTTGACACATTTGTCCTCAAGCAGGTCACATATCTCATTTTTTAAATTCTTTTTCACTATCTCTCTCTTGCTTTCTCCATCTCCTCTCTTCTTTGTTCAGCTTTTGTGCTCCACAGCATAAAAAAAAGAATGATGAATTCATGACACGTCATACATAGAATTTGTGTGACATTTATTAATTTCACTAATCCATTTTTAAGAGGCATTTCTTTACGAACCCACCCCTCCAAACCAACTAGTTTTTGTTACATCTGATGGTTAATGTTTTCCGTTGGATGCTATGTGTTAGTTCACACCATTTGTGTCCAGTTATTAGAACTTTTGATCAAATGTTAATTTTTGTATTATGTGTTTTCTTATGCCCATAACAATACATTGTTTTGTCGTTAATGATAACTCACTGTTGAAGTTCATCTAGTTCTGCCTAAAAGTTAAAACAATTTTTCAGGTTGTGAGACTGAATGGAAAGATGTTCATACATTTATCACTGTAATATCTCTTAAGTAAAAAACATATTGGTATCACATGTGTGTGCATTAGTAGTATATATGTATATAGTATAATATTAATCCCTTTTAAATTAGGTAATTTAAAATTAAGGGTCCTTAATAAATTGAAGACAAAGTGCTCACCTCATCTCATGCTTAAAGATGCCCACTTGAAATCCCAAATGGAATAACAGGTTTATTTTTCCAGTAATCTCTGCTTCCAGCTTGGAAAGTGTTGAAGACCTATGTTCCACAGGGAGTTGAAAGGAAAAAGGAGAAATTTCTGCTAGTTTGCTTGTGTTGACCCAATGACTAAAGAAATGTCTGCTTGTTTGTTCATGTTCATTCAGTGACTAAAGAAATGTCTGCTTGTTTGCTTGTGTTCACCCAATGATTACAGAAATGTCTGCTTGTTCACTTGTGTTCACCCAAAGACTAAAGAAATATCTGCTTGTTTGCTCATGTTCACCCAATGACTAAAGAGATGTCTGCTTGTTTGCTCATGTTCACCCAATGACTAATGAAATGTCTGCTTGTTTGCTCATGTTCACCCAATGACTAATGAAATGTCTGCTTGTTTGCTTGTGTTCACCCAATGACTACAGAAATGTCTGCTTGTTCGCTTGTGTTCACCCAAAGACTAAAGAGATGTCTGCTTGTTTGCTCATGTTCATCCAATGACTAAAGAAATTGTTAGATCTTTTCATCATCCATTCTTAAAAGGGCGCAAAGGGGTGTTGTGGTTGTGCAGTAAAACTGTTATATTTGCACCTCTCAGCCCAATACATCCCACTTTAACACAGTATTTTTTTAGTATCAGGTTGCTATTGCTCTCAATCCCTATTCTCGTGGCAAGACTAGACTGGTTATTGTTTCTAGGAGCATTATGAAGCGGTGGGGCTGGATCTGGATAATTTTAGTTCACTGATCCCCGTGCCACAGAGATGGGATTTCTCAGAAGAATGTTGAAAGTTCCCTGGACAGCTAAAAAGACCAATGAGGAAGTTCTCAAAGAGGCCAACACAAAAAGGGAGCTCCTAAAAACATCAGAAAGAAGCAATCAATATTTTTCGGGCACATCATGAGAAGAGGAAAGTTGGAATACTTCGTTACTACTGGCAAAATAAAAGGAAAGAGAGATCGCGGGCGACAAAGAGAGAAAATACTGGATAACTTGGTGTCATGGCATGGAAAACAGTCAACAATAGAACTGATACGATGCACTGTAGATAGAAGATTGTGGAGAGGGACATGATCACCTACGCCAACCGGTATGGCACATGATGATGATAATGATCCCCGTGCAAGCCTTCAGCTATGATTTTCTGACAGTTTTCATTTCTGTCATTGAACTGCACCTTCCAGTAATCTCTGAATTGTTATTATTTATTGCTTGTATATGCCAGCTTTATATTTCAAGCAAAGTCCACAGTGACTGGGTTATCTGGATTTTGTGTGAAAATCACTTTTTTCCTATTTTTCACACCGACAACTGTGTGCTCAGATGTCCCTCACCATACGGGCTGATATTCTAAGGCTTCAGAGGTACTCTCATTTTTTTATGGTCAAGAGTTTTGGCAAATTTGAGTAGATTTTTCCTATTAATTTTACCCAGGCAGGAGCCATTTCTTGACCTACTATTTTTTATTTCCATCTACCTAGAGTTCTTTAACTCTTTTCCGTACGTTTCGCCACATTGTGTGCCATGCTGATTTCGGCAGCGTACATTTCACCACATTGTGCACCATGCTTAGTTTGATTAATGTGAACGCCATCAAACCATATTCTTTTTACATGTCTTGTATCATCTTGGTATTGGTGAAATCTAATAGCTTGTTCAATTATCTAAAAATTCATGTATAATATGTTATATTTTGATAAATATAATTATGTAGATTTGTTCTTAAAACCATTAAAAATTTTGCCTCTGAAATCTCTTCAGTTGCGTCGATAAAAAGCTTCTGTATGGAAAGAGTTAAAGTACACATAATGCATGAACCGCCTGTTTTTTGCCACTATTCGAGAGGGTTAGATGTTTTTTCTCACTAGTAAAAGTTTTAAAATATTATAATTGCTACCATTATTTAAAATTATATTTAAATGAAAAGATTAATTATATTAAAATTAAAATTATATTAATAGTTTTGCAAAAATTGTTTAAGCACAGATGATATACTTGTGCTGCAGAGTATGTGCACTGTGTTGAGTTCCTTACTATTCTAGCAGACAAGATCTGAATAAAGGATTCTCTCCATTCCTTATAGCATATGGGAATATGGTGTTAGTGCCTATTCTTCTCCATTCCTTATAGCATATGGGAATATGGTGTTAGTGCCTATTCTTCTCCATGAACAGTGGCACATTTTATGGTTGATGTGGTCAGTATCACTCCAGGCCACCTTATTCTTTTAGGAAAATTTCTATGGGTACCTATTTTCAAAGGTTTGGCGAACCTTGAAAACATTAAGAAAAATAACCAATACCAAGATGAAGTAAGGTAAAGGTAAAGTACTTGAACCGGCGTAGAGTATATACCATATGTGCCTGTCAGAAATGTTCGGATATGTATAGTGTAGTCAAGCATCGAAACTCAGATGCGAAGCAACATTCAGGATAATATACCCATTTCTGAACCTGTATATTCAAGAGTACAATTCACACTGAGCGAAAACATCGGTCGGAATAATCTAATATACCAACCAAGATGAAGTGTGTTAGATGAATGAAAGGAAACAGCCTGAGAGACAAGATCAGAAATAAAGAACTGAGGAAAAATGCTTGGATTAATTCCACCCATAGAATACATAAAGAAACAACAAATAAAATGGTTTGGCCACATAAGACAGAAAGTCCAAACACAATACAAAGAGCTTTTAATAAACATTGCGAGAATACTAGACTCAAGGGCTAACCATTAAAAAGATGGATTGATGGAGTATTAGTAATACTAGGAAACATAACAGCTGCAAAGGTCAACAGAAGAGCAAAAGACTGCAAATTATGTCTCCCCTCAACGCTGTCAGGCAAATGAGGAAGGAAAGTAGAAGGTGAGCCTTGCAGTCATGTCAGTCCAAAAAAAAATGCCCCACATTTGAGAATTAAACACAGACACTTTTAGTCAGTAGTTTCATTGTCATACATGAAAGACAGACATCAGATATCATTACCCAAAGACCAGGGGAGGGTAAACCCACAAAACCACTTATTTTTTTATTTTCCACCACCTGTTGTGAGTATTGAACACAGGACCTTCATGCCCAGAGGCCAACATCTTTCCTCTAGACCATGCAGCCCCTTAATAGGAGCAGTAGAAAGATTGGTATTGAAGTCATCTAAACCTGTCTCTGCACTGTTGAATGTCTTGGACATTTCACTGGGATAGTAGTATGCTGATTTTTTCCTTGCTTTCCATACTACATTATAGAGCAGTGAGCTCTTGTTTACAAATAACTATTTCTGATTGCTACTACAAGTTAGTGCCATTTTCTAACCACCTACACAGATGTACTGGTGCATATTCCCCACAGTTTTTTTGCATCACTTAATGCTTGTACCAAACTTCTAACGAAGGTAGGGCAGTCAACATTTACTTCCTTTATTAGGTAGAAAATATGATCTACTTCTAATTTTATCAATTTAATTCAGCTGTTGATTACTTTCAAAAATAAGTATTCAATGTTTGTATAATTTAACTGTATCTCTTACATAAGCAATTTGTTTTGTTTCAAAATATTTATACTGTTTATTAATTGTTTCTGTTTTCTTGTGTTTAGTTTGTCCTAGTTGCTGTTCTTTTATTTATCTTAGTTTAGCATTTGACACAGTTTGTTGATTATGGTTGATATCAATTTTTGTCTGTGATAGGATTAAATATTTTGACATTTTTGTATTATTGATATTTAACTTATTTTGAGTAGTGCTATTTACGACAAATTACTCATATGTTTTACAAGTTATTTAGTCATTTTTAAAATCTTGCAATAAATAGCTTTGGGCATTGTATATTTTCAAAAGGCTTGGGAAACAGTCATGAACAAAAGCATACCAAAGTTAGTTACACGGAACATGCAAAACACAGGGCAGCACAAATAATTACAGAAAAAAAGAATAACGGAAACCCTTAATTGGTGCGTGTATTAATTCTTGGAATAAATAGTTCTTGGAAATTATGTTTCTTTAGTTGATGAATTGATTAATTCTTGGAATAAATAGTTCTTGGAAATTATGTTTCTTTAGTTGATGAATTGATTAATTCTTGGAATAAATAGTTCTTGGAAATTATGTTTCTTTAGTTGATGAATTGATTAATTCTTGGAATAAATAGTTCTTGGAAATTATGTTTCTTTAGTTGATGAATTGATTAATTCTTGGAATAAATAGTTCTAAGACATTATATACGATGCTTAGCTGGTGAATGAATCATCATAAGAACATCATTCAGTTCACAGTGGAACATATGATTTATTAATCATGGAAAACATTTGTTAACATTTTTTTGACTGTTGATTTTATTTGGATAATGTATTCACCCCCATTGTCCAACACTCATTAGTCACTGGTTGTCATATTTTTTGTAGTAGAGGTCAAGGTATTAGATGTGAATTGGGAGCATAGCTTAGGTAGCAAAACAATATAAGGCACTACCATCTAGTCAGTAGTTGACACCAGGCTGCTGGTGCCTTCAGCATGAATTCTGTAGTGATACCAGCATTAACTCAGAGCTTTAACTCATTTTTTCTGGTGGCAGGGTGAACCATGGGAGCTGTTTAGAAACCTTGGGTGATCCCACTTTTTCAAAGTGGATTTTATCTCAGGTCACTGGTTGGGTGGTGAGTGCTTTTAACAAACTACCATTTGGTAGGTTATAGTTTTATCATTATTTGTTTCTATACTGGACATCAGACATATTCATTGCAAAAATTTGCATAATTGTTTGCACAAAGAAGAATAATTTCTACATTATTTTGCTAACTGAGGGCAATATATATATATATATATATATATATATATATATATATATATATATATATATATATATATATATATATATATATATATATATATATATATATATATATATAGACAAGTGGAATAATATTAAAACAGGATGAATTTAAATATTTGGGAACTTTGTTAACCTCAGACGGAAGATGTACAAAAGAGGTGAGATGCAGAATGACTCAGGCAAAAGCAGCTTTCCAAAAAATGAGGAAGATACTATGCAATCCATTTTTGACAATAGAAAAAAAAATAGTTCTTAAATGTTACATAGAGCCAGTCTTAACATATGGATGCGAATCATGGACAATAGGACAACAGACAAGAAAATCACTGGAGTCTGTAGAAATGTGGTTTTACAGAAGAATGTTGAGAGTACCATGGACAGCTAAGAAGAGTAATGAAGATGTTCTGAGAGAGGTCAAAGCAAAAAGAGAGCTAATTTCCAATATCAGGAAGAAACAATCATCATTTTTTGGCCATGTAATGAGAAGAGAATAACTAGAATATATTGTAACAACTGGAAAAACTGAGGGATGAAGAGATAGAGGGAAGCAAAGAGAAAAAATAACAGACAGCTTAAGAGAAAGGCTTGGCAGAAGGTCAACAACAGAAATTATAAATAGCTGCTGAGATCAAAAGTTGTGGAGAGACATGATCACCTACGCCAGCAGGCCCGGTACTTGATGATATATATATATATATATATATATATATATATATATATATATATATATATATATATATAATGTATATTCCATTTTTGACAATAGAAACAAGAAAAGGAGTTCTTAAATGTTGTGTAGAACCATTCTTAACATATGGATGTGAATCATTGACAATAGGACAACAGACAAGAAAATCACTGGAGGCTGTAGAAATGTGGTTTTACAGAAGAATGTTGAGAATACCATGGACAGCTAAGAAGAGTAATGAAAATGTTATGAAATATGCCAAAGCAAAAAGAGAACTAATTTCCAATATTAAAAAGAAACAGTCATCATTTTTTGGCCATGTAATGAGAAGGGAACAGCTGGAATATATTGTGACAACTGGAAAAATTTAGGGATGAAGAGATAGAGGCAAGCAAAGAAAAAAGATACCAGCCAGCGTAAGAGAATGTCTTGGCAGAAGGTCAACAACAGAAAAGATAAATAACTGTTGAGATTAAAAGTTGTGGAGAGACATGATCACCTATGCCAGCAGACATGATCTTTAGTAAAAATAATGATTAAATATATATATATATACAGTATATATATATACATATTCAGATCAAATGTACTATCAACCCTTACGTATGTGTGTGACATTGGCATATTCTCTATACTACCTACGGTAGTCTGAACATATTAATGAAATGCAAAAGGAAATGATAATTTATTATATTTTTTTCATAATTATATTACAAATTTTCAAATATTCTATTACACATTTCGAAGGCCAATATGATTTATTTGCTTTGATTTGCATTTATTAAAGCAAGGTTTTCCTATGACCGCTATAACATTTGTGAATGAAGCCGAAACTACTATAAAAAAAATAGTACATGAAACCGCTAATCAGCAGCTGTACATTTCTCTTCTCTCTGACTTAGAATTAATGACCTTGACTTTCAAAAATTCCCGTCAGAATTATACGGGCGAGAGCTACCTATACAAATGCGGTTTAATGGGTTATTTTTAGCTCTAGCCAATCAGAATCGTCACAAAGTGAAAGTGAAACTAGGTCTGATTACCAGAACTTCCTAACCTATTTATAACTATGTTATGCGCATCAGCATCTGTAGAAAGAACTTTTTCTGCTCTCAAGAGAATCAAATCTTATTGTTGCTCAACTCAGACACAAGAATGCTTATCTGGTTTGGCAATAATGTCCATTGAGAAATCATTCCCTCAGAAACTTAGAAACCAATCCAACAGTACTTTGAATGACAAGTCATCAAAACATTTTAGTCCCAAACAAGATGGATATAATTAACATAAATAAGTAAGTAATTTAAAATGTAGTGATGTCATTAGAAAATATTACTTCATGTTAACCTACTGAATATAATGTATGTCTTTATTTATTATGTCAGCGGTGGCCCAGACCCCAAAACCAGTATACGCCACTGGCGTGTGAAAGCTGGAAAACAACGAGAGAGATAGAAACAAAGTTGAGCGCATTCAAAAATAAATGTCTAAGGAAAATACTTGGTATAGCGTGGAACGAATTCAAAACAAACGAAGAAATTAGAGAAATCGCCAATCAACCATTAATATCTTCAGTAATAAAGAAAAGACGATGGTCATATGTTGGACATGTGATGAGAAGAGATAATAACCGAATAGCAAAGCAAGCCCTGATGTGGGAAACAACAGGTAAGAGGAAAAGAGGAAGACCCAGAGAGACACTGAGAAGATCATTGATGAGAGAGGCAAGAGCAGCAGGAATTGGCTCCCTCAATGAGATAGAGCTGCTTGCACAGAACAGAGATAAATGGCGAGATTTGATAAAATATCTTTAAAAGAATTGAAAACTGCTAGAATAAAAATTTAGATAAGAGAAGGGGTATCTTGGTCTACGCCCTATGGGCCGGCTATGGTTCGAAAGGTCAATAGATAGATAGATTTATATATTTCCATAATTGTTTTTGACTTCACAGCCCAGTATGCCCTTGTGAGTCATAAATTAAAGTCTTGACAGAAAGGATGAGTGCTTGCTTTTACTACATAATGTTTGAAAATAAAATATCCTTTTTTTATTTTAAATTTAGCTCTTTCTAGGCATTTTATCAAAATGCACTTCATTCATGTATTTCTATGTTTCATGTCATGAGTCACATTATGTAGAAGTCACAGTATGTAATAATAACATTAACTGACAATCATATTATGTAACAATCAATTATTGAATAATTGTTTTATATAAAAATAACTTTGTAACAAATCATTTTACGCAACATTCACATTATTTTGAAGTTTTAATTTTGTGTTCATTTTGTCTAAAATGAATTGTTATTTATTATTGTTTCTGTATTATCATTGTTATATTCACCATTTCATGTTTCTTTATTACATTAGCACTACACTTTAAAATCCCTGACAAAACAAATATATTTACCTCTCTTGAGTAATTATGCAGTCTCATTAAAAGTGATGAAATTACCTTATTTTAACAAATTCAGCTAATATTTTTTTATGATTTCTATATTCATAATTGACATTTTTAGCTATATTCATTATAAAACCATTTTATCCAATGAAAAAATTAGTTAATTAATTGTGGTAAATAGAATGATCAAAGATTTTTTAAAATTTACTACATTGTCAAAGTTAAAATGATCACCTTTCAAACCATTAACTGAAGGCTGCAAGGCTTTCTAGGACTGGATGCTCCAGCAGATGTACCAATATTGCTGTGCTTTGAGACTCTTAATCATTGAGAA
This sequence comes from Megaustenia siamemsis, assembly GCA_032433765.1. Classification (NCBI taxonomy): domain Eukaryota; kingdom Metazoa; phylum Mollusca; class Gastropoda; order Stylommatophora; family Ariophantidae; genus Megaustenia; species Megaustenia siamemsis. Next base: position 60,237,938 of record JAVIAB010000117.1, read on the forward strand.
ATTTGGAAAGTTCATTGATATATGCTAAATTATTCAACAAGAATGTGTATTTCAACAGTCAGCATGTATTTTCTATATTCTAAAGCATGTAATTAAAGTTAATTTAATCAAAGCGCATATCATTTTCATATGAGCAAATATCTCGTAATCTGTTTAAATCTGTTTGTATATTTGTTTAATAGATTTATACGTGATATCATCAAGTGATACAAAATAATTATATTTTAACATTTTCAATATTTTAGTTCTTGACTGAATGAAACCATAATATTTTTTATGTTCTGAATCATTTAAAACTGTTGTGTTCTTTCACAGATGATGAAAATTATGCATGTCTATGATCTTAGTAAAACTTCTATAACTAAGTTTTATTTTTGTCAATCCTCATTTGATTCTAAATCCTGCAGTCTTACAATTGTAATTTCATGTCCATATTCAAACATCTAAACCAAAGAGAATAATAGCACATCTAATTTAAAATAATATATTATTTTTAATGAATGTCTTATATTTTATAGACATTGTTTTACTTTAGGTGCTTTCAAAACTAAAATATCAACTCTCACATTGCTTTGGACTCTTACATATCCAAAAGTAAAGTAAAGTGCCCCGTCACGCCAAGTGGCATATAGGAAATATTGTGTTAGTTACCATAATTTTTATAAACCTTCAGCTCATGATTTTTGGGTTAATGTGGTCTGTATTACACCCGTGCTGCTTTATTTTCCCAGAAAAAAATCTGGTACCCATTTAAGACTGCGTGAACCCGGAAGCTATCAGTCAGGATTAAATCCAACCTCTTGTCCATTAGTAGCCGAGTTCACTAACCACTGAGCTACGGCGGCTCCATTGTGTATCCAAGATATAAATCAATTATCTTAACATAATCTAAAAAATAAACAGGAGAAATCTGAAACAAAATTGCAATGCGTTAAATAGTTGAGCACAGTAATAACATCAGATTGAAGATGCACCACAGAAATAAAAAGCAGAATAGCGCAGACCAAAATAGCATTTCAGAAAATTAAAAACGTCTTTTGCAAGAAATCTATCTCAAGAGAAGTGAGAAAGAGTTCATTGGTGCTATATAGGGCCAATTCTGACCCATGGAAGCGAACCATGGAGAGTAAACAAACAAATGAAAAGATTATTAGAGGCCACAGAGATGAGATTTCTCTTAAAAATGTTGAAAGTTTCCTCAACAGTTAAAAAGACCAATAAGGAAATTCTCAAAGAGGCCAACACAAAAGGGAACTCCTAAGAAACATCAGAAAGAAACAATCAACATTTTTTGGGTACAGCATGAGAAGAGGAAAGTTGGACTACTTCGTTACAACAGACAAAATACAGGGAAGGAGATATAACAGATGACAAAGAGAGAAAATACCAGATAGCTTGTTGTCATGGCATGGAAAACAGTCAACAACAGAATTGATACGATGCACGATGGATGGAAGGTTGCAGAAGGACATTATTGTCTACGGCAACTGGTATGGCATACAGTGATAGTGATAACATAATCTAAAATTATTACAAAAATTATTAAGATAGATAATAGCATAATTTTAAGTAATCAACAACAAGTGATCTTAATATAATTATTAGCATTAAAATATAATGTACGCTTTGTGTGACAACTTATCTGAAGAGATCAGGTGTTTTGTTTAGAAACTAAAGACATATTTAAATACTAAACTAAATATTTTGCTATTAATTCAACCACCCTTCTGTAGCACACCATGTGATGAGAAGAGATTACAAGAAAATCACAAAGAAAGCCCTCAAATTAGAAACAGTAGGCAAACGTACAAGAGGCTTGCCCAGAGATACATTAAGAGGAACACAGATAAGAGAGGTAAAGAGAGTACTGATATTGAGAGGCTGATCAAGAACATGAAGGATTTCTCCAAAATTCTCTGCAGGTCCAGTGCAAAACAAAGCCTGAGTGAATAATAGTAACAAACCTTGGACATAGAAAGTTTGTTATTTGTTTCTGTATATGCCATCTCCAGCATGAGAGGAACTAACTAATGTAATCAATAACAACTTCATTAATAATAATGAGCTATTAAAGTTAGACTTCTGCAATCATGAAATTATGCCAGGTGCCATATTGTCATCAAAGGCTAACTGTATCTCCAGCAGCATCTCTGTCTCTTGCCTTATATTCCTCCCACCTCTGTTTATTTGAGTGTGATATAGAGGTCTTCATGGAGGATTTATTTCAAGAATGAGTCACATTCAGTGCCAACAGGAAGAGGAAACTGGATGAACAGATCAGGAACATGTATAAGCAATGATTTATGAGAACCATTAGTTTCTACTTACTTTAGGTTATGAGAAACTGGGCACCTATAGGCCTGCCTGGAGTGCTAAGAAATTAAGTCTGCCAGACTGCTATTAGTTAACCTTGTTTGTTACTTTCCCATATCACAAAGCAATTATGTCATCCCCTTGCCTATTTGCCTTCACTCTTGCCCTTGTATGATCTATGTCCTCTCATTGTGTGTGGAATTATGTTTCTCTTGTGTTATCTTTATTTCTTTCTGTATTTTTTATATCGGTTGAACTTAACTGACTTTCACATTGTATCTGGTCTTTTGTTACCTCATTAACTATTAAATGAAAATTAAATCGGAATGGATTAACCTTCACTATCAGTGATAATTCATAAGTTTATATAAAATTGGTGAAAATGAATAAATATGATAGAAAGTTTATATTTTTACAATAGTGGTGATAGAATGTAGTTAAAAGTCTCAATTCGATTTTCTGTTTAATAATGACATAATGAGAATGGAAATGTCATAACAGCAGCATGTTGGGTTAACTGCTCAAAGTACATTAGCCTGTTTTCCACAAGAAACTTTCCATTAGACCCAGGTTTAAGAAGATAGGTCTCACACTGGATGAGCCCAACAGCCCTGGCCAGCAACCACCTTACGAGAAGGAAAGTTCCCACATCAAACTAAGATCCAGCCTGCTGTAGAAGGAGTGTGTCAGCCACAGCACAGGTTTAGAGGAAAAATCATTATACATGTGCATACATGAGTACTTACCATGCGACCAGCTCATCATAGTGTGTTATTTTGTTGTTCTTCCCCGTCCATCATGAAACAGGACAAATAGTCAAGTTCATATGATCACAAGACTTGAACACTGAATAAGAAGAAGAAAATGGACTCCTGGTTTGCAGGATTTGTGAAGGTAATAACAGAAAGTAACACTGGTTCCTTGCCCCGAGCTGCTGGAACTTGAAAGGTTATCATACCACATCCTTACATCTAGATATGCTATGGGATTGCTTTTTTTTCATTAGTATCTAATATCACCATCATCATCAAGTACTGGGCCTGCTGGCGTAGGTAATCATGTCTCTCCACAACTTTCGATCTTGACAGTTATTTATCATTTCTGTTGTTGACCTTCTGCCAAGCCATTCTTTTAAGCTGTCTAGTATTTTTTCCTCTTTGCTTCCCTCTATCTCTTTGCCCCTCAATTTTTCCAGTTGTTACAATATATTCCAGTTGTTCTCTTCTCATTACATGGCCAAACAATGATGATTGTTTCTTCCTAATATTGGAAATTAGCTCTCTTTTTGCTTTGACCTCTTTCAGAACATTTTCATTACTCTTCTTAGCTGTCCATGGTATTCTCAACATTCTTCTGTAAAACTACATTTCTACAGACTCCAGTGATTTTCTTGTCTGTTGTCCTATTGTCCATGATTCACATCCATATGTTAAGACTGGCTCTACATAACATTTAAGAACTCTTTTTCTTGTTTTTATTGTCAAAAATGGATTGCGTAGTATCTTTCTCATTTTTTGGAAAGATTCTAATATCACAAGTCTCAATTATTTGAAATAATGAAGAATTGAACTTAACTTACTTATCCGATCACCATGCAGCATGAAACGTTGTAGGGAGAATGTTGTTTTTCTATGCTCAGCCGTAAGTGTCAACTTTACTGCAGCCATGCACATATTTATATGTTTGGAGGAAAAACTGTGTTAGTGCAGGTTTTGTCATTGGCTAGCAGCAGATTCTGTGGGTGATGTGGTCAGTATTACGCCATTAGCCCCACTTTCCCAGAAAAATCCAGTACGCATTTATCTTGGGTAAATCTAGGAGCCGTTGATCAGAATCAAACCTGACCTCTTGTCTTTAGTCCTTCGCTAATCACTAAACAACATCAGCTCCCATTTAGTTAAGATATAACTAATAACATTTAGTTAAGATTATAACTAATAACATTTAGTTAAGATATAACTAATAACATTTAGTTAAGATATAACTAATAACATTTAGTTAAGATATAACTAATAACATTTAGTTAAAACATAACTAATAACATTTAGTTAAGATATAACTAATAACATTTAGTTAAGATATAACTAATAACATTTAGTTAAGATATAACTAATAACATTTAGTTAAGATATAACTAATAACATTTAGTTAAGATATAACTAATAACATTTAGTTAAGATATAACTAATAACATTTAGTTAAGATATAACTAATAACATTTAGTTAAGATATATCTAATAACATTTAGTTAAGATATAACTAATAACATTTAGTTACGATATAACTAATAACATTTAGTTAAGATATAACTAACAATTAAAACTTAAAGGCTAAAGATGTCCTTGATATTCATAAATGTCAGAGCGGCTACTATTGTGTATTTAGTAATTATGTTTCTTCATAAACAAGTGTGATTCACACATGATTGACGTTCAGATAAAGCCTGACTTATATCTCATCCAAGATTTCAGATCACAAGCTTGTAATTTAGCTTATTTTAGTTAAAAATGTATAATGTTATTTTATCTTTGAATAATGGCCTCTCTGATGTGAACAATTTGCATGAATAATAACACAGACCTAGTATATAATCAGCATCATGTGTCGTGCCTTGTAGTGTTAATGATAAATTTCATTTAAAACCTTCTGTCTCCAGAGCTTCAACACTTTAAAGTTTTCTGTGACTTATGTGCTAATAAAGACATGAGTTTTCTGCTAAGGAAAAAGAGAAAGAGACTTGAGAGTCCTCAACTTTTCTGCCTGGGAAAGAGAGAAAGAGACTTGAGAGTCCTCAACTTTTCTGCCTGGGAAAGAGAGAAAGAGACTTGAGAGTCCTCAACTTTTCTGCTAAGGAAAGAGAGAAAGAGACTTGAGAGTCCTCAACTTTTCTGCTAAGGAAAGGGAGAAAGAGACTTGAGAGTCCTCAACTTTTCTGCTAAGGAAAGGGAGAAAGAGACTTGAGAGTCCTCAACTTTTCTGCCTGGGAAAGAGAGAAAAAAACTTGAGAGTCCTCAACTTTTCTGCCTGGGAAAGAGAGAAAAAAACTTGAGAGTCCTCAACTTTTCTGCCTGGGAAAGAGAGAAAGAGACTTGAGAGTCCTCAACTTTTCTGCCTGGGAAAGAGAGAAAAAAACTTGAGAGTCCTCAACTTTTCTGCCTGGATGTTTCTCTACAATCTTTGGTAGTCAATGACAGTCAGGCTGCAGTTGTATGATTTTTAAACAAACCTTTCTATGTTTTATGTTAATTTGCTGTTTTCAGCATTTCATTGCTTCAGAATGTCTTGATGCCTCAATCCCTTTATCTTTCCCATCCAGAATCTTTCTTTCTTTCTTCAGAGCGTTAGTTGCTGTCAATGTTTTCTTTCTTTATTCAGAGCTGTACTTGCCCTCAATGTTTTCTTTCTTTATTCAGAGCTGTACTTGCCCTCAGTGTTTTCTTTCTTTCTTCAGAGCTTTACTTGCTCTCAATGTTTTCTTTCTTTATTCAGAGCTTTACTTGCCCTCAATGTTTTCTTTCTTTATTCAGAGCTTTACTTACCATCAATGTTTTCTTTCTTTATTCAGAGCTTTACTTACCATCAATGTTTTCTTTATTTATTCAGAGCTGTACTTACCATCAATGTTTTCTTTCTTTATTCAGAGCTGTACTTACCATCAATGTTTTCTTTCTTTTTTTTTCAGAGTTTTACTGGCCCTCAATGTTTTCTTTCTTTCTTCAGAGCTGCACTTGCTCTCGATTTTATCTTTCTTTCTTCAGAGCTTTACTTGCTCTCAATGTTTTATTTCTTTTTTCAGAGCTCTACTTGCCTTCAATGTTTTCATTCTTTCTTCAGAGCTTTACTTGTCATTAATGTTTTCTTTCTCTAATAGTGTTCTCCTATTTTTCTTTTCAATAACTGGTGTCAGTTTCCTAATTATTGATCACTTATTGATGTTGTTTTCTGTGATATTTTGCTTCATTTTTATTTGTTAACTGTTCATAATCTGTTGAAGGAAAGTTCTTTTTCAGAAAACACCTTATTATTAATGCAAGGGATTTTTGGACTGTTATTATCCATGTCTGGAAAATCACATGCATCAACAGATAAATGATTGTTGTTTTTCTACCTGTTGTACTAATCTTCATGAAATCTTCCTATACCTTTTCTTGATTGTTTACATAATCACATCATTTTGTTCTCAGAAAGTTGATGGTCTGACTCAGATAGCCTGTTATTGCCGTAAAGTTTGTTATTACTAGGTGGATCAAAAAAGGGCATATTACTCCTTTGTGAAGTCAACCGCTCTACAGAGAATATTCTACTGTTTGTTTGTCCTTCCAAATAGATAAATGTCTGAAAATTTGCTTTATCATTTTATATTTGGTACTGAATTCTTCGGTTCTTAATGTGAAGATCTTCATTTGATCTCTTCTCAACATGAAATGGTAGAACACTGTAGCAGAACATTTATTTTGAATGTTCGTTTTTTCTTGAGATATTTTATTATGACGTCGTTTATTTCTGTTTATTTTACTTCTTTTTAACTTGTCAATAAACATGTTGCATTTAAAACAAACTTGCAAAATAATGATATTCTTGTGACTACAGTATGTGATTGTTTATCAAATTATTGTTTCTTTGTATTGTTTATTTTTTGCAACCTCATAATTTTTTTGAATCCCTTTGTATTTACATTTTAATATTTGTCATGTTGATTGTTATTGCGTTTATATTTTTAATTGTCAAAGTGACTCATCTATTATTATGAATACTTTTTCTTCACCACAAACAAAACACATTTTCAATAAATCTATCCAGTTACTTTCTCTTGTATGTTTATTTGTCTAGTTTTGTCCCTATCATATGCGTTCCTCTATCTATCCACTAAATCCTTGTTTTTCGCATTTATATGTTTATAAATATCCAGATATATGTAATAAATATCAATTTTGTTTTGATCTTTTTTATAGTGCCTCATTGTTTATAACTCTCTTCCCTATATATTTCTTAATCTATCTATATTCTCTTTCACTATGGATTCCTGATCGAGACCATTTTTAAAATGAGATGCTTCTTATTTTTCTCTTCAATTCTCTCATTATTGTATTCTTGTTGTTTTTTTATATAATGTCCACATTAGTCATCATATCATACCATCTCAGTTCATGCATTATAAGAAACACCTATATTTGATAATCTAAATTCAGATATCTCTTTTGCTTATCGCTAAATTTCTAAGCCATACAGCTGATATGACATGTGAGCTGGAGATACTTATCTGTGTGTTGACATAAATTTCCTATGATTTTCATGTATTTCCTCACTGTTTCACTTTTGCATCTTTTATTTCCACATATGTCAAATGTTACTATATACTAACATATAAATGATTACAATACGAAGCATGAAAGGTGTACAATTTATTAATTCAAAGATAAGTAGGAGATTCTTGAAGTGTTTTCATAGATTATTGTTTGTCTTGTATGTAGCTCAGAGAAACAGCTTTAGTTGACATTTGGTTTGTTGAATTGACTTGCATTTGTGATTCAAACATGGAATAAAGATTTGAAAGTGAACATTTTTATGTGTAACTGTATTTGCTCTGTTGTTGATCTTCTACCATTAGATGAAGATAGTTCCTCATACCAGACTACTCATTCTGCTTCTTTCTTCTTCTCTTCATAGCTATGACCAGGAACAGAGAAAACATGGGAGCAAAATCAAAGTGCTTTTATTTTGTTTGTTTGTTTGTGTACTTTCCCTAATTAATACGTAGTGCATTCAGAAAGTAATGCACCACATCGGTTTTCTCGGGAACCGCTAATTAAAAAAGTATGAAATTTGTACACAGTATATGTGGATATGGTATGTAAACATATGTATCATTCAACATAATCCCCATCCACTTGTACAGCTTTATGCCTGCGCACAACAAGTGCATGTATTCCTAGCCTGTACCAATCTTTGTCTTGATTGTGTAGCCATTTCTTCGCAACTTGAATTACACCTTTATCATCTTCAAACCTTTTTTTCTGCAGAGGGCATCTTTGAACCAAAGATATTGAAATCAGAGGGTTCCAAATCAGGGCGGTATGGTGGATGGGGAAGTACAGTTCAACCCAATTTGGTGATTGCTTCCCATGTTGCCAGATTTCTGTGAGGGCACAAATTGTCATGAAGGAGAAGCAGGTCTGCTGGATTCTTGTGCGGCCGAACTCTGCGAAAACGTTGATTGAGGTTTTTTTCAATATCTTAATGTAAGCTTGCGAATTGATCGCCTCTCCTCCTGGCATAACATCCACAAGAATCACACCTTCAATATCCCAAAAGACAGTGACTATGACCTTTCCAGCTGAGGAAGATGTCTTGAATTTCTTTCTTCGGGGTGAGTGCGAATGATGCCACTCCATTGACTGTCTTTTTGTCTCAGGTTAAGAGATTTGATTAGAGAATCTGAGAGTTTTTATAATTGCATTTGCACTACTAATGCTGACTGACAACTTTAAGGCCAATTGTTGAGTAGTGATGCACCTATCAACAAGAATAATGCCCTCAGCGCATTTTAACAACTCTGCATTGGTGGCTGTGGCAGGTCATCAACAGCGCGGCTGATCAAGAAGCTCTGTATCTGCTTTCCGATTCTTTTATTCTGTTAACCCAGCGACTTACTGTGCTCCTGTCGTCTGCAAAACTTCCATACACATCACATAGGTGCTTGTGAATGTTCACAATGGTTTCCTTCTCTAACACAAAAAATCATATCACAATTCGCTGCCTATAATGCAAGTTGTTAATATGCTCCATTTCAACGGTTTAGCGCAGTTATATTACTTGACCAATTGCAGTGAAATTTGGTGCACACAATCGACACATGCCATATTTAAAGTGTGCAAAACTTCATATTTCTATGTTTATTATTAGCTGAGAAATCTGATGGAGTGCATTACGTTTTGAACGCCCCTCATATTTGCAGGATGTCCAAAGTCTGCCTCAAACTGTTAATCTGTTTTTACTATTCTCTGCTAGATTGCCCTTAGCCTTGGAGGTTGTCGAAACATCTAATTATTTTGTGCTGTCCTCTCTTGGTAAAACTGCCATATACAATTTTGCCTTCCTTTAAGTTCACTGTAAGATGGCTCTCTTTTGAGCAAGACCAACCCAGCATCTTCTTGTTATTATGTTGTGTATTTCTAAAGAACACTTAACTGTCATAAGAACTTTCTTTCTTGCTTTGATTCCAGTCAATTATTTGTCTTTATTGTTCCCTATATTTTATTCAGTGTGGTTCACAGGTTTACTATCAAATCATCATGTACCATACCGGTTGGCGTAGGCGATCATGTCCTTCCACAATCTTCTATCTACAGTGCATCGTATCAGTTCTGTTGTTGACTGTTTTCCATGCCATGACACCAAGCTATCCAGTATTTTCTCTCTTTGTCGTCCGCGATCTCTCTTTCCTTTTATTTTGCCAGTTGTAACCAAGTATTCCACCTTTCCTCTTCTCATGATGTGCCCTAAAAATTTTGATTGTTTCTTTCTGATGTTTTTTAGGAGCTGCCTTTTTGTGTTGGTCTCTTTGAGAACTTCCTCATTGTTCTTTTTAGCTGTCCAGGGAACTTTCAACATTCTTCTGAGAAATCCCATCTCTGTGGCCTCTAATCGTCTTTTCATTTGCTTGCTATAGAGTGTTACATTATTGCGAGTTCAAATCCCAGCTGCACCACATTTTTATTTGTGATTTCTCTCTGCGGCAACCATCTCAGCAGCGAGGCCCGGCTTGAAACATCAATTCTCATCGACGGAAAAAAATAATAAGAGTACCTCCGAAGACGGAGTTATCTGCCTGTGCGGCGGGGGACATCTGTGCACACGGCTGCCAGGTAAAACCAGATTAACATGCACAATTCAGTTCCTAGTCTCTAGGGACTTTGCCAGAGGTAAAAGCTTGGCGAACGTAACAAAAAATAAATAAATAACAAATGTATTGTCAGCGCTTCTGTCTTCTTCTTCTTAGCGTTGGCCCATTAAGCGAGTGTAGATGCATTGTGTCCTAATTTACAGTAAAGCCTCGATATCTGCGTTTTTCAGGCTGACCCATTTATCTTTACCATGGGTAGCTTCTGCTTAATTTTTGCCCGGACGGCGGCCATTTTTCGACTACTCTTTTTGTCTTTAAACTGATAATGGTTCTTTGACATGTTTTTCGCCATTTTCAGAGAAGGCTAGAATCTAACTACACGGAGGCCAGGGAAGGGTGAAGTCTTGAAGAAACCAACATTTTTTTTTTTTTTTTTATTCTCATTGCTTGGGATCAAACCCAGGAGCTTCTTATCCAGAAGTCGATGTCTTACCTCTAGACCACCTTGTCCCCAGAGTTTCTGTGGCTGCTTCTGATTCATTTCACATACCGGAAGTTGTCAACAGGTAAAATCCACTTTGCTCAGAAATGGTAAGTTTCACTTCGAACATAAATTGTAAGATCTACTTTGTATAGAAATGTTAAGTCCACTTTTCTCAGAAATAGTAAGTTACACTTTGTATAAAAATGGCGAGATTCACTTTGCGTAGAAATGGTAAGATCTTCTTAGGTCAGAAATGGTATGATCCACTTTGCATTTTAATGGTGGTAATATCGTCTTAGCTCTGAAATAGTAATATCCACTTCCGGACTTCCCACAGAAATGGTAAGATCTTATAAGCTCCACGTAGCTCAGAAATTGTAAGATCTACTGTATTCAGAAATAGTGATATTCACCTTGTTCAGTATTTGCCTCTCATTCTGACAGGAAATCCTCATCTTGAACTCAATCCTATCCTCACAGATCCAACAATGTTTGCAGCTGTGCCATTGTCACAAATAAAGATGCCCATATCTTGACACAAGTTGCCAACATGCATTTGCTGACCACCTCTAACACTATGCCAGCTGGATCTGTACTCCAGACAAGTTCTGCCAAGTATCAACTATCAGTTTTAGTTAGCTGATTGGCAGTGCTCCCTAGTGTTTGGCTTTTCGTGCCAAGGCGCTGTGCTACTGAGTACGGGTTCGATCCTGCTTCGGTCCATCTATTGTTCTTTGTTTTTTTTTTCTGTTGTTGATTATTTGTCATTTTTTTCCGAGTGCTGTAAACTTACCTCTTCCTCTGAATTGATTCTACCAACCTGGATAGGGGTGTGTGGGTATGGATCAAATAAGAAAATATCATGTGTCTGTCCGATTACTACAATTCTTCATCGTCTGCCCTTTACTGCTGTCTACATCAAGATGATTATGGTTTCTCCCGTGCCAGGTAAGTAGAACCATTGTGTTCTAGGAAATATTATATGTATGATGTGCAGTCAGAATAAAATTAGGAGAAATACCTCTACAAGACGTACAATCTTACATATATCTGGGTAGTAATATAGATAAAGAGGGAGGAACAGAAAATGATACCAAAAAAGGATATCAAAAGCAAGAGGAGCTTTCGTTGCACTGAGAAACATATGGAAATCCAAAGAAATTAGGTTAAATACGAATATAAAAATTTTCAATTCAAATGTTAAGTCGGTCCTATTATATGGCTGTGAAACATGGAGAACAACAAAATTGACAATCATGAAGATGCAGACTTTCATTAATGGATGCTTACGCAGAATAAAAGGATGGAAATGGCAGGACAAAATCACTAACAGAATTATGAAAATGTACCAGTCAAACACCAGTGGATAAAGAGATACAGCGAAGACAATGGCGCTGGATAGGACACACACTGCGGAAGCCAACTGAGAGTATTACACAACGGGCCCTTTTTTGGAATCCTCAGGGGAAAAGACAAAGAGGAAGACCAAAGAATTATTGGAGAAGACAGATAGAAGCAGAGATGAAGATGATGGGGAAGACATGGAATGATCTTAAAAGAATGGCAAAAAACAGAACGACTTGGAAAGTGTTTGTTGAAGACCTATGCTCCACTGGGAGCTGAAAAGGTAGAAGAAGAAAGAAGAAGACATCAAGATGCAACATCTGCACCTTTTGGCCCAGTATATCCAACTTCAACATGCACTTTTAGGTGTTAATTGCCTTCACTATTCAACACCACTCACTTGGGCATGTTTCTACACCCCGCCACGGAGAGGCAGACAAAAGTCTTGATCAGTTTTGTTCACTGATACTTGTTATTTAAGCAGTCAGCTGACTGAGTCACTGACCGCTTGCAGCCCATGTGCTGTTTGGTGTTTTGGGCCAAACAAGACAATGACATAAATGTGCTTTCCTGACTGGGGAGGGTTGTAATTTTGGACATGGAAAAATTATTTTGAGCTTGATCCTTCCATCGCCGCTAGACACCAGTCTTGAACTCCGATCGATCCTGCTTCGAGCCGTCTTTTATTATTTTTTTTTGTTTCTGTTGTTGATTATCTGTGATTTTTTTGTCCGAGTGCTGTGAACATATCTCTTCCCCTAAAATATTTTTTCTGATCTATCACCTCGGAGGTTTCCCTCTATAATAATATTCATTTATTATTATTATTTGTCTTAAGTGTGAGCTGACTGAACCGATTCAAAGTGCGATGTGGAATTGCAATAAAAGTAGTCTGCCGTGAGGCTGAGTCAGTTTCAGAACAAAAAACTGATAAGTGAAGCAAAGTCAACTACATGAAATTATTAACCAAAAAGTGTATACAACGCGGACGAGACATGTCTCTTTTATAAGCGTGACCAAAACCGTACTTCTTTCCTTCCTCATTTGCCTTTCAGCGTCGAGGGGAGATTTAATTTGCGGTCTTTTGCTCTTTTGTTCGCCTCTGCTGTTGTTATGCTTCACAGTGTTTCCTAGTGCTTCCAGTATTCCGTCGAGTTATCTTTTTCCAGGTCGGCCCTTGCGTCTGGTGTTCTCACAACGTTTATTGAAGGCTCGTTGTGTTGTATTTTTATCTTTCTGCCTTGTCACGCGGCCACACCATTGTATCTGTTGTTTCTTTATATATTCTATAGCGGTGGTTATTCCTGCTGAGGATTTCGTTATAACCAGATTCTACTGTACTGGTCTTGAATTCATTCCATTGTACAGAGTATACTCAGGCATTTGTCTTTTTAAAAATCTCGGATTTTTTTTTTCAATCTCAATCTCTTTTGTTTTCCGGCTTTCGAATGTAAGGGTTGATAATACATTTGAGTTGAATATTCTAAATTCAATTTTCCTGTTTAGTATTTTTTAATTTCCACTTTTTGTTTTTAAAATTTGCTGCTGCTTTTGCTACCCTGCTTGTAATCTCTCGCTCTTTTATTCTTTTACTTCCTTGATCTATATCACAACCAAGATATACAACGTGGCCCACTTTTTCCAACTCCCGGCGATCTAGATTCATATTGCTTCTGTTCCAAACAATGCCGAAACCCATAAGCCCATCTGACATGACTCCTCATGGAAACACAAAATACCAGAACTTAAGGAAGATTTAATAAGAATCATGAAAAAGGCACCCAAACAGACACAGAGAGAAAACACATTGCAGAAAAACACATAAACGACAACTACCCACAGGACTCCTGGTCACACATATACACAGATGGCTCTGCTACAAATGCCACCAGAAATGGAGGAGGAGATGTGTTCTTCAGGCTCAATAACCAAGAAGAGTTCAACAAGTCAATAGCTACTGGGAAATTCTCAAACAGCTATAAAGCAGAAACTGAACCCCTCAAAGACGATGCAAAACTGGCTATCCAACATAAAAATAATATGCACAAGAAATTGGTGATACTGACTGATGCACTGTCAGTCCTAACATCTCTAAAAAAAAAAACCCAGGAACAGTGAACTAGATGACTTGAGAACAACCCTAGACCAACTGTGCAATAACTTCCAGAGAGTGGTCATCCAGTGGATACCATCACACTGTAATATACACGGAAACGAACGCGTAGACAAATTAACTAAAAAGGGGGAGATTAACACAAGAGAACCATCTAGTCAGCTACGATGAAGCCAAAGCCATCATCAAAGGCCAGTACCAAGAAAGATGGAAACGAGAACATCCAAAGTATAACGAGAGGGATGGATACCTCCAACTATCAAGGAGGGATCAAGTCATCTTACTTCGCCTACGCATTGGCCACAACAGAATGAGAAACCATATGTTCACCAAACTCAAAAAAGGAACTACCAGCCAGCCAGCCAATGCAATGCCACTGTACCCTGGATGACATGACAACAAAACATGTTCTACAGGATTGCCCCCAGTACACAGACCTGAGAAGGACAATGTAGTCAACACCAACCTCCCTGAATAGAAACCATACGGAGCAACCAAATCACTTAAACAGACAGCTGATTTCATAAGAGATTCCGGAATCCTAGTCTGAATGAGCTATTGATCGCAGAAGAAGAAGAATATATTGCCTTCTGTTGTATTTTTTTTTTTATAACAACTTTGAGATTTCACGACATCCATGATTTCCCCGCCCAGCTCTGGGCGAGTCTCAGGGAGAGATTGTCAATCCCACACCCTCACGTTACACCGTAAGACCGAAATAAACACATCCTCCGTTTATGATCACCGAAAAAACCATAAGAAGGAAAAAAAAGAAGGAAACAAAGAGAAAGTTGCCATATTTTTAAAAGCATGACTTGGCGAAAAGTAAATAGTAAATATGGTAGACATTTGTAGATGCGGAAATTTCTGCAGTGGCATGATCACAACACCAGGGGACATTGAACATTATATTTCTTATTGGATGTAGATGCGCTGTGACGTGCTTTGCAGCAACATTCCCAAATTTGAGCCTTCTCTTCCAATTCGTCCGATTCCAGCAAGATGTATTGAGTTTCTCCATGGCTTTCTTTGGATTGTTGAAGACTAACATGGACGAGTAACATCAACAGATGGATAAGTCAAGCTATGTCAGCCTGCACCATCAAAGCAAGAAAAGAGTAGAATGGCGATCCATGGTAGCCAACCTTCGTTGCGGAGAGGGCACACGATGATGATGTATTGAGTTTCTCCATGGCTTTCTTTGGATTGTTGAAGACTAACATGGACGAGTAACATCAACAGATGGATAAGTCAAGCTATGTCAGCCTGCACCATCAAAGCAAGAAAAGAGTAGAATGGCGATCCATGGTAGCCAACCTTCGTTGCGGAGAGGGCACACGATGATGATGTATTGAGTTTCTCCATGGCTTTCTTTGGATTGTTGAAGACTAACATGGACGAGTAACATCAACAGATGGACAAGTCAAGCTATGTCAGCCTGCACCATCAAAGCAAGAAAAGAGTAGAATGGCGATCCATGGTAGCCAACCTTCGTTGCGGAGAGGGCACACGATGATGATGTATTGAGTTTCTCCATGGCTTTCTTTGGATTGTTGAAGACTAACATGGACGAGTAACATCAACAGATGGACAAGTCAAGCTATGTCAGCCTGCACCATCAAAGCAAGAAACAGAGTAGAATGGCGATCCATGGTAGCCAACATTCGTTGCGGAGAGGGCACACGATGATGATGTATTGAGTTTCTCCATGGCTTTCTTTGGATTGTTGAAGACTAACATGGACGAGTAACATCAACAGATGGACAAGTCAAGCTATGTCAGCCTGCACCATCAAAGCAAGAAACAGAGTAGAATGGCGATCCATGGTAGCCAACCTTCGTTGCGGAGAGGGCACACGATGATGATGTATTGAGTTTCAACAGGGTTGCGTTTCTTCTCGATCCTTACTCACTTAGTCAGCCTGGTGAGGGAAGGAGACACCACGAAGCGGGGAAGCAGGAACTGTGTAGATTAGTTCACCAATCCCCTGCAGTCAGCTATGAGTCGCTGACCGCTTTCAGCCCTAGGTCATCGTCATACACCTTCGCTCCCAGGCCTGGCACACGATGATGGTGTCGTTAATGACAATAGCAAGGGAAATAATTATTATTCTACTTTCGCTGCCACTGATCTCCCTTGAAGGGCGAATAATCCGTGACAGACTTCCCTTTTCAACGGAAAACAGCGAAATGGTCGGTTGGAGGAAGATGCTGAAATTTTTATTTCAATCGTTTCAATATCAATTAAATCATAATAAATCCATTGCTTGAAATTAAATGTATATATTATTCCATTTCTAATATAATTAATTATTTATATTTTTAGGGTATCGACATTTGCCATAAATATGACAGAAAGGTCCGAAGAACCGAACCAAAAAGTGAGGATATCTATTTGAGGTTGCTTGTCAAGGTAAGAGAGAAGGAAGCCTGTACAACAATTTTGAAAAACGAACATTAAACATATGTTTTAAATTTTGCTGAAATAACAGAAAATAATAAACGGTCCACAAACATATTTTTAAACGTAAAACAGGAAGACTAAATTATTTTATTTAATAATATAAAGTAATTATTTTTTTTTACTTATACTATACTAAGTAAGTTATACTTATAACTTATAATATAATTATATATAGGTACTTTGTTTTTTTTTCAAAATAATTTCTAATAATTGAAACCAGTATAGCTAAATAGCCCTCGAAGTGAGTAAAACAATGATACATGATCATGTTTGTACGACAATTAGAAAAAAGTTACGATTTTTTAAGTGAATTATTTCTGTGTTTAATGATGCAAAGAAGAAAAACCATAGCGCCAGTTTGGCCATGCAAAAAAAGCCAAATTTTAAATAAGAAGCCAATTTTTTTTTTTATTAAATTAAAATTATTATCATTACATTTGGTGTACAATTTCAAAATAATCATTATATTTGGTGTACAATAAAAAACATAATACTTTTTATTTTATTTGCGTCAAAAATAAGTCATTTAAATTGATTTATATCAAAGTAACGGTAATTTTCAGGAATTTACGTCAAAAATAACAGTAATTCTCTGCAATTTATGTAAGAATAATTATAAATTTCTATGATTCACATAAAAATAATACTGAATTTCTGCTAAAGAAGTCACATCATTATTATTGTTATTTTATGTGTATAAGAAGTATAATTTTATTATTAATTTTTTTATTCATTAAAAAAATGTGTTTACAGTATATAAATAAAAAAAACCTGTCAATTCAATAATTGGGAATATTTATTAATATTAGGCAACTGGAAATACTACATTTTAAATTAAATATAACTAACTATAATAACTAAAAAAAAAACGTTGAGTGAGTCTGAGTTAGAGGCACTTGATGATGGTTGAAGAGACCAAGCATGGGGGAAAACCGGAAATTTTGTATAATATGGCGTGGTCGTTCAAATGCCGATAATTTCAATAGGGTGGGACAGATCCATTTAAATTTCCCAGAAATATGTAGAAGTGGTTATAGAATCAGGTTATCTTTGTTATTTAACCTACGTTAGCAGGATTTTATTCTGCAATGACTTAAAGTTCAACAGTGGACATAGTCTTTGATCCCTGCTGGATCGCCGCCATGCTAACCAATGGGGAAAATTTTCGATAATAGTGAGATCATTCAATGCTGATAATTTCAATAGGGCCCACATATCCATTTAAAATTTTCCACAAATATGTAGAAGTGGTTATAGAATCAGGTTATCTTTGTTATTTAAAGCTTCATTAGCAGGATTTTATCCTGCAATGACTTAAGTTCAACAGTACATAGTCTTTGATCCCAGCTGGATCGCCGCCATGCCATCAATGGAGAACATTTTCGATAATGGTGAGATCATTCAAATGCCGATAATTTCAATAGGGGCCCACAGATCCATTTACAATTTCCCACAAATATGTAGAAGTGGTTATAGAATCAGGTTATCTTTGTTATTTAAAGCTTCATTAGCAGGATTTTCTTCTGCAATGAATTAAAGTTCAACATTCGAAATAGTCGCCGATCGGCCATGTTATTTATATGGAGCGAGCAGGGGCATCAATTTTCGCGATTGCCGCAACATCCTAACACGGATCATTTTGAAATTTCACACACTTATGTAAAAATGGACGCTAAATCTAAATATCCATATTATTTTACTGCATTATGCTTTTTTTCGGGTGAAAATATGATGAGACCGTCGTATGTAGCTGGAACATGCGTTGTAAGACAAAATACAATCGTTTTAAATCACTTCCGACTTTTTAAATAGGCGGACGGAACTCTCATTGTTAGGAAACAACTTAAGTTTCCTATAAATAGCTTCCGGAAACATCATCGGAAAACGATTTGCATACGATGTAAAAATTCGGAGATTTTTTCACACGGCGTCCTGGCCACCTATATTTACTTAAGTGACGTCACAACCGGTGAAGGCGTCTCTAGAGATATCGAAGTACCTATTATATATATAATAAAATAGTAAAACGAGTTTAGCATCCCAAAAAGAGGACAGTACTCATTACTGTTACTTCAAGCAAAAATAATTTGGGACGCTATAATTGTAAATTGCCATAATCATCTCAATATTTGTGAATCATAATTATTATTTATTTATTAACAAATTAAATGACTAATTTTTTATAATTGAGTTATTTGCGGGTCATCTCATCATCGATCATTGCACTATGAACATCACATGTCCATAGGTGCTCAGATCCCCTCTTCAGCAATTCCCTCAGTGTCCAGAGACTGACGACTCCAGTTCTATGTTGGTTGATAAGTCTTCTTACACAGCCACTAAGTTTCTCATTTCTGGCGGCTGTGCCAATCTTAACTCCCATTTCCATCATCCGAAGAAGTGACGTGGATCTGTGTTTATTTGTCGAAGTCATGTGCTCTTCCGAAGTTCCCACATCTTGGAGGGCCATTGATTCCGCCCGATCCATTGGTTGCCCATCCTCAACGACAGCGCAGCTAGCCATCCTGTCCGCTCTTTCATTTCCCCGTACTCTCGCATGTCCAGGGACATAGACAAAGGTGACCGTACGTATTTTGGATTTCTGCAACGACTCTACCCATTGCATTGCATGCGTACGCCTGTAGTGTACCGAGCCCGCCTCCACTTTTTTTATTATGCTCATCGAATCACTCAGTATACTATACATGCGTGGGTGTAGTCTTGTGACTCTAACCATTTGAATGCCTTGGTCACTGCCATCGCCTCCATTGTCATGCTAAAATGACTATAATTTAAGTATTAGTAGTAGGCAAATGCAGCTTTCTAAAAAATTATGGAGATACTATGCAATCCATTTTTGACAATAGAAACAAGAAAAGAGTTCTTAAATGTTATGTAGAGCCAGTCTTAACATATGGATGTTGTCATCATTGTAAGTTGTTTATCATGGACAATAGGACAACAGACAAGAAAATCACTGGAGTCAGTAGAAATGTGGTTTTACAGAAGAATAGAATGTTGAGAATATCATGGGGACAGCTAAGAAAGTAATGTAAATGTTCTGAAATAGGTCAAAGCAAAAAGAGCTAATTTCCAATATTAGGAAGAAACAATCATCATTTTTTGGCCATGTAATGAGAAGAGTCTCAGTCTGAAGAGAACAGCTAGAATATATTGTAACAACTGGCAAAATTGAAGGACGAAGAGATAGAGGGAAGCAAAGAGAAAAGATAACGGACAGCTTAAGAGAATGGCTTGGCAGAACAGAAATGATAAATCAAATATAAATGTCGTGATCGAAAGTTGTGGAGAGACATGATCGCCTACGCCAGCAGGCCAGGCACTTGATGGTGATAATTTAAGTACACGTAACACTGTGTGTGAGTAAAGTCTCAAGTCCAATATGAGTATAGTAAGAAATAAGGCAAGGGCAAGAGTTTGTTTATTAGTAAATTAGTAAAATTTGATTAATTATTGAGCTGATCTTCTGATCATATGCTTACTTACTTAACTATAATACTATATCACATATTATATTAAATGGTTGCTAATTTTTAAAAATCCATTGTGTTTGTGCATTATTTTTAACTTCACTCTCTAATTAACTTTAAAATATTGAAGAAAAAGCAGAACAATAACAAGCAATATTATTGAGACGTTTTTTGCCTATTCTCTCTGAGCTTCAGCATGTGCCAGTTATAGATACTAAAGGTAGTGTACATGTCCTCATTGTCCGCTTGGTTTGTAACTGAGGATTAAAACCATTTGTGTTAACTAGTGCTGATTTGCCTTGCAAAGTGAAAGACATAGTTATAATGTGCATAACACCACAGAATATATGTGTCTCGTCTCAAGTGTCTGCTCTCTGGGAGAGACATGTGGCTGATCATGCCGCTGATGTGGTCAACTCTTTCTAAAACGTTCTAAAGTCTATGAATGGCAGGTAGTGCTGAAGATAAGAATGATGTGATATTTAGTGCTTTCACTCATTTGTTTTTAGCCAATTGTTGTTTCTGAAGTTAATTAGAACTAATGTTTGCATACATTACAGTTGTACCGCTTTCTGGCAAGACGTACAAATGCCAACTTTAACAAAGTGGTGCTCAGACGGCTGTTTATGAGCAGAACCAACAGACCCCCACTTTCAGTCTCCAAGCTGGTAAGTAATTCAAAGAAAATACTATCTGCCTGTTAGTAGCTGCTTTGGGAAACAGTGATGCTATTTTGGACTGTGTGGTAGCCAAGAAAGTGAGGCCAGGCATTTTTATACTATTTAAAAACACTTTAAAAAACATTTTTTTTCCTGACCAGTTTTAACTAAACAAATATGGCCTAATATAGCAAAATGCAACATTGTACTTCCTTTCAATACAGTTTTATCAGATTCTAATTGACTAATCCTTCATAAAATCATGTTCCTTGACACTGATGAAATTACCAATTTTTTATTTGTCACTAGACTCCCTAGTGTTTAAATTCCTCTACTTGTTTTAGGGAGCTTGAGTGGTTAGAGTGCTCGCTTCCTTCCTGGCCAGAAGGGTTCGGGTTTGATCCCAGCAGTGGCGGATTTTTTTTTTTTTGGACTGACAAGGTCCCGGGGTTCACCCAGCCACTAAAAATGGGTACCAGAGATTTGTTTTCTGGGAAGTAAAGTAGGGACTTTGATAAATTGGATCTGGTAACTTTCAGGAGCAATGAAAAGCCAAATTTGATTTTTTTTCTATAATACTACCATTTTCGGAAATTGGCTAAGGGACACACACTTTAACTAATTTTCACAGAGATGTCACATGACTTGTGTTACTATTTATTATGTTAGGTGAAAGATTAGGAAATACCCTACTGTCCTGTGAAAGAATTATTGGAATACTCATAGCCGTTTTCAAGATATTCATGATTTAATGCATTATTTGTACATTTTTACGAACTTTTTCCATTTTAAAACAGTTAATTTGTTGAACGATAATGGCAAAACACAGATTTTAAATTCAGCACCCATTTAAATATAAGCATGCACACATTTGAAAGCTATCTGCCTTAGTGTGTATGTCCAAATAATAATTTAAAGGGAGCATCTCCATGGGTAGAAATCACATCACCCGCCATATTTGATAGTCAAATCCCATGTCTCAGGATAGCTCTGCTTTTTTTTAATTTACAATATTTTTAAATTACTTAACTAGATAATAAAAACAATGGATTTGTACAATTCATTTACCATTGAAATATAGGTGTGTGAAATTTTAAAGTGTTCTGTCTGATCTGGATGTCTAAATAAATTATTAAATGGCAGGGACTATCCCTTTATAAGCCATTAGTAAAAGGCGGCCTGTCGTGATACCGACCATATCACCCAAAAATGTGCAGTGGTTATAGAAAATTATGGCCATTAACAGTACACCATATTCCCCATACGCAAGGCGTGAAGGGAACCTTTACTTTTTACTTGCTTTAGGCAGCAGACAAGTAAAACAAGTAGAGGAATTTAAATACCCTGGAAGTCTAGTGAGATATGACAATTCACAAACAGCAGAAACAGACTTAAGATGCAACAAAGCTTGTCAAATCATTGGACAGCTATCACCACTATTGTCTAACAAGGAAATAACTTAAAGGCAAAACTGGCACTCTACAAAACAAACTTCGCCCCAATGTTGTGCCACCAATGCCAGTGCCAGTCCTTGACTTTAGATGCAAGAACAATAAGAAAAATAACCTCTACTGAGATTAAATGTGTTAGACGAATGATAGGAAACAGCCTGAGAGATTACATCAGAAATGAACTGAGGGAAAAAAGCTAGGAATAACTCCCGCCATAGAATATTATAAAGAAACAACAGATAAAATGGTTTGGCCATTTAACAAGGCAGAAAGACTAAAATACAACACAAGTTTTCAATAAACATTGCGAGAACACCAGACCCAAGGGCCGACTATGATAAAGATGGATAGACAGAATATTTGAAGCACTATGACAGCAGCAGAGGCGAACAACTGCAAATTACATCTCCCCTCGATGCTGAAAAGCATATGAGGAAAGAGATTTCACACAGCAAATTGGAGTGCTTATTTATTTATATTCAGCATCAAATCATACATAAATATGTGAAGTTTCAAGTTTATGTTATAGTGAAAAGACTTTATGAAAACTTTTTCTTCTAGCTAAAATTTTCATGGGGTTTTTTATAGCGTCTGGTAATTTTTTTGTCATTGAAAAATTATTTTACAAAATAAAAACTAAATGCAAAAGGTCATTAATGATTCATCATTCATTCATTCACGTTACTGGTGCTATCTATTTATTTGAAAGCTGTGTTTAAAAAAAAACTATCTTTACGTCACATTGTACCATTGCTGGTGTATGACGGGGGGCAACGATAGAACCAGAGGGATAAAGGCCGCTTGGTCAAGCAGTCGCCACGACGTGTGAGACTCAGGATTTTTATTTCCCCCGATAGAAAAAGATCCTTTCTGTCTACCGTGGGCTTCGAACACCGAAGGTCGGCTTTTCAGCCAGAGGAACAGTGGTTTTAGCCGCATAGCCACGCGCACCTCTCCCGCTGTGTTAAAAGAGAGAATTTGTAATATTTGAATGTTGTTTGCTGGTGCTGACCTACTGTTGTTAAATGCTTAATTCTATGTTTGTTTCATGATTTATGGCTGTAACCTTAGACACTTTACTGATCTACATTTGGTTCGCTTATTATTTTTTGCACCTAATTTTTGTGTGCTGTAGAAATGTGTCCGTTTCCGTTTCCGGTTGTTTCCAAAATGGAGGAATTATTTTTCTCCGGCTTGGTATAGAACCGTTGATCAGAGGTTTAACAAGCCGCTATCGTAAAAACGATGTTGTTAATGAACGTAGACCTGATACAGAATGTGTAAATTAGCAGTAGATAGTAGTGATAGTTTTTTCGGCCCTAAAACAACAACAAAAATAGGATTCTGGAATGTGCGAACAATGGCCGCTCCGACGAAACATGCACAGGTCGCGAGCGAGATGGACAGATACGATCTAGATATTTTAGGATTAAGCGAAATGCGCTGGCCTGGAACAGGTAGGAGATCTATTGATAATAAAATAGTAGTTTTTTCTGGAAGGGAAGATGGAAAACACCGTGAAGGAGTAGGCATAATGATGACAGACAAAGCTGCAAGAAGTTTATTAGAATGGGAAAAGACTAAAGTCATGAAAAGTTTAATTCCAACAAGTGACAAAATATACATGGAAAACAAACCAGTAGAAGAGATCGATCACTTCATCTATCTTGGAAGTCACATTGATCGAGAAGGGGATACAAGCAAAGAAATTAGAATCAGAATGGCTAAAGCAGCAATGTCTTTCAGAAGCCTTGAAAAGTTGTGGAAATCAAAACTCATTAGCACAAACACAAAACTTAGGCTATTCAAATCAAATGTACTATCAACCCTTACGTATGCGTGTGAAAGCTGGAAAACAACAAGAGATATAGAAACAAAGTTGAACGCATTCGAAAATAAATGTCTAAGGAAAATACTTGGTATAGAATGGAACGAATTCAAAACAAACGAGGAAATTAGAGAAATCGCCAATCAACCACTAATATCTTCAGTAATAAAGAAAAGACGATGGTCATACGTTGGACATGTGATGAGAAGAGATAATAATCGAATAGCAAAGCAAGCCCTCATATGGGAAACAACAGGTAAAAGAAAAAGAGGAAGACCCAGGGAGACACTGAGAAGAACATTGATGAGAGAGGCAAGAGCAGCAGGAATCGGCTCCCTCAATGAGATAGAACTGCTTGCACAGAACAGAGACAGATGGCGAGATTTGATAAAATATCTTAAAAGAAAACTGCTAGAACAAAAATTCATATAGGAGAAGGTGTATCTTGGTCTACGCCCTATGGGCCGGTTACGGCTCGAAAGGTCAATAGATAGATAGATAGAAATGTGTAATGGGGTCTGACTTTAAATTAACAAACTGCATAATTTGACACTTACAAGTGAGTAGCCTTTTTAATAATTGACATACAGGCATAAATGAGGTAGTATTTTTTTTTTTTCTCGACAAGGGCTATTTTAAAAATATGTTTAATGTTGATGTTTTTATTAAAGTAGCTGCATTAGTTTTGAGATGTTGATCATTTGATGTTTATTTGCAGGCTAGGAGATGTTTTGTGTTTGTGCACATGGTTGTTATTTGAGTATTTTTATCGTAATTATACCTTGCAATATTTATATTATATTTGATTGTCCATGAAATGGAGAATATATCATTATTTTTACCCTAAAAATATGTATTATCCTAGGCACGTCTGATGAAGAAGCCAGGTCGTGAAGACAAGATTGCTGTCATAGTTGGAGCTATCACAGATGATATTCGCATTCACTCACTTCCAAAACTGAAGGTATTTGTACTCTTCATTAAATCTTTTAATCGCAATTGTTTTACTGCAGCCACCAACAATGTAAAATGACTGAATTATGCACGATTTTCTTAACCCTAGATTACAATACCTATCTGTGGCTGATGAGTTTACGATGCCATAGTAAAAATTACAACAGTATGGTCCCATAAGTCTATCAGTATGTTTGGATGCCTGATAGCATTATTTGTTGTTTCCCAAGTCACAGAGGGTTGTTTGATGTCTGTCGATGACCAAGGAAATTATTTCCCTGGTCACAGCTTTAAAAAAAAGGAGGAAAAACCTATTTCTTGAAAATTGCTGGGAGAGGAAGTGGTTGCCAGAATCAGTGCATAGGAAGAGATTACTCAGGCCATAGCCATAAAAGGATATTTGAGGAGGGAGAGTTAGAAGGCTGAGAGCAAAGTCCTCAAAGCTGTAGACAATAATTGGCCATTTAATACAAGTAATGTGTTCAAAATTTTGTGCCATGTTAAATGACACAATAGCCTTCTAAAAGTAATCCTGGAGGGGAAATACAAGGTAAAAGAGGCAGACCAAGACTAACATGGACAAGTAACATCAAAAGATGGACAAACAAGCCTATGACAATCTGCACCATCAAAGCAAGAGACAGAGCAGAATGGTGCTCCATTGTAGGCAACCTTCATTGCAGAAACGGCACTCGATGATGATGATGATGAATGTGTTCAAGGAAATATTGTATGACTGATGGGCAGTCAGCCATAACAGCACAGAAATCCTCACAGGAACAGTGATCTAGATTAGGACAACTCTAGTGCAGCTGTGCCATAATTTCCAGAGTAGTTATCTAGTGGATTATGTCATATTACAATATATGAGGAGACTAGCTAGCTAGTCAAAAGTCAAATTTATGGGGAAACTGGAGAAGCCTATATCCTTCATCAAAGGGCAATACCTTATGAAATAGGAACAAGACCTCTACAATGACAGTGTGGAGAATGGACATAACCAACTATCCAGAAGAGACCAAGTTATCATTGCACTGGTCACAATAGAATGAGACAGCAAATTGCTTTTCTTAGGGATGAGCTCACCAAATAGCTCGTCAGGCAATAGCTCAACTACATGCACTGTTGCCCAGCTGAGGTTTGGACATTTTTTTCTCTTTGAAATTATAAAATATCTTTTCTTTTGGGTTGTAACCAAATATTTGTCTGTTGTGTATAGGTGTGTGCTTTGCGTATCACTGACCGTGCACGAGGCCGTATCCTAAAGGCAGGAGGAGAAATCCTTACCTTTGATCAGCTGGCCTTGCGTGCACCTAAGGGACAGAACACTGTTCTGGTTCAAGGTGAGAGTGCTGTTTCTCTACTACTTCATTTACCCAAAGCTTGGCTACTTATGGTTAAGTTGGCCCCTAAAACTTCTTTATGTAGATAGGTACTTTTATAAAATATTTAAAATAGTCGTTACAATTTTATATTATAATTATCTTCACTATATTTGTGTGACAATTAGAAAAACAAGTTATTCATTTTTAAGTGAAATTGTACTTTAAAGTGATTAAGAGGAATATAGAGGAAAATATCACTGGGCCCATTTGGGCAGTTTCCCGAGCCCAGAAAATTGATAGCTGGCTATGGAAGATCACACATGGTTTTAAGAGGCGATAGCCCCTTTCATTTATTAATTTTTTAGACAAGTTTGCGTGTACAGATTTTCAAACTTTACACATTTATGTATAATAGAAGTGCTATGAAGTGATAAGGGCAGAAAGTATTTCAATGTAGGGTTTCTTAAAGAACAAGGAATTAAAGATAAATTCGCAGTCACAATATCAAACAAATACCAAGTCCTCCAACAACTAGAAAATACAATAAATATAGAAGATCATTGGAAACAGGTAAAAAATATATGGAAAGAGACATGCGAAGAAACACTGGGGAAAAGAGAACGCCAGAATAAGGCATGGATGACAGCAGAGACCCTGGATAAAATTAAAGAAAGAAAGAACAAGAAAGCAGACATAAATAAAAGCAAAACAAGAAGTAATAAAGCCAAGACACAGGAAGCTTACACAGAGGTGAACAAAGAAGTGAGAAGATGCATTAAAAGGGATAAGAGGAAATATATAGATGAATTAGCTAAAGAGGCAGAAGAAGCAGCAAATAAAGGGAATATGAAAGAACTGTACAACAGCACAAAGAAATTAGGTGGAAAATACAAACAGATCAACACCTTTATCAAAGATAAGAAAGGAAATCTGCTTAGTAATATAAGGGAACAAATGGAGAGATGGAAGGAGCACTTTGAAGAACTTTTGAACAGACCCGGCTCAAATAATCCTCCAGATATACTACCAGCAGAAGAAGAATTACACGTTAACTGCGGAAAACCAAGCAAAGAAGAAATAATGAAAGCCATCAAACTATTAAAAGATGGTAAAGCCACAGGACCAGATGAAATTCCTTCGGAAGCCATCAAAGCAGATATTATCACCTCTACCAAGATGTTACATAATCTATTGGATAAAATTTGGGAGAGGGAAGAAATACCTAAAGACTGGAGAGAAGGTTATATGATCAAACTACCAAAGAAAGGAAGTTTACAGGAGTGCACAAATTATAGGGGAATTATGCTACTATCAGTGCCAGGAAAAATATTAGGCAGAATCATTCTGGAGAGACTAAAAGAGGCTATAGAGAAACACTTGAGAGATGAACAAGCAGGTTTTAGGAAGAACAGATCATGTGCTGATCAAATAACTACTCTACGTATAATAGTTGAACAAAGTTTAGAACTAAAATCCCCACTTTATATTGGATTCATAGATTACGAAAAGGCATTTGATAGTTTAGACAGAAGAATGCTTTGGAAGTTGCTGAGTCATTATGGAATCCCCATAAAGTTTATTAACCTGATAAAAACAATGTATGAAGGAACAAAATGTAGTGTGGTGCATGAAGGACAGCTTACAGAAGCATTTGAAATAAGAACAGGAGTAAGGCAAGGATGCCTTCTGTCTCCATTTCTCTTTCTACTGGCCATAGATTGGATTATGAAAATAACTCAAAACAACAGAAATGGGATCCAGTGGTCACTGACCAAACAACTTGATGATTTAGACTTTGCTGATGACATAGCTCTCCTATCACACAGCCACCAACAGATGCAAGATAAAATGAGTATATTAGATGAGAGATCACAACAGCTAGGACTAAAGATTAATAGAGATAAGACCAACATTATGAGAATTAATGCAGTTGGCAATAACCAAATAAAACTAGGAGAAATACCTCTACTAGACGTACAATCTTATATATATCTGGGCAGTAATATAGATAAAGAGGGAGGAACAGAAAACGATACCAAAATAAGGATATCAAAAGCAAGAGGAGCTTTCATTGCACTGGGAAACATATGGAAATCCAAAGAAATTAGGCTAAATACAAAAATACAAATTTTCAACTCCAATGTTAAGTCGGTTCTATTATATGGCTGTGAAACATGGAGAATAACAAAATTGACAATCACGAAGGTACAGACTTTCATTAATGGATGCTTGCGCAGAATAAAGGGATGGAAATGGCAGGACAAAGTCACTAACGTGGAATTATGGAAATGTACTGTCAAATACCAGTGGATAAAGAAATACAGCGAAGACGATGACGATGGATAGGACACACACTACGGAAACCAACTGAGAGTATTACACAACAGGCCCTTTTTTGGAATCCCCAGGGGAAAAGACAAAGAGGAAGACCAAGGAATTCTTGGAGAAGACAGATTGAAGCAGAGATGAAGATGATGGGGAAGACATGGAATGATCTTAAAAGAATTGCAAAAAACAGAACGACTTGGAAAGTGTTTGTTGAAGACCTATGCTCCACTGGGAGCTAAAAAGGTAGAAGAAGAAGAAGAAGAGTGATGAAGTTAAACTGATATGTTTTATCAAGATTCAACTGTAAATCAATTACACAAATTTTTTATTTGCGAATGCCTGCCATTACATAGCGTTTAAAAATGTGCACATTTATGTATAAATGAGCGTTGAATTTAAAATCTGTTTATCAAGAGTGACCAGCATTTTAATTATTTTAATACTGAATAATCGCAGCAACAAAAAAATCACAATTACCACATTAAATTGTGCTTATCTTGAAAACTATAATCGCAGCAACAAAAAAATCACAATTACCACATTAAATTGTGCATATCTTGAAAACTATAATCGCAGCAACAAAAAAATCACAATTACCACATTAAATTGTGCATATCTTGAAAACTATAAGGCCAATTCTAAAAATTCTTTCACCCGACAGGGTGATTTCTCCTGGAAAATGTGTTACATCAGACCGTCAGCCGATTTCAACAGATTCCCGGAAATGAAGGAATTTGGGGAGGGGGGGGGAATAGAATTTGGCTTTCTGCCTCGCCCAGAAGTTACCAGTATTATGGAAATCAAAGTCACTAATGTAGATGTTCAGTGGTGTGGTTCACCCAATATTTATGGTTTATAGTTCTTGTACAACAGTATTAAGATTTTGTCCATACACAACATAACAAAAGTGCATAATTATTTATTTGAAAACCAGCTATTTTTTTTTGAGCAAGCTCAGATTAATATAAAAACACTTTAATGTGCTTGTATCTATGTATTTTTCACAAGAAAATAATAATTTCTCTTCCAGAATAGATTTTATTTATTCATATCTGAACGCTTGCTCTTTAAAACCTTTACCTTAATTTCATGCAGTTGTGGCGTCAAACACAGAATTCCCTCCAGCGAAGTTTGTCTAGCCCATCACTGCCAAAGAAATTACACGTGGACTATAATTTATATTATAATCCGCTTATTTCATGACATTTAATCTCTCATATTTATTATAATTATTATTTTGAATCTATAGATTTCTTTATACAGTCTTACAGTTTACTAATTTCTGTGAGTGAAAGTAATTATTTTCTGCGCTTCAATTTGTGAAATTTGTATCTGGAGTTAAGTCTTCTATGTTCTAATGCTCACTGCACTGGTGTTCAGAAGTGATATTATCTTATGATCCACTTTAGTTGCAATTTGGTTAAATTTGCTTTCAAAGTTGAGATATATTTTAGTGCTCTCGGTGCTGGTACAATTTAGTCATAAACTCTGAGCTTTTAGGCAGAATTTGGTTTGGCAAGACAATGTTAGTGGCATAATATAAACAATAATTGTTTTTATAGCGGGAAAATGCAATGAAGCTGTTTAGATAACTGTCTTAATGTAGGTTAGAAACATCATTTTTGTCAGATGGGGCTCATTTGTGTCAACATGACTTAGGTCATTTCAGTTAAAGAACACACTGAACAACATGACATAGGTCATTTCAGTTAAAGAACACACACTGAACAACATGACATAGGTCATTTCAGTTAAAGAACACACACTGAACAACATGACATAGGTCATTTCAGTTAAAGTACACACACCGAACAACATGACTTAGGTCATATCAGTTAAAGAACACACCTTGAACAGGCATGTATATACTCATAATTAAATGTTATTAAAGATCTTGTTGAACTGTGTAATAAGCAAGTCGTTCTCCGCTGCTAAATATAATGTCAGTGACTTGAAGCATGTCTTTGTAGTGTCTGGTAGCTGGTGAAGATATTCCTTTGATCCTTCCTTATTTTATTACTTCGTTATGCTGGGGATTTTCTTTTAACCCCATGAACTGTACAAATCTCTTTGTGAGAACAAACTTTACAGCATATTGCTTACTATTTCCATAAGATCAGCACCTAAACCAAGCTGTTCCATCCACAGGTCCCCGTAAAGCAAGAAGGCCTACAAGCACTTTGGATTGGCTCCTGGTGTACCACACAGCCACACTAAGTATGCTTTTTTTTTGGTTGTTTGGGTTTATTCTTTTTGTGATGTTTCCAGATGATGGATGGGTCATGAACCATGATTATTAAGTGCCACCTCCGGATCAAAAGTTGGTTGCTACAGAGCCCCATTCTGCTCTGTCTCTTGCCTTGATAGTGCAGGTTATAGGCTTACTTGTCCTTCTTTTGATGTTACTCGTCCATGTTATCCTTGGTCTGTCTCTTTTACCTTGTATTTCCCGTCCAAGGTTACTTTTAGTAGGCTGCTATGTCTCTCTTAACATGCCCCAAAAATCTCATTTGTCTTGTTTGAATTGTGTTTAGTAGTTCTCTTTTATTTTTACTTGTTATAAGACTGTTTTCTTTCTATCCATTTCTTCTTATTCTTCCTATAAATCCACATTTCAAATGCTTCAGTTTTCTGTTCTGTTTTCTTGTCTAATGTCCATGTTTCTGCACCATATAGGAATGTTGAGAATTTACTATTCTTAGCCCTGGCGTGATTTTGTTTTGATATTAGTATATTTTTCTTGGCATTAAAATTACTTTTTGCCATTCCTATTTGTTTATTTCAGTTTTACATTTCCATCATTGGTTATAGTATGTCCAAAGTAGTTCTAGCTCTGAACTGTCTCCAGGTCTATTCCTTCAGCTTTGATATCTACTTGTTTTTTTTTTTTTTTTTGAGTATTATCCTCGATGGTCATAGTTTGTCTTTTTGATATAATCTATATTTTTTGCTTGTCCTGTTTATTTCATTAAGTAATTGTAGATCTTTAGGATTTTCTGCTAGTAGTACAGTATAATTATATAATCATATCTTAGGTTATTGATTATCTGTCCATTAATGTCAAGGCCTGGTATCTCTGTTTTTAAAGATTTGCTTCATTGTATCGATTGAACAAGCTTGGTGATTAGGATGCATCCTTGTCTTACTCCTCTTTTTATATCAATGGGTGTAGAGTTCTCTTTGTTATATTTCATTATTGCTGCTTGCTCCCAGTATAAATTACATATTAGTCATATGTCCATGTCATCTAGATGTATCTCTTTTAGGCATTCTATAAGTTGTTTATGGTATATTCTATCAAAAACTTTGGTGTAGTCTATGAATGAAGCAGGCAGATATTGGTTTGTTAACTTCTGTGTACTTTTTGATTAATGTCCTCTTGCAGAATGTGGCTTCTTTTGTACCACAGTATTTTTCTAAATACCAATTGTTCTAATTCAGTATTGATTTTATTCTGAATCCTTCCTTGTATAACTTTTAGCAAGATTTTTGTAACATGGCTCATTAAGCTTATTGTCAAAAAATCACAGCATTTAACTGCACCACTCTCTTTTTAGGCAATGCAATGAAAGTTTATGTTTTTAGTTCAATTGGTATGTATCCTATATAGCATATAGCTATGATCATTTCAATGCCAAAGTTTTGTCTTTATCATCTCTATCTGTATATTGTCAGGTCCTGCAGTGTTTCCCTTTTTTTCTTTGTATAGCTTTTTCTACTTCAGATTTTATAGAGCAAGTAGTGGGGTGTAACGTACACTCCTACAAGGTATGGCGACAGCTTTACAAAAAAGGGAAACAAACAAGATACTGATGTTTCGGCCTATATGTGGCCTTCCTCAGAAAACGAGAATACAATCGAAATAAAGTAAACTTTACTACATTTAGGATGAGATGGACAGGTAAATCAAGGAGATATAAACAGGGATAAGTGATGTGCCACATGTTGGAGGATAAAAATAGATATGTGAAAATTATATGCTAATATATATATATAATGAAAGTGAGACTTAAATGAAGCAAGATACAAACGTATCCAGCGAGTATATTACTGTAATAAAAAGAAATATTGACTTTAATCTGTAAACAGTGGGAGGGAGATTACTACATGAGAACCATTTGATCAGCTACGAAGAAGCTAAATCCATCATTAAGGCCAGTGCCAGTATGACAAAAATTAAAACACCACAGTACCATCAGCAGTATAACGAGGGGGATGGATATCCTCAAACCATTATACTTTGCCTACACACTGGGCACAACAGAATGAGTGATCACATGGTCACTAAACTCAAAATAAGAATAGCAACTAACCAGTCGATGACACTGTACCCCAGACCCCCCCCCCCCCCCCCCCCCAAGCACTGAGCTGATCATTGTGGCTCATACCCACCACCCTGGAAGAAAGGCTATTCAGAACACCCAAATCACTGAATCAGACAGTTGCCTTCATAAGAGTCTGGAATCCTATTGTGAATGAGCCATGATCGCAGAAGAGACAAGGTTGATCGATAAGGAATTGTACCATTTTTGTTCTCTTTTGAATTTTTCTTCTCGCTGAGTTTTAACCCTTTGTGACATTCTCCCATCTTTATTTTCTTCCTCAGGCCAATTGTCCGCTCAAAGGACGTAAGTTTGAGCGAGCCCGTGGTCGCAGAAAGAGCAGAGGTTACAAGGCATAAATTGGAACACTTGTTAATTTTGTGTTTCTATTTTGATGTCCATTAAAGGATGTGAAAACTATTGATGTGTTTTTGTAATTGAGTGTTGTGATAGCATGACTTTGAAAGTTCCATCTTGTTAGAGAACACAAACTGACCATTTCAGCAAAAAGGAATGTTTGATTTATTTAAGAGGAGCATTTTCTAGTGTAACAAGTCACAAGCTTATTGTCAAAAAGTACAAAATTGCTATCATGATGCCACAGATACCTAACATCATTGGATAAGAGCAATTAAGTTTAGATTCAACACAACCCACTGAATTTATACAACAAACTTCTAAATCTCTGACATGATTCTATAAATATTTTTTTTTTAAATATTTTTTTGGGGGGGGGGGGGGATCCGGTGGCAATCCAACTGTTAAGTTATTACTTTTAACACGTCCGTTGCTTTCCTCATTTTTTTCTCTCTTCTTCCCCCCCCCCCCCCCCCCCCCCCCAAGTAATAAGTTTTACTTATGTTTTATTTTGACCATCAAGTTTCCTAGTTTATGCGTGTGTGTATTGTACCTGTTCCAGTTTTTAAAGTGTCACCACTGGAACATTTTGTCTCGTCCGTTACCTCCATTTTGCTGTAACTGCACAATGTGCTTTTCTTGTCTGAACATGCTTTTTGTACACTACAATTTTTCTGGCCATTCAAACAATTTAGGAATGGTAACTCTAAATAATAAATAAACAGAAGATTCATAATGGATCAAACTTGCAGTAATCAGCATATTTTTAAATACATAGATTAAAGCGGTATTTTTTTAGTATATATATTTTTTAGTAATGTACAATTATTTAGGCAATAAGACATAAGTAGAAGATAATATAAGATCATTCAGTCATAATTCCTCATTCATTAAATAAAGCATTAAAAGAAATACTGATTACACTGAACAAATAAAATAGAAACATCTTCAAACTATTGTCAACACACTTCCTTTACCAGCTGACAGCTTCAGAAGGGAATTTGCACATGGTCTGGGCATAAAGAGCAAATATCAGACCACAGCTGAACTAGAGTACGTCAAGTTATAAAAATACACTGACACGACACTGGTTCTTCTAAGGTTGGCCTGGCTTTGGGATAATCTGCCTTCTTCTTGGCACGGCACAATCTGTTCAACTTCAGACTGTCTTTTGGGTTATATTAGACCACATTTACTAATTTTAAAAATTGTAGTAAGAACCAAATGATAGGCATAATGAAAGCATCAAGAAAGGTCTCAGTCTGAATAGTAATAAAACAGAAGTAATGGTCATATCGAAAAGCCAATAATGAAAAATATCTTATGCAACAAATCTATGTCAATAGAAATGAGAAAGAGAGTTCATCGGTGCTATATAGAGTCAATTCTGACCTATGGAAGTGAATTATGAACAGTAGACAAACAAATGAAAATACGATTAGAGGCCACAGAGGGGATTTCTCAGAAGAATGTTGAAAGTTCCCTGGACAGCTAAAACGACCAATGATGAGGAAGTTCTCAAAAAGGTAGCTCCTAAAAAAAATCAGAAAGAAACAATCAACATTTTTCAGGCACATCATGAGAAGAGGAAAGTTGGAATACTTGGTTACAACAAAATAAAAGGAAAGAGAGATCGTGGACGACAAAGAGAAAATACTGGATAGCTTGGTGTTATGGCATGAAAATTTTATTTCACCAATGTAGTGTCACTTCGTTTTTTTTTTCCCTTCTCTATAGCTGGACATGTGAGGTTGTTACGCTTTGGATATTCGCCGAATTAAATTGTTGATCTATCAGACACATTTTCAAAAGTGGTCTAGAGGTAAGACATCTGAGGTAATCAACCTCAGGACGAAAGGTCCTACACATCATCACTGAGTGTCATCTCCGTATTGAAGTTTGGCAACCATGGAGCACCATTCCTCTCTGCCTCTTGCTTTGATAATGCAGGTTCTCATAGGCTGACTTGTCCATCTTTTGAAGTTACTCATCCATGTTAGTCCTTGTCTAACTCTTTTGTCTTGTATTTTCCCCTCCAAGATTATTTTAAAATCTCAACACAGGTGACAGAAACTTTTTTCAAAAACTGAAAACATTACTTTATCCTGCCCTGATCTCTGGGGAATCATAAGATCCTCTTGGTCGATGGTAATAATCAGAGGGCCTATTGTGCACATTATAGAACCCAT
Organism: Megaustenia siamemsis; assembly: GCA_032433765.1. Lineage (NCBI taxonomy): Eukaryota > Metazoa > Mollusca > Gastropoda > Stylommatophora > Ariophantidae > Megaustenia > Megaustenia siamemsis. Next base: position 60,273,402 of record JAVIAB010000117.1, read on the forward strand.
AATAGTTAAAAGTTGAAAAGAATAGACCAAAAATGGCTGCTGCCCCTAAAAAATTTATAGGAAAAAAATGTACCGCAAATATCAAAACCTCAGTGATAAAAATGAGAGTACGTCTGGAATCAATGAAGAGCTTGTGTGGTGAAGGACACCTGATCATGGAGCTGTCAGCATCAAAAATAGAAATAAGTCATATTTATGCAAAATTCAAATCCCCTGAAAGTTTATTACATATAGCTGGTGTACGCAAACAAGAGTTCTCTATAAACACTTTGCATGACGTCAGAAGTTCATAGTTGACTGAATGTTTCAGGATCAGCAAACAACAGTTGATCCAGAATCTGCTACACACCGTAGCATTACCCCTGGGAAGGCAACGTAGTCCCCAAAAATGCAGTGCAAAAAGATGGATCAATTTGGCTAAAAAGGCAGTGTTGTACTGTAAACTTGGGGCAGTGAATATACATTTAGCCAGTGTCCATTTAAGTGCAAATAAACTTTCCTAATATTTTTTTTTGTATGCTATGTTTACATTTTTGTGCACTTGTCACAAGGTAAAAATAACATATAAATTATTTTATTTTCCAAATTCATGTATATCAAATTAATTAAAAGTACATTCAACTGCAAAAAAAAAAAAAAAAATACAGTTGGTTTCACTGTCAATTTTTACCATTTTAAATAAATCATCTCTCACACACACACGTATATATAATTATTACAATATACTATTTTAAATACAAAAAAAGAAGAAGAAAAAATATTTACAATTTTTGAATATACAAAATATAACTTTCTGAAGGATACATGTTAGTATACTTTGATTTATTCGAGAAAGAAAAAAAAAAAAAGTCACGTCACATTTTATAGGAAATATAGTGTAGGTTCCATATATAAGACCTTCAGCACATGATTTTTGAGGTTATGTGGTCAGCATTAAGTTCATGCCACTTTTCTTTCTGAAAAAAAATCCAGTGCCCATTTAAGGCTGGGTGAATCTGAAAGCCATCAGGATCGAACCTGACCTCTTTTTCTTAATAGTCCAGTTAACTACTGAGTTATCATGGCTCCTATTCAAGAATGGCAGTGACTTTAACTTGAACAAACAACTTGGGAAAACCACCTGACTGGACTACCGACGTTCAGACAACTCGTGTTCGATTCCCGCTGGGAACAGTGTGAGTTGTACTCGTGGTTGGAAAAAAAAATAATACCCCCACGGTCGACCCAGCCGTTAGCAGAAATGGGTACCAGGGTATTACCCTGGGAAGGTGAGGAATGTCGCTTTGTATCGTGAGTTTCAATGCTTGAAGCGACACTATCCAGAAATCTCCTAACATTTCTGGATAGGCAGCCAAGCACATATGGGTGGAAACTCGCGTGCTAAGACGCCAGTTCAAGTCTCGTACTTTACCTTTACTTCAACAAAAACAATGTGAAGATTGCAAAGTAGTTTCCCTTTACATCAAATTGAACATTTTAAAAAAAGAAATACATAAAAACAATAGATACTGTAACCACAAACATTTTACAATTCCCAGAATACAAAGATAAGTCTAAAAAATAACCCTAATATGGCAATAAAAAATGTGAAACCTTGTACCGTTGTCCTGAAAGACAGTTGGCAGTATTGTCAACAATGACAGAAACAATATCTTACTGGTGGCCTGCACAGTGCAGGAAAGCAACATGTCACACCAGAAGCAAGGAGAAATGAAAAAATATATAGTAAGAAAAAAATGGTAAAGTTAAAGCTTCATGTAACGAGTGGACACCACAAATCAAACAATACCATTTGTCTTTTCTTTATATATATAAAATTGTTCATTTCTCCTCACTGTTAGCTTCACATTTTGATGCATTTATGTCCATTTCTTAGCCTTGACCACAATCAGATGCAACATGAAGATGGCCGGCTCATTGGATACATATACCAAAGAGGGACATCTTTATATCATTCATTTATTTTTTAAGCAGCGAAAAAGTGAGACCTAAAAAAAAAAAAATCAAAGACTGACATTTAGAACAAAGAGCAGTTTTAACAAACAAAAATTCAAATATTTGATAAGTACTGCAGCAGCAAATGAGAAAATGTGACTGAATTGAAAGCATGCAACAAAAAATCAATTACAGCCAAGTCTATAACCCTAAAATATGTGAAAAGCTTCTGCAGCTCTTTTTGCACTAATTTTTTCTCAAAATATTGTGAAGGCTACAAAGTAAATATGATTCATTTAAGGCCCAGTGAAAAGAAAATTGTTGCTACAGCAAAGCTGGTAAAAGTGTGACAAGGAAAATGAATATTATGTATGATGGCATCCATTCTACAGTAAAACTATTTCCATATATTTTATTATTCAAATTAGGCCAATTTTACTGCATGGATAAATCTGTATATGGCATATGGTTTTTATATTGTTATACAAACAAGTTATAGGAAACTATATCGAGCTCAGCCAGGGGAAGCAATCTAATTATCGGATGGAGCAAAAAAAATATATGCATATACCAATGATCTTTTTTTTTTAAAATTAGTAAAGTAAAGGTTCCCTCCACACGTTGCTATGCGCACAGGGTATATGGTGTTAGTGACCACATCACCTTTTTGGGTGATGTGGTCGGTATCATGCCAGACCGCCTTTACTTCCCAGAAAAATCTCTGGTACCCATTTTTAGAGGCCGGACGAACCCCATAGCCTTGTCAGTCCTTAAAAACAATCTGCCACCTTTGGGGATCAAACTCAGACCCTTCTGGTAAGGAAACAAGCACACTAACCACTCAGCCTCCTTTTTTCCAAATGGCTCACCCATTAAATGAGTGTTGTGTGGCTGTAGTATCTTCACCTTGACACATCCCTTTTTGCTTGGGTAGATTTTCTTAATAATTTTACCTGGACAGTGACTATTTTGGCCTACTCTTTTAGACTTTTAACTGCCAAGGGTTCTTTAAGATGCACGAGTGTATACAGGACCTTCTGTTTTTTTGCTGTTATCTGAGACGGCTAGACATTAGATCTCACAACCTAGAGACTAGAGAGGGTTAAAACCACAAATAAAGCACAGATTTGAAGTGAAAAATTCCCCTGCTTTTATTGGACCTTGCTGTACAGAGGCCAACATCTTACCTCAGAACCACCAAATCCTGTGTGCTAATCATAATAATATAGAGCAAAAAGAAAGAAAGAAATAATCTTTTGTATTGAGTTTAAGATTTTTCTAAGGCTGTATGTACTGGGAAGACCCAGAGAGACACTGAGAAGAACATTGATGGGAGAGACAAGAGCAGCATGCACAGAACAGAGACAAATGGCGAGATTTGATAACATATCTTTAATAGAATTGAAAACTGCTAGAACAAAAATTCAGATAAGAGGAGTATCTTGGTCTACGCCCTATGGGTTGGCTACGGCTCAAAAGGTCAATAGATAGATAGATATATGATACTCATGTAGGCCAGACAAATATTTGCTTCTGATTATATTATGGACCACCAAACTTTCAGGATGGCAGACAAGTGCCCTAATCACAATGCCACTGGTCTCTTCTTTGTACTGTATCAATGTACCAAGACCAACAATCCAATGACCACTGTGAATCCGTGATTACTGCAAACTGCAAACCCAGTGTTGTACATATTTAAGTTATAACTTATTACAGTAATAAGTGCACTGTACATGAGAGCACACAGTACAGTAACGATAATAATCAAACGGACAACACGTCAACAGCTCCCAAGTGTGTTACACAACATTTGGAAAAAAATAAAATTAAACATACCATCTAAACTAACAGGCACATCACGACTAAGACAGTTGATTACATTCCACCATGTCTCTGCTACTTTTCTCCTTTCATTGAAAGTTGTCACAACAGATGTCTGAGAAGCTGACTGAACTTCGAACACCAGTTCTTGTCTGGCTCGAACCTTCTTGCTACTGAACCGTTTCTTTTTGAAAGGATATGCAAATACAATAAATCCACATGGGCCGGCTGCGCTGAAATAGATAATTAGATGTCCCTTGACCGCCATGGAGTTCAGATTCATGAAAGCACTAACAGGGTAGTTTCAACAACACATAATGGTAGGAACATGAACAAAGAACACGTAACTATTCAGTAACTAGTTTATCCAACACATGATGAGATTGTAATATGACAATCTAATGTAGCCTCTGAGAGAGACAACCTACCCTAATTTTTTTACTTCATCTAGCACTGAGTAATATCATTTGTTTGTATACATCAGTTTTTTTATTTCTAGCAATGTCCAGAGGGACTGAATTTAGCATGAATATTGGTTTGTTCACCTTTAATGGGTACCAGATTTTTTTCTGGGAAAGTAAAGCGTCACGGGCGTAATACCGACCACATTACCCCAAAAATCATGTGCCGAAGGTCTGTAAAATTTATAGTCACTAACACCATATTCCCTATATGCCACTTGGCGTGACGGGGGTACTTTACTTTTTTTTTTTTTAATTGGTTTGTTCCCAATTACCTACAGGCCATCATGTGCTCTGGTGTCTCTCATCATACAGGCAGATATTCTCCAATTTCAGAAATACCCACATTTTATCATGATGTTTTTGAGAGGACATTCTTATCAAATATTCTTTCTCACTCAGCAGCCAACTTTTTTTTTATTTTTGACTGTCAAAGATTTGTTATTGTGCTCACACAGGACCCTCTAGTTTCTTTGCCATTATCCAGGGGGACTAGACACAGGGTTTCACTTCACAGAGAGACAAGGGGAGAGTATTAGAGAAAGCAACAGATTTTGTTCTCTCACAAAGGCAGATTTCAAACCAGTGACCTTCTCATTTTGAGGTAGGCATCCTACTTCAGGAGTACCTCGTTCCCACAGTATGGAGTTTTATTTGTGCCTCCTTTCTAGATTATTTTACAAGTAACTTGTTTAGCTTTTTTTGTGTGTTTGATGAATGTCTTACTGGTTGTGATATAGTTTCTTTTTGTCATGTCACTTTCACGTGGAAAAAGCTAGATTTATTTTGCTTTTATTCTTTTATATTGATTAACTCTTTCTGTATGTTTCAACACACTGCACTGCGTCATACTGATTTTTGCCGCATGCGTATCGCCACATAGTGTGTCACTCTCAATTTGATTAGTGTGAACCGTCATCAAACCATATTCTTCGTATATGTCTTGTATCATCTTGGTGTGGTGAAATTTATTACCTTGTTCAATTATATAAAAATTAATATATAACATGTTATATGTTAGTTAGATATATATATATATATATATATATATATATATATATATATATATATATATATATATATATATATATGTAGGTTGATTCTTAAAACAATGAAAAATGTTATGTCTGAAATCTCTTCCATTGCATTGATAAAAAGCTTCATACAAACTGCTAATTCACTGTTTCTGCCATTTATATAGAGATGAATGACTAATTTGCTGACACTACACAGTTGAAATCTCTTTCTTCATCCAAAAGATTATGGCAAAACTAAAGATCACTCATCAGCATTTCTAATGAAAATATCACCTTATTTTGTATGTCATCACCGCATATATCAACATACAGGTAAACTAGTAACAGGATAAATGCCTTGAGACAGCAAAAGCATTTTCAAACAAAGAAATATTAGGCAAAACAGAAACATTCTGATTTAAATAACAATTCAAATGTTTTTACAAATTTATCTTTCCCATTCTGTATAAGGTCACAAAGTCAAATTATAAAGATACACTTTAAGCTTTGTAAACTAGTTTATCAAAGTTCTACAATGCCATAAAGTACCAAAAAAAAGCATATCAGTGATGAGTGTATGGGTAGTGTAGTTAGTGGAGGTTCAGCAAGTCATCAAAAGATGAAACATTTGTCAGGAATGATGTTTGGGGAAGCTAGTTGGGAATGTTGATTGAATGAGACCAATTATTATTTCACTTTATCTGAATCAGCTGCCACTTTATAAAATTCGTCATGTTTTGTCACATTTGTTAATGGCAATAACATATTTTCATGTTTTGTCACATTTGTTAATGGCAATAACATATTTTCATGTTTTGTCACATTTGTTAATGGCAATAACATATTTTCATGTTTTGTCACATTTGTTAATGGCAATAACATATTTTCACAATCTCCAGCTTGCACAATGATTTATCAATTGCACTGGTAACTATCTACCATGCAACAATGTCCATCTGTCCAAAAGATTTTCTCTCTCTCTCTGTCTTCATTATCATCACTGAGTGCCATCTCCGCATTGAAAGTTGGCTTTATCTCTTGCTTTGATGGTGACCTGTCCATTTTTTTATGTTACTCGTCCACATTAGTCTTGATCTGGCTCTGCCTCTTTTACCTTGTATTTTCCCTTCAAAGGCAAAGATTACTTTTAGTAAGTAGCAATAGGCTACTGTGTCTTTTAACGTGGCCCAAAAATCTCATTTGTCTTGTTTGTATTGTTTAGTAGTTTTCTTTTCATTTTTAGTTGTTTTAAGACTTCATCATTTGTTTTCTTTTTTTTTTTCCCATCCAATTCTTCTATAAATCCACATTTCAAGGGCTTCAATTTTCTCTTCTGTTTTCTCTCTTGTCTTCACAGCATTTATTTTCCAGTAATTTGCTCAGTCACCGTGTATTCCAAATTTCCTCCTCTCATTAATGTTTTAACAATATTGCTTGCCTCTTTCAGTGTGTTGGTCTCAATAAAAAAATATTTTTTTTTTAATTACTCATTGGTTATTTTTTTCAATCCCTGGAACTCTGTAGCATTTGCTTGTTTACTTACTGTTCATGCCTTCATGAGATCCAGGCTAGCTCTAAATGGCGTTGCCAAATTCTAGATATTACTTAACTGCAACAAATTTATACCAATGGAAGTGAGAAAGATCATCACAATATTCATTAGATATTTCTAAAATTTGTTATGTTTCTTAAGAGTGCTTTTGAGGAGAGACAGCACTATAAACATGGAGAGCAAGATATTAAGACATAGGACCAACAACACAGTCAGGGTCGTGCAAAACCGTTAAAAAATTTTAAAATTTAAATTAGGAATGACCAATGTGCACAGGAAGCAGAAATAAATGGGAGTGGTTAGATAATGACAGTAGCCAAAAGTGATGATCGTATAAAAAGGGAAATCCTACCCCAGACCAAACAGATGAGCTGCAAGCGAGGGACGAGAGCTGAGATAAACGCCAGAAGGGCATGAAGCTAAGAGAGATACGTAGAAGCAGAATGCTTAGAGACTGGCACTCTCACAAAACACTTAGAAACTGACACTCAGTAGAAGCAAGACACTCAGAGACAGACAGGTAAGCCAAGAAAGTCACTCACTCGCAACCATGCTGAGAGAAAGGCAGATAACTAGTTAGCTAGACGAAGATAGTGAGCAAGATCCCTACGAGAACAAGTGAATAGCTTGACAGATCAAAGGGTGTACATGGGGCTTGATAGGTATGGCCAAGACATAACTTGTGAGATATTAAACAAATTTTTAGGATTATGTGATTTAGCGGTTATCCACACCGTCAAGTGATATTGACATGTCTGTATCCTAGAATGGAGATATTCTCTGAATATTCATGAAGTATGTAACGTGGAATCATCCAACTGTAATTATTTTGTAAATAAACATGTGTTGGTGTTGTGGTACACCTCTAGCCTTGTGAATTATATAAGATATTTTATCTTATGAGAATTAACAGAAGTAATGTGTCCAGGAGAGCAAGAGACAGCCAAATAATATTAACAGTTTGAATTGAGAGATCAAACACAGCGCGAAGTAATCACAATAAACTATAAAGTCAAGACAGAAGCAAGTAGATTCAAAAAGCGATCAAAAGGAGAAGTACAACTGATTAAAAATGAATAAATCACAATTACAAAAATAAATCGCTATTACATCACTACAAACAAATGCAGTCTTGCAGTAATGTAAAGGAAAATCAAAGGCTAAGGAAACAGGTTGAAAAATGATGCATGCAGAAAGAAGAACTGGGCCACAATGTGTAAAGCAGAGTGCACCACATATGCATGGCAATTTACAAATAATGAAGAACATTTTTATTTTGATGATTTGTTGAAAAAAATATATATTATGCACTAAAAGCACACAAAACATTAAGTTTCATTGTAAACTGCTAAATTTGTATAGAAAGGTAAAGATTATTTGATGGCCATAATCCTGGCCAAATCAGGTAAGATTTGGCCTTGAATGGGTGTTGGATCAAACCTTTCTCCATCTATCATAATGTTGCCATTTTTAGATGCAGGCTCAAAACGAAATGCAAGTACTTTAACAACCTCCACATGTGGAGAGTTGATATGCTGCCCTTGGTCGAATGTGAGGAATAGGTTGAGAAGAGCATTTCTTGTAATTCCCTCTCTCACCATCATCAAGTGTATGTGGCCATCACTGAGGTGTGCGTCAGGTGCTGCGAACATGTCACTTCCTAAGTGTGTCTGGTAAACAGCAATAGCTAAGATAAAGTTTTCATCCAAAGTTATCCAGTTGCTGGGTACCTCCTGGTCTAGAGGAACCAACAACGGAGTTGGCACAGGAGCATGGTCTGATTTTTTTACATGATACGTCTCTCGTTCAACGCTAACCTCTTTAGCATCTGAGAGAATTGTCATTCTGTGGTTACTTTCAACCTTGCATCCATTGCTCATGTAACTACTTGATGTAGATGCTTCATTATTTTTTCGTTGCATATTTTCTGTAGTTGAACTATAGTCAATATTTGCATTTACAGAAGTGTTTGAAGCTAATATAGGACTACTGACAAGACTTTCTGGTTGCAGTACAGGAGAGCTGCCAGTAAGGACTTTTGCAGAATCAGCAGAGTTTGAATTTGCATAGTGTGGTAAAAAGGAATGTATATTTTTATTTTCACTACAGCTAAAATTATTCTGGATAGAAAAATTTGTATCATTGGCATCACCACCACCATCATGGAACACACCAGGAGCAATATTTTCATGCTCTACTGAAATGGCATGATCACTGTTATTAACACTTTTACTGACATGGTCACCTTTATGAGGATCAACACAGAAGTTATCAAAACTCTGGGTAACTTTATCTCCACTCCTCAAATCATCTTTATCAACTGAATTCAAAGAAGTCCTTTCAATAGAGCACACCTGAGGTTCATCAAGGTCAATGGTTTTCTTATAGTTACCATTACTGAGGTCTGAAGAGCTATTCTTGCTTTCTAATGAATCAAGTGTACATTTACTGCTGCTTCGACTCTGTAATGAAACTCTTCTGATCTTGGTCAGAACTTTGTTGGAAGTGGCGGCTACTTTAGGTCTGTAGGCAGCAACTGGCAGGAATGAAACCCGTCCTTTGTAACTTCGGAGACCTGAAGCAGAAAGATTTTACTGCGTTAAAATAATACAAAATAGTAGTTAAAATAATATAACATAAAAGTTAAAATAATATAACATAGAAGTTAAAATAATATAAAATAGTAAAGTCTTCTTGTTCTTGGCTAATGATAGTCAAAAGAAGTTTGTAGAATTAAAATAATCTACATTGTTACATGGATGACAATTCGAACAAGACAAACAAGATTTTTGGTACATGTTAAAACACAGCAGCCTACTAAAAGCAACATTGGAAGGGAAAATACAAGGTAAAAGAGGCAGACCAAGACTAACATCTATCTATCTATCTATTGACCTTTCGAGCCGTGACCGGCCCATAGGGCGTAGACCAAGATACACCTTCTCCTATATGAATTTTTGTTCTAGCAGTTTTCTTTTAAAGATATTTTATCAAATCTCGCCATCTGTCTCTGTTCTGTGCAAGCAGTTCTATCTCATTGAGGGAGCGATTCCTGCTGCTCTTGCCTCTCTCATCAATGTTCTTCTCAGTGTCTCCCTGGGTCTTCCTCTTTTTCTTTTACCTGTTGTTTCCCATATGAGGCTTGCTTTGCTATTCGATTATTATCTCTTCTCATCACATGTCCAACGTATGACCATCGTCTTTTCTTTATTACTGAAGATATTAGTGGTTGATTGGCGATTTCTCTAATTTCCTCGTTAACATGGAAGAGTAAAATCAAAGGATGGACAAGTCAATCTATGACAACCTGCACTATCAAAACAAGAGACAAAGAGGAATGGCGCTCCATAGTAGCAAAACTTTTATGTGGATACAGCACTCAATGATGATGATGGTTACAAAGATGAGCTATTGTATAAAAAAAAAAAAAGTGCACCTCACATGTCTTGTGATGTATGAGGAATATGGTGTTTGTGTTCACATTTTTCCATGACCTGCAGCCCTTTACATTGGATAAGGCCAATATTACACTAGGCAACCTATTTTTCCTGTGAAAATCTTATTTCAAGACAATGTGAACCCAAAAACTTCCTGGAAAACGATTCACCACATCTGGAAACTGAACCCGAAGGTTCAGTAAACAACCACACTTTAGTACCATGGCTTTGGTCAGTTTAAAGAAAACTGCGAAATAGCAATAAAATCTGACACATTACACCTTGTCTTGTGAGTTAACAAGAGCCACGATAGCTCAGTGGTTAGTGAACTGGACTACAAAGGACAAGAGGTCAGGTTCGATCCTGATCGACGGCTTTCAGATTCACACAGCCTTAAATGGGTATCGGATTTTTTTTTTTTTAAAGTGAAGCGGCACGGGCATAATACTGACCACATTATCCCAAAAATCATGTGCTGAAAGCCTATAAGAAATGATGATCACTCACACCATATTCCCTATATGAAACTTAGCATGACAGGGCTCTTTACTTTTTTACTTGTGAGTTAAAAGTGTTGTTACTATAAAGAATATACTACAGGTTCCACAACAGGTCATCATGGTAGCAGCATAAACAGGGCCATCCTACTTTAGACATGCACCAATGGGGTGCAGCTATCCATCCATTTATTTTTAATGACTGAAAAAAAAAAATCTATTATTGAAGCCTACAGTAATTCATCGAAGAATGAAGCTTACAATATGGTGATGAATGCCTGTTACCAAATAAATATTGTAATAAACAAAACAAGTAACAATTACCAATAATTCGTTTGATGGCACCAACAGTAAAACGAGCCTCTCCAAGTTTCCTGTACTTTTCACTTTCAAAGTCGATGTCAGCCACAATACCCCATGTTACTGACAAGAAGGAATAAATGGTGCGGTCTGGAATGTGTACAATAACAAGATCCATTGGAATAACACGATGTTTCACCAGAACAAATGTGGAATGAAGAACTAAAGATGAATCCAGTGGTTCACTGCAAAGAGAAAAATGTTTAGTTTGTAGATTTGTGCCTACTGTGTTCACATAAAAACAAAATAGTCATGTACAGTCTATGTGATTCTAGAGTGACTGAATGATGGCTTAAAAATGAAGCCAATATGGGTTTGATATCAACCTCTCTCTTTATCAACGCAGTTTTAAAAAAAAATAGATGAGTAGAATAGTGCGTGAGTGCACACAAATTCTGTTTTTTGTTGTTTTCTTAGAGGGTTAGGCATAGGATCTCACTACCCAGAGAATGGGTGAGGGCAATGACATGACGAAACCGTGGGGTTCAATTTTTTGAAAAATTCCACCAGCTGTGGTAGGAATCGAACCTGTGAGCCTCCTGTCAAGAGACGGATGTCTTGCCTCTAGACCACCCAGTCCCCCCATGTCGTGTATGAATAAGTCAAAATGATTGTGTCAATATTCTACATAGAAAGTCTTAATTTGTTGAATTAAAAATAAAAACAAACCCTGCAGCATAAGTGATGGAGCAACACAAAGCATTGCCGGAGCCTCCTGGTAAACATCCAATGGGAAACTTAATGGATGTTGCCCAGTCATCTCTCTGCATTATTCCATTTATGGTCTGGAAAATAAGATTTATTTCAATGTCAATTACAATTTGTAACGGAACAGACCGTAATGTAAAGTACAAGTACAAGACTTGAATCGGCGTCCTAGTATGCGAGTTTTCGCCCATTTGTGCTCGCCACCATCCAGAAGTGTTCAGAGACTTCTGGATAGTATCACTTCAAGCATCGAAACTCACGATGCGAGGCGGCATTCCTCACCTTCCCAGAGTACTAACCTGGTACCCATTTCTGCCAGCGGCTGGGTCGACCGCTGGGGTATTTTTTTTTCCCCAACCAAGTGTATAACTCACACTGCTTCCAGCAGGAATCCAACATGGGTTGTCCAAACATTGGTAGCCTTGTTGGGTAAGTAGTTGGGCCTAGTTGACTGTAATGTAAATTAATGTCAACGATAGACTGTTACAATAAAAGGTGTGTGTTAATTAATGTTACATGCAAAATTTATTACAAGGTAGTAGCAGACACTAGCAGTAATAGAACCCTATCAATCTTGAGAGACTGCAGCCCTGTGTAGAGCTCTAATCTATCTATTGACCTTTCAAGCCGTAGCCGGTCCATAGGGCATAGACCCAGATACTCTTTCTCTTATCTAAGTTTGTATTCTAGAATTTTAAATCCTTCTAAAGATATTTTATCAAATCTCGCCATTTGACGCTGTTCTGTGCAAGCAACTCTATCTCATTGAGAAAGCCGATTCCTGCTGCTCTTGCCTCTCTGATCAATGTTCTCAGTGTTTTTCAGGGTCAGCCTCTTTTCCTCTTACCTGTTGTTTCCCACAAGAGGGATTGTTTTGTTATTCGGTTATTATCTCTCCTCATTACATGTCCAACATATGACCATCGTCTTTTCTTGATTACTGAAGATATTAGTTTTTTGGTACAGGGCCTCTGACCAGAGTGGTTAATCTATTTCCAGGTCCACAAAAGAGGTAGTGGAGAGGGTTCTTTATTAGCCTTAGTGCAAGCACTCAGCTATGAGTCTCTGGCTACTTTTAGACAGTGAGTTCGCAACTTGAGGAGGCCAGGACATAAGAACAAACTTTTAGGTTGACTTTTAACATGATAGTTTGTGACATAAACATTACTGCAATTTACGCCATGTAAAATAGTTCCTCAAACTATTGCCCTAAATTAATATAATTATAATAACACCATAGTATCTTAGTTATTAGCACTGTAAGTTATAAGAAAAACATGGTTTTGCTGCTAATTAACATCTCAAAGTTTAGTAAAGTTTTTTTAAATATAAAAACGCAGTGCAGTGATTATAAATAGATGCTACATAAGGATGCCTCCTACTGGCTCTATTTTTACATGTTTCGATAAAGAAATAGAACACAAACTTATTTACAGCTCATTAGTTGTCATGGCAACGAGGAGCTGATTGCAACAATGGTCTAGTTAGTGCCCACACACACATTGCAAGGTCAACAGATGCTGTTGTAAAGTAGTAGTGGGTTTACCTTCATAGACATTGAAGCCTATTTATTAGTAACGGCCCAAAATTATTTGGACTATACCATGACTATACTAGGGAATATGGTAGCTAGTTGTGCATTGACATTTAACTCATTGAGCTGGAGTGTGATTTTATTATGTATTCTGATAAAATATTAGAGGAGTCATGGCCTCATTTGCCTCCTATGAATATCTGCTGCTGCTTCCAGTTCAGGTGCTATTGGAAATCTTCAGCCCAGAAGTTATTAAAATCTCATAGAACTAAGCAATGGCAACTGAGAATGGGGTGGCTTACATTCTTCCATTCTTTTTTTCTGTTTTTCTTAGTCTTTCTATTTCGAGAGATAAATCAATGTATCACAGTGTAAGACATTCAAGAGTGAACACAGCAAAGAGAGGGCCGTTTCAAAAACAAGCGAATAAAAGACATTTTGTGTGGCTCAGACTTCAGAAACGCTCTCTTGGTCTCATTAGTTCATTCCAAGAATCACAATTTTGGTCCATTCCAAGAATCACAAATTTGGTCTCATTACTTCATTCCAAGAATCACAATTTTGGTCTCATTACTTCATTCCAAGAATCACAATTTTGGTCTCATTACTTCATTCCAAGAATCACAATTCTGATTTCATTAGTTCATTCCAAGAATCACAATTCTGATCTCATTAGTTCATTCCAAGAATCACAGTTTTGGTCTCATTAGTTCATTCCAAGAATCACAATTTTTGTCTCAATAGTTCATTCCAAGAATCACAATTTTGGTCTCATTACTTCATTCCAAGTATCACAATTTTGGTCTCATTACTTCATTCCAAGTATCACAATTTTGGTCTCATTACTTCATTCCAAGAATCACAATTTTGATCTCATTAGTTCATTCCAAGAATCACAATTCTGATCTCATTAGTTCATTCCAAGAATCACAGTTTTGGTCTCATTAGTTCATTCCAAGTATCACAACTTTTGGTCTCATTACTTCATTCCAAGAATCACAATTTGATTTCATTAGTTCATTCCAAGAATCACAATTTTGATCTCATTAGTTCATTCCAAGAATCACAATTTTTGTCTCAATAGTTCATTCCAAGAATCACAATTTTGGTCTCATTACTTCATTCCAAGTATCACAATTTTGGTCTCATTACTTCATTCCAAGAATCACAATTTTGATTTCATTAGTTCATTCCAAGAATCACAATTTTGGTCTCATTAGTTCATTCCAAGAATCACAATTTTTGTCTCAATAGTTCATTCCAAGAATCACAATTTTGGTCTCATTACTTCATTCCAAGTATCACAATTTTGGTCTCATTACTTCATTCCAAGTGTCACAATTTTGGTCTCATTACTTCATTCCAAGTATCACAATTTTGGTCTCATTACATCATTCCAAGAATCACAATTTTGATCTCATTAGTTCATTCCAAGAATCACAATTCTGATCTCATTAGTTCATTCCAAGAATCACAGTTTTGGTCTCATTAGTTCATTCCAAGTATCACAATTTTGGTCTCATTACTTCATTCCAAGAATCACAATTTTGATTTCATTAGTTCATTCCAAGAATCACAATTTTGATCTCATTAGTTCATTCCAAGAATCACAGTTTTGGTCTCATTAGTTCATTCCAAGAATCACAATTTTGGTCTCATTAGTTCATTCCAAGAATCACAATTTTGATCTCATTAGTTCATTCCAAGAATCACAGTTTTGCTACATTCAGATTCAAGGAGATGTATCATAATATTACAAACTATCTAAGAATCTTCACTCTGGATTTCCTGTTTGGAGTTTGCTCCTGTAGCCTTTGCCCCACTTGAAACGCCCACAAAGAAATTGGGCGGCGGCACACAACATACAGGTTGTACTGATTACTCGTTTAGTGGGTGTAACAAAGCTGATCCAAATTTGGCAAAAAAATTTTTTTACATGCTTTGATTTTTTTTTTTAATTGTCTTTATTGACTGCCATGTGAGTATATTCATGTCTGTATGTCCACAAATACCTAACCTAAATATAAAGACACGATACACAGATTAAAATAGCTGCTGCTTTTTTTTTTTCAGCGATCAATCTGTGTTATACATTTCTAAACTGGCAGGGTGTCATAAACAGACTGGATTGTGTTGTATTCCTTGCCGGTTCCTAATAATTTGCCTTAACTCCTCATTTGCCATTCAGCGTCAAGGGAAGATATAATTTGTGGTCTTTGCTCCTCTGTTGGGCTCTTCTGTTATGCTCTCTAGTGCTTCTAATATTCCATCAAACCATCATTTTTGTGGTCAGCCATTGGGTTCTAGTGTTCTTGAAATGTTTGTTGAAGGCTCGTTGTGTAGTGTTTTGATCTTACTGCCTCATCATGTGGCCAAATCAAAAATTGTATCTATTGGTTCTTTATGTATTCTATGGTGGGAATTATTCCAAGCTTTTTTCTCAGTTCTTCTTTTCTGATCTTATCTCTCAGGCAGTTTCCTGCAATTCGTCTAACACATTTCATTTCCATACAGGTTTTTCTTATTGTTATTGCATCTAGTGTCCAGGACTGGCATTGGTAGCACAAACGTTGGTATGAAGATTGTATTGCAGAGTGCCTGTTTTGCCTCTTGAGTTATTTCCTTATTGGACAATAGTGTGATAGCTGTCCAATGATTTGACAAGCTCTGTTACATCTTGAGTCTATTTCTGCTGCTTGTGAATTGTTTGTCATTAGACTTCTTAGATGTTTATATTCCTCCACATGTTTTAGTTGTCTGCTGTCCATTGTTATGCTGATTTTCTGCTTCTCTTTGTGATATTCATGACTTCTGTTTTGTTGATTTTCATGTTATATTGAGTGCCTGTGCTGTTAAGTCTATTTAAATGTTCTTGTGTGTCTTTTATTTTTTCATGTATTCTATCTATCTATCTATTGACCTTTCGAGCCGTAACCGGCCCATAGGGCGTAGACCAAGATACACCTTCTCCTTTATGAATTTTTTTATTCTAGCAGTTTTCTTTTAAAGATATTTTATCAAATCTCGCCATCTGTCTCTATTCTGTGCAAGCAGTTCTATCTCATTGAGGGAGCCGATTCCTGCTGCTCTTGCCTCTCTCATCAATGTTCTTCTCAGTGTCTCCCTGGGTCTTCCTCTTTTTCTTTTACCTGTTGTTTCCCATATGAGGGCTTGCTTTGCTATTCGGTTATTATCTCTTCTCATCACATGTCCAACGTATGACCATCGTCTTTTCTTTATTACTGAAGATATTAGTAGTTGATTGGCGATTTCTCTAATTTCCTCGTTTGTTTTGAATTCGTTCCATGCTATACCAAGTATTTTCCTTAGACATTTATTTTAGAATGCGTTCAACTTTGTTTCTACATCTCTTGTTGTTTTCCAGCTTTCACACGCATACGTCAGGGTTGATAGTATGTATTTCATGTATTAGTATCTGGTTATCTGCAAATAAAATAAAGTAAAGTAAAGAGCCCCCTTCACACCGAGTGGCGTATAGTGATTATAGTGTTAGTGACCATAAATTTTACAGACCTTCAGCACATAATTTTCGGAGTAATGTGGTCGGCATTACGCCCGTGCCGCTTTACTTTCCCAGAAAAAATCCGGTACCCATTTATGGCTGGGTGAACCTGGAAGCCGCCGGTAGGGATCAAACCCTACCCCTTGTCCTTTGTAGTCCAGTTCACTAACCACTGAGCTATTGCGGCTTCTATCTGCAAATAGAAGCCTATTAATCTCCTCTGTTTTTGATGGGTTGGCTAACTTACATATATAGTAGTAGTCCATGTGAGTAATAAACAACAGAACACACCCCTATCTTACTCCTGATCTAACTTCAAAGTGGTCTGTGTAGCCAGCTGCTGTTCTGAATGTGCAGCTGTTGTTGATGTAGAGACTTTTAATTATGTTGGTTAAACCTTGGCTTACTCCGTATGTTGTTAGTATCCCCCTAGTTTTTTTCGGTTTACTCAGTCTAATGCTTTTTCATGGTAAATGAAAGCTATGTACAAATTTTGGTTGTGCTCTGTCGCCTCTTCTGCTAGCCGTTTCAGGGTGATATGTGTCATTACATCCTCTATTTATTCTGAACCCCATTTGAGAATCACTTTGCTGTAGTTCTATTATTGGCTTGAGCCTTTTTTCCATAATTTGGCATATAACTTTCCCACATGGCTGATAAGGGAGATGACTCTGAATATAGTACTTGAACTGTATAAATGTAAGCTTTATAGTCATGTGCCACTTGTACTGTATAAAATGTAAGCTTTATAGTCAGGTGCCACTTGTACTTACATCTTATGACTTTAGCAGTTAAGACTTCTTTCCTGGATGTCTTCTCCCACACATGCTTAATGTACAAGTATTTATAATAAATCTTTCTTTATAGTTATGAATCTAGTAATTCAATCTAGCAATTCAAATCTTAAACTCTTTAAGCTCTGTATAAAGAGTTTTCTATTACTAATTACATGTTAAATAACTCATCTGTAAATGTCAAGTTCAAGTTTTAAACTATATTAAGATTCTTTACTCTTTCATTAATTAATGAAATTTGAAAAATATGCAAAAATTAATTTATTTTCTAAGAATGCTGTTTATAAACATTAGTTACAGCTAAAAATACATTTATATATACCTCAAAGATGAGCCCATCCCCTGAGATAATGACCACCCCATACCAGTCAGACATTTTGATCGTCTTCATTATTTCACTTGCATGTCCAGCGTGCTCTGCAATGGTAGGATAAATCCTGTAAAGTGAAAGGTACTGGCGACTGTGAAGTGTTCAGGCAGATTTTAAACTAAACTTACTGTTGTAGTAAATCAAATTACAGTTGAAATGGTGAAGGAGAAGACGATGGGGATGGATAGAAAAACAATGTGCAAGTCAACTATAAACATTACTGGACAAGCTCTCATGTGGAACTCACAGGGAATGAGGAAACAGGGAAGTAATATGAACACTAAGAGAAGAAATCTTGAAAATGGGGCCCCAAAACACAAATTATACATGTAAATTAATAGAGAATGCAAGAGACAAAACTGAGAACTCTTGGTGGTGGTCTATGTCTTAAAGGGGGGGTTTAAAAAACAAAAAAATATAAGAGAATATTAGTGTGGCTGTTAGGTAATGCCAACTATTCTCAAAGCGCAAACCTGCTTCTGTATGGTGCGGCTAAAAACATATTTAGTCAACAGACCATCCTCACTGCACATAAGACAGCTCCATAAGTGCACATAAGACAGCTCCATAAGTGCAGATCTCCTAAATATATCCCTCAATGTATAGAGACTGATGACCAGAGTTGTGTGTTGGTTTATCGCTCTTCTTTGGCATCACCACTTTTGACTTTATGTTTCTGGAGCCTCTTCAAGGTTGTGGATTTCCATTCATTTGTTGAATCATATACTTGCTCTGCCTTCATTAGAATGTTAGTCTGATCCACTGCTCACCCACTCTCTTCAAAAGTCTTGCCAGCAAGCATTTTTGTATATTCATTTCCTCTATATCAAAATATTGTAGCCATACCAAAGAAGTCAGGTGCCACTGATTTCTAAAACTATCGCACTATTGGTCTCATGAGCTATATGACCAAATTATTACTAAGAATCATCATGAGACATGTAAGGAACAAAATAAAACCAGAAATAAGTGAGGAACAATGTGGATTTGTGGAAGGAAATGAACCAATAATACAATATACACCATGAGAACATTGGTTATGGTTATTCGAAGGCCCCGGTATCATAGCAAACGAATGAAAATCCATAATTGCAACAAGTCTATGTCAATAGAAGTGAGAAAGAGAGTTCATCGATGCTAGATAGAGCCAATTCTGACCTATGGAAGTGAATTATGGGCAGTAGACAAACAAATGAAAAGACAATTAAAGGCCACAAACATTTTTCTGTGAGAAAAATATGGGATTTTTCAGAAGAATGTTGAAAGTTCTCTGGACAGCTAAAAAGATCAATGAGGAAATTCTCAAAGTGGTCAACACAAAAATCAACATTTTTCTGAGAGAAGAGGAGAGTTGGAATACTTGGTTACAACTGGCAAAATACTGGGAAAGAGAGATCATGGATAACAAAGAGAGAAGATACTAAGTAGCTTGGTGTTATGGGATGGAAAACGGTCAACAACAGAATTGATATGATGCACTGTGGATAGAAGATTGTGGAAGAACATGATCACCTCCGCCAACCAGTATGGCACATGATGATGATATCAAGATTAAGCATTGTTCTTCTTACTAGAACTGACTGACTTGCTGCAAAAAATGTTCTTTTGAGAAATGCTACCTTAGAGCAGCAAGGTTGTTATATTAATAATATTTAAAAAAAAAAAAAAATCTGAGTTTTACTTGGGCAAAATATCACATGACAGGGAAAAAAACAAAAAAAACAGACAACAGAAAACACAGACAATAATGGGTAGTCTGGTTATGTGTGTGTGGATGACTAATCAGCAGGGTTATTTTTGTTAATGTAACAAGCTGGTAGAGTTAAATGTGGGCTGGTGCCTTTTCAGTGAGTACAGGTTCTAGTTCAGACTGCCATGTTCTAATCCACATGGTTGTTCTAGAAACCAGCTCCAAGCATAACCAAGTGAGTCAGAATTGAAGGGGGAAAACAAACCTATTCCAAAAATAAGCTGTGACATAGTTGAATAAGTCAGACCAAATGAGCAAATGTTTATGTCTGTGCTACATAAGTTAGATCTTGGTACAATCAGCACAAGATTATCATTGGATTTTCATTGCCAAAATACGGGAATAAAAAATCCCAACAATGAAAACAAAGCATTCATAGATTATGAAAAGGCATTTGATAATTTAGACAGAAGAATGCTTTGGAAGTTACTGAGTCATTATGGAATCCCCATAAAGTTTGTTAACCTGATAAGAACAATGTACGAAGGAATGAAGTGTAGTGTGCACGAAGGGCAGCTTACAGAAGCATTTTAAATAAGAACAGGAGTAAGGCAGGGATGCCTTCTGTCTCCATTTCTCTTTCTAATGGTCACAGATTGGATTATAAAATAACTCAGAACAGAAATGGAATCCAGTGGTCACTGACCAAGCAACTTGATGACTTAGATAGACTTCGCTGATGACATTGCTCTCCTATCACATAATCATCAACAGATGCAAGAAAAAATTAGCCTACTTGATGAGAGATCATAACAGCTGGGACTGAAAATAAATAGAGATAAGACCAAAATTATGAGAATTAATGCAGTTGGCAATAACCAAATAACAATAGTAGAAGTAGCTCTACTAAATGAACAATCTTACATATATCTGGGAAGTAATAAAGACAAAGAGGGAGGAACAGAGAATGATACCAAAATAGGGATATCAAAAGCAAGAGGAGCATTCAATGCACTGGGAAACATGGAAATCCAAAGAAATTAGGTTAAATACAAAAATAGAAATTTTAAACTCCAATGTTAAGTCAATCCTGTTATATATATATATATATGGCTCTGAAATATGGAGAACAAATGACAATTATAAACTTTCATTAATGGATGCTTCTGGAGAATAAAAGAATGGAAATGGCAGGACAAAATCACTAACACAGAATTATGGAAAAGCACCAGTCAAATACCAATGTATAAAGAGATACAGCAAAGATAATGGCACTGGAGAGGACACACACTGCAGAAGCCAACTGAGAGTATTGCACATCAAGCTCTTTTTTGGAAGCCCCAAGGAAAAAGAAAAAGAGAAAGACCAAAATATTCTTGGAGAAGACAGATGGAAGCAGAGATGAAGATGATGGGGAAGACAAGAAATGATCTTAAAAGAATGGCAAGAAACAGAACGGCTTGGAAAGTGTTTGTTGAAGACCTATGCTCCACAGGGAGCTGAAAGGTAGAAGGGTTCTTCAACATGTGCAGAATTAAAACTGAGTTTCCTGTAAGTTACGATTATCTGAGAGAGATAGAGATCGGATCTCACTACCCAGAGACCAGGGGAGGGTAAAAATCAGAAAGAAACCACAGATTCGATTTTGAAAAATCCCCACCACAGATGATGGGAATCGAACCTAGGACCTTCTTGTCCAAAGGCTAATGTCTTACCTCCAGATCACCAAAACCCCCCCCCCCCCCCCAATGCAATCACTAAAAATCACAAAGAGATGTAACTCCTGTAAACAGAAAATTAACTGTGTTAGACCCTGCCATGAAAACCAATGGTGTGTGTAACAACCAAATACAGTTAATTGAGATGTAATCTGAAGTATGTTTCATAAAGAAAAAATTTCAGATGAAAGGTTCGTGCTCTTTGCAGAATGTATTGAAAGAGGTGACAATAAAAATAGAAGCTTATGTCTTATAGACTGGAAGAAACAGAAAGTGCACAGTCCAAAACTTGAGAGTGACATGATGATACTAATCTTACCAGTTATTATTGCCTTGTATGGGATACAGGCCTCATTCAACATGGGAGCAATCTCATTCTTGAAGATTGTATAAGCTTTGCCTGGCCCACTGTGGGGATTGATAAGCAGCAACATTCTTTCTCTGGGTGGTGGCACACAACTTGGAATGTCTTTAATTCAATAAATAGATGAGAATCAACATATTATAAATATTGTATTCCCTCACACATTGTTATAATAGATCACATCTTTAATTAGATGCATTTAAAGAATATATGGCACTTTCTCACACAAAACAAAAATTGCACATCAAAATACACCATTACAATTTTAAAAAAGAAGGAAAAAAGTAGTATGGTAACAGCTTTACATAGATAAATAACAAACAAAAGTCGACGTTTCAGCTAAGTAGGCCTTCAGCTGGAACAACAAACAACAACACAAAAATATATATAAAGATATATACACAAATCTAACTACATGGCGGGGGACTGGTTGGTCTGGAGTCAAGACGCCGGCCTCGAGACAGAAAGGTTGTGGGTTCAAATCCCGACTACACTGGATTTTTATTTATGATTTTCACTCTGCGGCAACCACCCCTGGTCTCAAGGCCTGGCTTGAAACGTCAATTACTCATCGACGGAAAAATATACCTCCAAAGTCTGAGTTATCTGCTTGTGTGGCGTGGGACCCTTGTGCACACGGCTGCCAGGGAAAAAAGGATTAACACGCAAAATTCAGTTCCTAGTCTCTAGGGACTTTGTCAGAAAGCTGGCAAACAGGAAAAAAAAAACCTACATGGCGATAATATGCTAGATACTCAAGAAAGGAAATTTTAAAAAAAAGGTCACTTCCCTGTGGTCCAGAGCTTGGTCAGCTTCTGACTAGAACTAAAAAAAAGTGGGCAGGCTGACCAACTATATATCTCACTAACCAGACAGTCAGGTGAGAAATAAAAAGGAAGGGTTCTAAATATATGGGGAGGTGGGTTTAAGATATGTATAAACTGTGTATATCTAACTGTGCGTGTGCACAATGAACAGATATGCAAAAAAGCATGTGTACATAACCATACATGCGTACAAGCATAAGTGTGTATATATTACCACAAAAATCTTGATGCCTTTACTCCTCTTTGCACAATTACAAGACATAACTTAACCATCCTATAAGACTACAACAAAGACACAACATAACAACTAAGGATGGTTACACATGGCAGTGACCAAGGCATTCATCTGGTTAGAGTCACAAGACTACACCTGCATACTAAGTGATTCATTGAGCATAAGAAAAGTGGAGGCGGGCTCTGTACGCAGGCAATGGGTAGAGTCACCTTTGTCTACGTCCCTGGATATGCGGAAGTATGGGGAAGTGAGATAGCAGACAGGTTGGTTAACTGTCCTGTCATTGAAGACGGTCAAATAATGGATCGGGTGGATATCATCAAAGCCATCCAAGATGTGGGAAGAGCACAGGACTTCGACTACCATGAGTCCACATCATTCCTCTGGATGAAAGAGGTGGGAGTTAAAATGGGCACAACCAGAAATGAGAAACTTAGTGGGCATATAAGAAGACTTATCAACCAACACAGAACTAGAGTCATCAGTTGCCGGACACTGCGAGAAATGTTGAGGGCAGGATTTAAGTACCTATGGACATGATGATGATCTGCAAATAACTCAATAGCACATGGAAAAGTGTTGCTCATGGAAAAACAAAAAATGAATATTGTTTTATTCACATGTCAAAATGTTGATTGAAATGTGATAAAATAACAGAACATTCATCTGTACTAGACTGTTTTCTTACTCTATTCAATCAAGATATTTTAGATGAACTTCTAGCAATTATCAACAACTACACTACAAAAGTAATGGAACTGCACAGAGACAAACAATCTAAGTATTTCTATTCACATTTTCAAGCCATAGCAGGCCCATAGAGCATAGACCCGGATCTAAATTTTTATTCTAGCAGCTTCCAATCCTTGTCAAGATCTTTTATCAAATCTCGCCATTTGTCTCTGTTCTCTGCAAGCCACTCTATCTTATTGAAGGAGCCGATTCCTGCTGCTCTTGCCTCTCTCATCAGTGTTCTTCTCAGTGTCTCTCTGGGTCGGCATCTTTTCCTCTTACCTGTTGTTTCCCACATGAGGGCTTGCTATTCGGTTATTATCTCTCCTCATCACATGTCCAACATATGATCATCGTCTTTTCTTAATTACTGAAGATATTAGTGGTTGATTGGTGATTTCTCTAATTTCCTAGTTTGTTTTGAATTCGTTCCAAGCTATACCAAGTATTTTCCATAGACATTTATTTTCGAATGCATTCAACTTTGTTTCTATGTCTCTTGTTGTTTTCCAGCTCTCACGTGCATATGTAAGGGTTGTTAGTACGTTTGATTTGAATAGTCTAAGTTTTTAGTTTACTCAAACTGTCAACCTTTTACAAGTTTTTATTTTTATGACATCGCTTATAGCAATGTGGGTATTGACAAAAGGGATTATATAAAGAGTTATTTCTGAGTGAAAGAAGAGCTTTATTTATTTAGCCCTAGGTATAGACAGATGAGCCCATGCACTGCCGGAGCCTGAAAAGGAGTAAAGAATAGTGGTGCTGTACCCTACCAGGCATGTTCGTAAGAGGCGAGAAAGGAGGGTTGGGCATGGGACTGGCCATCCCATACCATAAAAAATAAGCCAAAACTACTTCACAAACATGGACAAGTCAAAGATTATGGAAATGTACCAGTCAAATACCAGTGGATAAAGAGATACAGCGAAGATGATGGCACTGGATAGGACACACACTGTGGAAGCCAACTGAGAGTATTACACAACAAGGTCCTTTTTTGGAATCCCCAGGGGAAAGGACAAAGAGGAAGACCAAGGAATTCTTGGAGAAGACAGATAGAAGAAGAGATGAAGATGATGGGGAAGACATGGAATGATTTTAAAAGAATGGCAAGAAGCAGAACGACTTGGAAAGTGTTTGTTGAAGACCTATGCTTCACAGGGAGCCTAAAGGTAGAAGAAGAAGAAGATGGACAGGTGACGAAGAGGAGGAGATTTGAAGCAATCTATCACATATTTTATGTTCCTCTGATGTAAACGCTGACTAAAAAAAGAGAAAATAGACATTTCTTACAAAATCTTGTTACTTCATTTCAATTTACACTTTACCCTGGTCAAAATTATCAGTTTTTTTTCCAACCATTCTTATGTAGGGAGCAATTCTTTAAAAAAAAAAAAATGAAAAGGAAAAAAAAGTGGTATGGTGACAGCTTTACGTGGTAATGGACAAGATAGAAATCAACGTTTCAGCCAAGTAGGTCTTCAGCTGGAACAACAAACAACAACACAAAAATATATATAAGGATATGTAAACAAATCCAACTACATGGCGATTATGTGAAATTTTTAAAATATTAAATATATCTTGATGCCTTTACTTTTTATGTAGGGAGCGTCGTTTTAAAATTTGGCATTCAAGGAAACAGTACAAATAGTAATTTGATTTTAATTTCTGTGAGGCTCTTTTGTTCATATATATATTGTTGTATTAAGAATTGTGTATATAACTTGTTTATTTTTCAAGTTATTCATGTGAAATTTTGTAAATATATTGGCAATTGGATTGTAAATATTTGTGGATGATTCCCATCAACATGGATACAATTTTGAGGGGATATTATCAAACTAAGGGAGCCGCGATAGCTCAATGGTTAGTGAACTGGACTACAAAGGACAAGAGGTAGAGTTTGATCCCAACCGATGGTTTCCGGGTTCACCCAGCCTTAAATGGGTACCGGATTTATTCTGAGAAAGTAAAGCGGCACAGGCATAATACCGACCACATCACCCCAAAAATCATGTGCTGAAGGTTTGTAAAATGTATGGTCACTAACACCATGTTCCCTATATGCCACTTGGCGTGACGGGAGCACTTTACTTTTTTTTTTACACATACACACACACACACTTAGCATATATAAGTCCAACAAAAGTATTATAAAATTATTTATTCACAAAGGAAATTTTCTCTTCTTTTCTATGATCTATAATACAGTAACAGTAAAGGTTCCCTCAAAGCCTTGCTATGCATATGGGGAACAATGTGTTAGTGACAATATTTTTCTATGATCATGACACATTTTTGGGTGATGTTGTCGGTATCATGCCAGGCGGCCTTTAATTCAGAGAAAAATGAAAAGTCTCTGGTACCCATTTTTAGAGGCTGGATGACCCCTCTGGGCCAGGATCTTGTCGGTCCAAAAAAAATCCACAACTACTGGGGGACCGAACCCGGACCCTTATGGTCAGGAAGCAAGACACTAACCACTCCGCCATCAGGAAGCAAGCACACAAACCACTCAGCCACCAAGGATTTATAATACCTATAATTTAAGTGAGGTTTATGAACAAAACATGTACACACAAAAAATGGCCTGACCACAGTGTGTCAAACCCTATGGTAGGGAAAGTGTTAATGAAAGTCTGTATCTTCATGATTGTCATTTTTGCTGATATCCATGTTTCACAGCCATTATAATATGATTCCTATTATAATAGGATTGATTTAACACTGGAGTTGACCATTTTTATTTTTCAATTTAACATAATTACTTTAGATTTCCATGTTTCCTATTGTAATGAAAGCTCCTCTTGTTTTTTGTTCTTATTTTGGTATCATCCTCTCTGTTCCTCCTTTGTCTATATTAGTTATTACTGTATAGATATATATAAGATTGTACATCCAATAGAAGTATTTCCCCTAGTGGTATATGATAATAATAACCAAATAGCAAAGCAAGCTCTCATGGGAAACAACAGGTTAGAGGAAAAGAGGAAGACCCAGAGAGACACAGAAGAACATTGATGAGAGAGGCAAAAGCAGCAGGAATCGGCTCCCTCAATGAGATAGAGCTCCATGCACAGAACAGAGACAAATGGCGAGACTGCATAAAATATCATTAAAATAAT
Source organism: Megaustenia siamemsis (assembly GCA_032433765.1). Lineage (NCBI taxonomy): Eukaryota > Metazoa > Mollusca > Gastropoda > Stylommatophora > Ariophantidae > Megaustenia > Megaustenia siamemsis. Next base: position 60,300,110 of record JAVIAB010000117.1, read on the forward strand.
TGAAAACTGCTAGAATCAAAATTTAGATAAGAGGAGGAGTTATCTTGGTCTACGCCCTATGGGCCAGCTACAGCTCGAAAGGTCAATAGATAGATAGACAACAAGTCAACAGCTCCCAAGTGTGTTAACACATTTGGATAAAATAAAATTAAACATACCATCTAAATTAACAGGCACATCACGACTAAGGCAGTTGATTACATTCCGCCATGTCTCTGCTACTTTTCTCCTTTCATCGAAAGTTGTCACAACAGATGTCTGAGAGGCTGACTGGACTTCGAACACCAGTTCTTGTCTGGCTCGAACCTTCTTGCTACTGAACCGTTTCTTTTTGAAAGGATATGCAAATACAATAAATCCACACGCAGTTACATCTGTTCCTCGTGGAAAAGAACGGCTTGGTGAACTTGCCACTTCTTCACTGTTCTTGCAATTATTAATCGTTTGATCTAAGCATGTTTGAGCTGCTGGAGTTGTTGACATCGTCGTCGTCGTTACCTTTGTCGTCGTAGTCGTTGTATCATTCTCCACATGTTCCAGCGAATGACATCCAATAATATCGCATACTTGCACGAATTTCTCTTCGTATGTAGCACTGTTATTTGAAACAACGTGAAAGAAAAGTCCACTGCGAGTTAGAGAAACGTGATGTAATGATTTTTTCTTGCTAAATAATAGGAATTCTCCTTCTAAGAGGAGGTCATCCCGACAAGACGCCATTCTAGTGTTAAGGGAACCATGTGATCAAACCAAAGTCACGTGATTTGATTGCTTGACCTGACTTTCTTTAATGTAGGTGAATCTGTGATTACAGTAACGATAATAATCAAACTGTTACCCTGTGTTGTACATATTTAAGTTATAACTTATTACAGTAATACGTGTACTGTACATGAGAGCATACTGTACAGTAACGATAATAATCAAACTGTTACCCTGTGTTGTACATATGTAAGTTATAACTTATTACAGTAATACGTGTACTGTACATGAGAGCACACATATGTACAGTAACGATAATAATCAAACTGTTACCCTGTGTTGTACATATGTAAGTTATAACTTATTACAGTAATACGTGTACTGTACATGAGAGCACACATATGTACAGTAACGATAATAATCAAACTGTTACCCTGTGTTGTACATATGTAAGTTATAACTTATTACAGTAATACGTGTACTGTACATGAGAGCACACATATGTACAGTAACGATAATAATCAAACTGTTACCCTGTGTTGTACATATGTAAGTTATAACTTATTACAGTAATGCGTGTATTGTACATGAGAGCACACAGTACCGTAACGATAATAATCAAACTGTTACCCTGTGTTGTACATATTTAAGTTATAACTTATTACAGTAATAAGTGTACTGTACATGAGAGCACGGGAGCCGCGATAGGTCAGTGGTTAGTGAACTGGACTAGAAAGGACAAGAGGTTGGGTTCGATCCCAACCCACGGCTTCCAGGTTCACCCAGCCTGTAATGGGTACTGGATTTTTTTTCTGGGAAAGTAAAGCGACACGGGCGTAATACCGACCACATTACCCCAAAAATCATGTGACCGAAGGTCTGTAAAATTTATGGTCACTAACTCCATATTCCTTATACGCCACTTGTCGTAACGGGGGTACTTTACTTTTACTTTACAGTAACGATAATATCAAATCTCGCCATTTATCTCTGTTCTTTGCAAGCAACTCTATCTCATTATGTGAGGGAGTCCCTCGCTGCTGCTCTTGCCTCTCTCTAAGAAGACTTCCGTTTCCAAAATGGTGAATGATTTTATGTACTCTCGATCTCTGCAGAAAATGCATTTGGGGACTGATTATTTTCGGCTCTCCAATGCAATTTTCTGCGTTAAAGTCAAAATAATGTTTAAAAATATGACGATCATCATTTTCAAGAGAACGTGAACTTCCGGTCAATATGGTGGATAGGCGGTAGGAACCATTGAAGGCTACGTATGAAAAGTGTTCCTTGTTCCAGTTTCCTCATATTCAAAGTCCGGCTTGTTGCAGAAGCTACTGAGTTAAGTGCTCTGTGCACACCGTGAGCTGTGTGTCTCATCCGTTTTGATCATGTTTCGACTTTCCAATTGTTTACGATGAATGATGATATCGTATGACAGGGAACAGTTGGCTGTGTTCACTTTCTGTACGGTTTCGCCTTATGTCTTTTGGCGTATGCTGGAACTGCTATGATGGGGACTACAGTTACCTTTCTTTGTTTGGGAGATGAGTTAGTAATTCGGATGATTCCACTGGCACGGGCGGTTGGGCAATTATGGATTTTAATTCGTTTGCAGTGATACCGGGGCCTTCCATAACCATAACTTGTATAAAGTGAATCGACGTGTAAGATATGCTGATGGTTCTGTATTACTAGCTGAAAACCCTAATGATCTACAACATATTCATCATCATCATGTACCGGTTGGCGTAGGCGATCATGTCCTTCCACAATCTTCTATCTACAGTGCATCGTATCAGTTCTGTAGTTGACTGTTTTCCATGCCATGACACCAAACTATCCAGTATTTTCTCTCTTTGTCGTCAGCGATTTCTCTTTCCTTTTATTTTACCAGTTGTAACCAAGTATTCCAACTTTCTTCATCTCGTGATGTTCCCCAAAAATGTTGATTGTTTCTTTCTGATGGTTTTTTTAGGAGCTCCCTTTTTGTGTTGGCCTCCTTGAGAATTTCCTCATTGTACTTTTCAGCAGTCCAGGGAACTCTCAACATTCTTCTGAGAAATACCATCTATGTGGCCTTTAGTTGTCTTTTCATTTGTTTGGCTACTGTCCATGATTCGCTTCTACAGGTCAGAATTGGCTCTATGTAGCACCAATGAACTCTCTTTCAAATTTCTATTGACATAGATTTGTTGCATAAGATATTTTTTCCCTTTCTGAAATGCTATTTTGGCCTGACCTATTCTGCTTTTTATTTCTGTGTTGCATGTCCCATCTGATGTTATTATTGTGCCCAAGTATTTCAAACGTTGCACTTGTTTCAGATTTGTCCTGTTTATTTTTATGCTGCATGCTGGTGATGATTGTTTCTTCGATATGACCATTCTTCTGTTTACTTACTATTCAGACTGAGACCGAATTCCTATTACTTTTTAAGAAAATTGATTCATTCGAAACAAAATGTTACAGAAAAATCCTGAAGATACCTTGAATAATTAGAATGAGCAATAAAGATATATTAAAGGATTTAAACATTTAAAAGAACTGTATTATAAACACCATTCTACAGAGGACATTTAAATAATATGGCCATGTATAAAAAAAAATGAGCTTTCCAAAAAATGAGAAAGATACTATGCAATCCATTTTTGACAATCGAAACAAGAAAAAGAGTTCTTAAATGTTATTTAGAGCCAGTCTTAAAATATGGATGCGAATCATGGACAATAGGACAACAGACAAGAAAATCACTGGAGTCTGCAGAAATGTGGTTTTATAGAAAAATGTTTAGAGTACCATGGACAGCTAAGAAGAGTAATGAAAATGTTCTGAAAGAGGTCAAAGCAAAAAGAGAACTAATTTCCTATATTAGGAAGAAACAATCATCATTTTTTGGCCATGTAATAAGAAGAGAACAACTGGAATATATTGTAACAACTTGACAAATTAAGGGACGAAGAGATAGAGGGAAGCAAAGAGAAAAAATACCAGACAGTTTAAGAGAATGGCTTGGCAGAAGGTCAACAACAGAAATGTTAAATAGCTGTTGAGATCTAAAGTTGTGGATAGACATGATTACCTACGCCAGCAGGTCCGGTACTTGATGATGATGATGATGTAGGAAAAAAACACAGCGAACTGGAAAGAACAGTAATGGAAGGCATAGTTCCTGGATGACGCATCAGGGGTAGGCCAAGAAGAAGGTGGTTTCAAGACATCAATGAAACATTGAACTTGACAACCGAAGAAGCTGGAGATCTGGCTAGAGACAGAGATTCTTTCAGACATACTTTGGTGAATGCAACGTTAAGTAGGAGATCTGGCTAGAGACAAAGATTCTTTCAGACATACTGTGGTGAATGCAACGTTCTGTAGGAGATCTGGCTAGAGACAGAGATTCTTTCAGACAGACTGTGGTGAATGCAACGTTAAGTAGGAGATCTGGCTAGAGACAGAGATTCTTTTAGACATACTTTGGTGAATGCAACGTTAAGTAGGAGATCTGGCTAGAGACAAAGATTCTGTCAGACATACTGTGGTGAATGTAACGTTATGTAGGAGATCTGGCTAGAGACAGAGATTCTTTCAGACAGACTGTGGTGAATGCAACGTTATGTAGGAGATCTGGCTAGAGACAAAGATTCTTTCAGACAGACTGTGGTGAATGCAACGTTCTACAAAGGATATACGACTTGATGATGATCTAAATCATCCCTAAGCTAAATGAAACGTTGAGCCCACTTCCTCAAGTTAAAATATTAATACCAGGAAGAAAGATGTTAGTTATCTAGTGTTACAAAACACCTTGGATTCTCCTTGTATATGATAAGACATTTAAGGGATAATTATTCCCTATCTTATTTATCTATTTATTTTAAAAAAAATAATTTTTGCGATACTATTTCTTCGACATAATTTTCGATCATTGGATCAATTGTGGGGATTTGAAACGAAAAAAATAAAAAAAATCAATTCAGTCGAAAACAAGTTTAGTCACAAAAACTAATTCTAAATAAATCTTTTGAGGCCCCTCAAACCGCGTGGCTCTAGGCTGCCTGTAGATTATTTACCTTATGCCTACATACAGACCTGGGTGTATTCCTCGGTTGAACGCGGAAGAAAAAGAGTACAATAGGGGAAAAAAAAACGAAGTCAAAGAATTCAATAATTATATTGCTTCAGGCTCTGGTATGCCGATTTTTTGTTTGTTTGGGTAAGTTCTGAAGTTTATTGACCCCTTTTGAAGCATTACCTTAAGCATGGCTTGGATTAATAAATCACCACATATTTTCTGAAAACTATAGTTTTAGTATAGGAAAAACTTTAGTATAAGAAAAACTTTAGTATAGGAATAACTTTAGTATAAGAAAAACTTTAATATAGCAAAAGAGGCCGACCCAGAGAGACACTGAGAAGAACATTGCTGAGAGAGGCAAGAGCAACAGGAATCGGCTCCCTCAGTGAGATAGAGTTGTTTGCACAGAACAGAGACAAAAATGGCGAGATTTGATAAAAGATTTTTACAAGGATTGAAAACTGCTAGAATACAAATTTAGATAAGAGAAACGACTTCCGTTTCTAAGATGGCGGATCTAGTCCACGTTCCCTCGATCGCTGCAGAAAGTGCATTTGGTGTCTGATTAATTTCGGTTCTCCATTGCACTCCTATGCGTTAAAGTCAAGATGATGATCTACGTATTACATCTGCGCCGATAAAACGATGTCGTACGCCGGCAATATTCCATTTTCGACAAATCAAGTGTTGTGAATGCGACCTTCCATCGTCTAGGCTTGTTCTGCACGTTACGTCACATTGGTGCTGTTCATGACCGTTGTTGGATTTGTTTGCCGCAAGTTATTTACATGTTACTCATTAATGTGAAATGCTTCGTCAGCCACAGTTTTATCTCTTTAGGGAATTTGCACCGTGTTCTGTTCGTCGTAGGCTACATTCACTAGAGTAATCATGATTCTAAAGGGCGCGTCATTGCAGTGCGTCCGTCATTGTTATGGCTCATCGTAAATCCCTAGACGTATGCTAATCTTACAGTCTGTTGTTTGATGTGCGACGGGGATAATCTTACGACTAACTGTGTGTTTATATTTTCGAATTTGGAGTCAACAACGATGGCCTAACATCATCAAGCGCTATACATTTTTAAAGAAATATGACGATCATCATTTTCGGGAGAATGTGAACTTCCGGTACATGGTGGATAGCCGGCAGGAACCATTGCAAGCTATGCATGAAAAGTGTTCCTTGTTGCAATTGCCTCATATTCTAAGTCCACGGGGGACTGGTTGGTCTCGAGGCAAGACGCCGGCCTCTTGACAGAGAGGTTGTGGATTCAAATCTCGGCTACACCGGTTGAGATTTTTATTTATGATTTCTCTCTACGGCAACCACCCCTCTATCAGCAGCGAGGCCCGGCTTGAAACGTCAGTTACTCATCGACGGAAAAACATGAGCACCTCCGAAGTCGGAGTTATTTGCCTGTGCGGCGAGGGACCCCTGTGCTCACGGCTGCCAAGGAAAAATGGATTAACACGCAAAATTCAGTTCCTAGTCTCTAGGGACTTCGTCAGAATTGAAAGCTGGCGAACGCAACAACAACAAAAACAACAAAGATAAGGGAAAGAGTATCTGGGTCTATGCCCTATGTATAGGCCGGCTACGGCTCGAAAGGTCAATAGATAGACAGATTTTCTAAAAACAACTGTTATGTTTTGCGAAACGTGGACGAAGTTTACAGATGCACACTGCGAGTTGGGAGGCAGTTGAGTGCACCCAAACTCTTTTGTTACCTGCTTCTTCTGGTTCGGAATGGCCACGAATGGCAATTTATGATTGGCTAAAAAGTTGACTGTATCAATAAACCTCGTTAATACCCCGCCCCCCCCCCCCTTTTTTTAAAAGCACCTTCTCATTGTGTTGCTCGACCCATGTTTGCTCGTCATACTGTATGTCTGTTCGACAGAACCCAAATAATTTAAATTGTCATCATCATCATCAAGTGCCATGCCTACTGGCGTAGGTGATCATGTCTCTCCACAACTTTCCATCTCGACAGTTATTTATCATTTCTGTTATTGATCTTCTGCCTAGCCATTCTCTGAAGCTGTCTGATATCTTTTCTTTTGGTTCCCTCTATCTCTTCATCCCTCAATTTTCCCAGGTATTTAAATTGTTGGAAACCAAAAATATGCGCCTGACACTTTTTGAATGTACAAATAGCATTATGCAAATTGTTCAGATCTATCTATATTTCGTTCACCCGAAGTATTGTCTATATCTGCAATGTCGTTTCCTGTATACATTTTACAGTCTTTTGTAATTCTTGCAGTGGCCCATATAGTTTTGCTTGTCCAGATTATCATAAGTATTTCTAGACCTGTTTATTCTTTACAAAACGTGAGACAGGGCCAGCACAAGAGTTGATTTATGTTTTTCACTGGCTTGGAAATACATCGATCATGTGCTAAGAATGAATGAAGAAAGACTTCCCCTTCAGACATTCATGTTTAAACCATGTGGTAAAAGAAAACGATGTAGATCAAGCGAATCATCATCATTGAGTGACGTCTCCGCATCGAAGGTTGGCTACCATGGAGCGCCATTCCACTCTGTCTCTTGCTTTGCAGGTGCATATTGCCATAGGTTGACTTGTCCATCTTTTGATGTTACTCATCCATGTTAATCTTGGTCTGCTTCTGCCTCTTTTACCTTGTATTTTCCCTTCCAATATTACTTTTATTAGGCTATTGTGTCTTTTAACATGCCCCAAAATTTCATTTGTCTTGTTCTAATTGTGTTTAGTAGTTCTCTTTTCATTTTTAATTGTTTTAAAACTTCATCGTTTAGTTTTCTTTACTTTCCACCCAATTCTACCTATTCTTCTATAGATCCACATTTCAAAGGCTTCAATTTTCTGTTCTGATCAAGAGAATAACTACGCAAAACAATTAATAGGGAAGGCTCTATCGCAGGACAAAGACATAACCAAGAACTACAAGAATTTGCATCAGATCATCAGTCATGGAGAACTATGATTTCCGCCCTATGTGCGTCTTCGGCACGAAAGGAAAATGAATAAATGCATCCCGTTGAGTTTTCTGGTATTGCGATGTTTGAAAATGTTTAATATGTTCCCTTTCTTAGTTTTTATGAGCTGCAGCAAGTTTTGACATTTCAGGGTATGGTCGCTCGCTCTGTATTTTGTTGTAATGTTTCTCGCACACAATGAAGACGAAATGGATGTTTCAGTAATTGTTCAAGAGGCCAGGGTGAATCACCCATTGTAAATTTTATTCTTCAGCCATTATCTTCTGCTATGGGTTTTGATGTTTAGATCGGCAAGGTTTGCGTACAAGACGATTTTCGAGCAAGAGTTTCGGCCCTTTAGCTTCTTGGCACGCTAGGGGAGGTGGGTCCGCCTAAGTCATAACATCCAGACGTCGAACTCTTGCTGCATTGAACTCTTACAATATATTCGGCATATAATATATAACAACACTTGTTCTACGCAACACTTCTGGTCGAATCTACTGTATATGCTCGGTCGTACACAGCTGACAGCAGTCTAATGGCTAATATTTCCGCGACGCCCTTTATATACACTCGCATCCACGCTGCTTCTTATCATGGCATAACTCGGCATGGTAGGGTGGGTCAGTGGCTGGTAATAGATTACAACATACGCCGAGCTGGGAACTTCACTCATTTGAACTGTCGGTACTGCAAATATGGGGTGTGGCTCATGCACAGTCGATGACGTAATTTGTAATCATTTGTTTAGGACTATCCATTACGTTTTTGCAATCTCATGTCCTGATTCTGTCACAAAAAAAAACGGTCAGTCTACTTAACAATCTCTCTTCTACAGGCTAAGCAATTTACCTCACGGTTGTATTCAAGTCATTCTGTGACATCTATGGTGTGATCGCCTATCTTGCGCTCTTCTCTGTAAACCAGGGTGTAGCTTTTAACGTGTTCTTTGACCTAACGTGCAGACCACGTCTCCAGGATAAGATAAGGTACAAAAGTAGGGGGTATTCTTTACATTCTAAGGTCCGCCCACGTTGATATTATGTTTTAATTTTTTTTTTTTTTTTATGTCAAATACCTAACTATTGAAGAGATTGCATAGTAGTGGATACGTGCATGGCTTAGTACACAAACTCGAGCTAATATTTTGACACTACTTGCACACTCTGCAGGCAACTTTGTGTTATCTACACTGGCGTTGGATTCAGAAATTGGGGAACATCTATTTGGTCCTGTCGATTTGACCCCGTGAATATTGAGTTTGATCTTGATGTAAAAATTCAAGATAAAATTGAAAGGTTAATGTCGTTTCGTGACTTATGTTCCAGGGTACGCTTCGCGGCTTTACCGAAATATGTCACGGCTTTACCGAAATATGTCGCGGCTTTACCGAAATATGTCGCGGCTTTACCGAAATGTCACGGCAATTAGAAATTGGAAATGGTCGGGCGCTCAGTATTAAAGTTTTCAGTATTAAAGTTTTTCAGTATTAAAGTTTTTCAGTATTACAATTTTCAGTATTAAAGTTTTTTCAGTATTAACATTTTCAGTATTAACGTTTTTCAGTATTAAAATTTTCAGTATTAAAGTTTTTCATTATTAAAGTTTTTCAGTATTAAGGTTTTCAGTATTAAAGTTTTCAGTATTAAAGTTTTTCAGTATTAAAGTTTTTCAGTATTAAAGTTTTCAGTATTAAAGTTTTCAGTATTAAAGTTTTTCAGTATTAAAGTTTTTTCCCCTAATCAATTAGCCAGACATTTATTTTTCCCCTCTGTAGAGTCGACTTTAGAGCATCAGGTTAGAGCTTAACAACGATAATTTAATTATCAAGCCAACGCTACTAAGGCTTCCCCTAAAGATAAGTGTGTTAGATTGTTAAGAATACATATGTGAGGGTCGGTCAGAAAGTTGTGCACTGTACTACGAAATTGTCGAGGCCGGCGGGACGTTATTAATTATTGTTTAGAAACACACCATTGGTTGCAATTTTCCGCGAGTACATAGCGCGCGCAGAGTGCCGTGTGAAATAGACACTCAAGAGAAATAGATACAATTGAGTATCAAGCGGCGTCATGAGTCAGTCAATAAGTTTTGCACTTTAGTGTGAAGGAGTCTGGGGACGTATTAGAAAATGTGTGTGAAATCAAGCTCTGTCTATGTATTTACCCCCACAAAACGATGCACTTCTCCCTTTGCTTTTCACTCGCCTGATTCCTTGGTTGTAGAACTTCTACAAAAACCGAGCCCTCAACCATGTCTTCGGTAATCAATTCCTCAGTTATTTCTTTCACACGGCACCACACGCGCGCTTTGTTCTCGCGAAAATTTCAACCAATAATATGTCTTTAAAATTATACATAACATTCCCGACCGCTTTAACAATTTCTTAGTAAAGTACACGACTTTTTGACAGGCACATCTAAGCAAATATTTTATAGAGAACTTATACACAGGATGAGGTCACCTAAAATTACACATTTGCTGCAAAAGCCTTTATTAATACACCGTGGCACGGCGGTTTTTCTCAAATAAAATAAATAAAAATTGATCTAAAAACGCAGCTTTTTTTTCCACACAATTTTCCCATAAGTCAGAAAACAGGTTACATAAGAGAATTAAAAGGTTTTAGTGGAAATGATTGTGGAAATACAAAAATAAAAATGTTCATCTCCAATGTTAAGTCAGTCTTATTATATGGCTGTGAAACATGGAGAACAATAAAAATTACAATCATGAAGATACATACCATTCATTAATGAATGCTTACACATAAAAGGATGGAAATGGCAGGACAAAATCACTAACATAGAATTATGGAAATGTACCAGTCAAATACCAGTGGATAAAGAGATACAGCGAAGACGATGGCGCTGGATAGGACACACACTGCGAAAGCCAACTGAGAGTATTACACAAGAGACCCTTTTTTGGATAATGTGATAAAGTGAAGACGATGTTTTTTTCTGTTGTTGGCTGTTTGTGATTTTTTTCCCGAGTGCTGTAAAAATATCTATTTCACAGAAATGGTCCGTTGATCTATCCCCTCGGAAGTTTCCCTTCATAACCATCACCACCATCAAGTACCATGTCTGCTGTGGTAGATGATCATGTCTCTCCACAACTTTCGACCTCGACAGTTATTTATCATTTCTGTTATTGACATTCTGCCAAGTCATACTCCTAAGCTGTCTGGTATTTTTTCTCTTTGCTTTCCTCTATCTCTTCGTCCCTCAATTTTCCCAGTTGTTACAATATATTCCAGCTGTTCTCTTCTCATTACATGGACAAAAAATAATGATTGTTTCTTCCTAATATTGGAAATTAGCTCTCTTTTTGCTTTGGCCTCTTTCAGAACGTTTTCATTATTCTTCTTAGCTGTCCATGGTATTCTCAACATTCTTCTGTGAAACCACATTTCTACAGACTCCAGTGGACCCACAAATAACCCAATGTAAAGATACAAAAAAAAAAAAAAGATGATGATTTGATAATGTGAGACTTTGTTGATAGGATCATCATCATCACTACACGCCGAACGAATCAACAGATGCTCCGATATCTTCTGCGAAAAAAATCCGAGAAGAATCGTCGCCCACGTGCACGAACTCCGTAGCACGGTCTGGAATTCACTTATGTGGGTAGATTTTTGCTGACAATTTTTGCCCGGGGAGCGGCCATATTTATGACCTACTTTTCGATTTTAACTGCCAAGGGATCTTTAACGTGCGCGAATGCACACGGGACATCCTGTTTATTCGACCAGGTAAGACATCGGATCTCAGTACCTAAAGAGATCAGGGGAGGTTAATGTCATACAACAAAAACCACAGATTCATTTTTTCCGATTTTGAAAAAAATCACCACCGCTTCTGGTTAGCTTTGAACCCGGGTTTTCCTGGTCTGAGGCCGTCTAAGGCGTTGTCACCGGTCTCCGAGTCCACCCGCTGAGGCCGTCTAAGCCTTGCCACCGATCTCCGAGTCCACCAGCTGAGACCGTCTAAGGCGTTATCACCGGTCTCCGAGTCCACCAGCTGAGGCCGTCTAAGCCTTGCCACCGATCTCCGAGTCCACCAGCTGAGGCCGTCTAAGGTGTTGCCACCGATCTCCGAGTCCACCAGCTGAGGCCGTCTAAGGTGTTGCCACCGATCTCCGAGTCCACCAGCTGAGGCCGTCTAAGCCTTGCCACCGATCTCCGAGTCCACCCGCTGAGGCCGTCTAAGCCTTGCCACCGATCTCCGAGTCCACCAGCTGAGGCCGTCTAAGGCGTTATCACCGGTCTCCGAGTCCACCAGCTGAGGCCGTCTAAGCCTTGCCACCGATCTCCGAGTCCACCAGCTGAGGCCGTCTAAGGCGTTATCACCGGTCTCCGAGTCCACCAGCTGAGGCCGTCTAAGGCGTTATCACCGGTCTCCGAGTCCACCAGCTGAGGCCGTCTAAGGCGTTGTCACTGATCTCCGAGTCCACCAGCTGAGGCCGTCTAAGGCGTTGTCACCGGTCTCCGAGTCCACCAGCTGAGGCCGTCTAAGGCGTTGTCACTGATCTCCGAGTCCACCAGCTGAGGCCGTCTAAGCCATTGTCACGGGTCTCAGAGTCCACCAGCTGAGGCCGTCTAAGGCGTGTCCCCGATCTCAGAGTCCACCAGCTGAGGCGGCTTTCCAGAAAATGCCCCCCCATTCTGGTGACATCTCGAGTTATAGACGGCTGATTTCATTTTACACACAACCGCTCGCAACGACGCAATGCTGAAAATGTCACAACTATTGGTCGGTCCCTCTCTCAGCGGGCAGGCTCAGAGAGATCGATGGGGACGGTCTAGACTACCTAGCCCCAGAGAGAGAGAGAGAGAGAGAGAGAGAGAGAGAGAGAGAGAAGCAAATAAATATAAACAAACATAACTAGGCAGTAATATGATAATACTTTATTGAATCAATCAAGCATGAAATATAACAGCAAAACGCATGTCCAATGCTGACCACTATCAACACATCAGAAACATAACATTCTGTACATGTTGAATTACTTTGTAGCACCTATATTAATTTAAGTAGTGCCCAAAGACAATGAGTTGTGAGGGCCTTATTTTTGGAGTTATCTTCTCCTAGAATACCTAGTACAATATGACTTCCCGGTTCATTAGTTTGTCTGAGGTTTAATTAACTTTTCTTATTCTATGAAATTATTGCGAATTATTGAAATTAATAATTATAAACTATCAGTGTTTGCTGCTGCTGCTGCTGTTGCTAATACTACTACTACTACTACTAATACTACAACTACTACAGCTACTAAATAATAGTAAATAGTTATTTTATGATTTTATAATTTTGTGATGTTCCCATTTGTTGATGTGTTTAAAAAACAATTTCATTATAGCATTTCTGCAGATATAAAGAACCCAAACTCTGTTACCACTTAATGATTATTGATTAAAATACAAACCAAGCCCCAAAATTGAAATAAAACAACTACAAGAAAAATTAAAGCATAACTGGTAATACAAATATACCAAACATCAACTCCGGGCTACTTCGCAAATGGATAATGGATATGTGGATAATAAAAATGTACGCTTAAACACACAAATATTAAAAACATGCAGAAACAAAAAGTGAACCAATTTTACTCTACCTAGTAACAGATTAATAAACATATTAAGAAAACTGCAGTTAGTAATATTTTAATACAAATATAAAAAATGCTGAAAATAAAAAAAAAAAAAAAAAAAAGGAAGTGCACATTAAAATTAAATGCACAAAAACTAATGTACGTTTTATTAATTTTTTTTTTTTACTATTCTCTTCTTTTGCACTCACATTGGAAAAATTAAAATGCAATATAAAACAAATTAAATAGAAAAATAACCACGGAAAATGTAATTAACATTAGAAATAGAAATGTAGAAACAAATATTTTCTTTAAAAAGACCACACAAAAAAAACATTTACCCTATAAAGAACATTGAAAGCGGTTCAGAAGTCAAGACCAATTTCAATAAACTCTGTTATAAATTTGTAGTTGCCTACCAAACTCGGGAACAAATAAATATAGTAGGAAGAGCACTAGAGTCCCCTTGTCCAACCACTACTGTAGTATTCACTTGCGGTTTGGAGTGCTTCATATACAGATAACAGCATTGTCACCAGTGCTACATTACACATTTGTACATTACACTGTAATCTTACTATGTAACAAGGAGAGAGAGATTTGGGATGCTTGTGGACATTAATATGTAATGATAGTCCTACATACAAATACAGAACAGCATTATACACTACATATATTTTATTTGTATGGATGATAGTGACCCATGGACCCATGTGCAAACCATAATTGGGGAGGGGGTAGCAGTTGTGAAGAAGAGGACGACTATGTAGCAATGAGGTGTAGATAAACAATGGTCAAGAGAATGATAGTTTTATCAAGAGGTGGACAAATTATGGACAAGATGATGATAGTGTTTTATCAAGAGGTGGACAAATTATGGACAAGAGAATGATAGTGTTTTATCAAGAGGTGGACAAATTATGGACAAGAGAATGATAGTGTTTTATCAAGAGGTGGACAAATTATGGACAAGAGAATGATAGTGTTTTATCAAGAGGTGGACAAATTATGGACAAGAGGATGATTGTGTATTATCAGGAGGTGGACAAATTATGGACAAGAGGATGATAGCGTTTTATCAAGAGGTGGACAAATTATGGACAAGAGAATGATAGTGTTTTATCAAGAGGTGGACAAATTATGGACAAGAGGATGATAGTGTTTTATCAAGAGGTGGACAAATTATGGACAAGAGAATGATAGTGTTTTATCAAGAGGTGGACAAATTATGGACAAGAGAATGATAGCGTTTTATCAAGAGGTGGACAAGAGGATGATAGCGTTTTATCAAGAGGTGGACAAATTATGGACAAGAGAATGATAGTGTTTTATCAAGAGGTGGACAAATTATGGACAAGAGAATGATAGTGTTTTATCAAGAGGTGGACAAATTATGGACAAGAGTATGATTGTGTATTATCAGGAGGTGAACAAATTATGGACAAGAGGAAGACTAATTATTACCAGGAGGTGGACAAATTATGGACAAGAGGATGACTAATTATTATCAGGAGGTGGACAAATTATGTACAAGAGGATGACTAATTATTATCATGAGGTGGACAAATTATGGACAAGAGGATGACTAATTATTATCATGAGGTGGACAAATTATGTACAAGAGGATGACTAATTATTATCATGAGGTGGACAAATTATGGACAAGAGGATGACTAATTATTATCATGAGGTGGACAAATTATGGACAAGAGGATGACTAATTATTATCATGAGGTGGACAAATTATGGACAAGAGGATGACTAATTATTATCATGAGGTGGACAAATTATGGACAAGAGGATGATAGTGTTTTATCAAGAGGTGGACAAATTGTGGACAAGAGAATGATAGTGTTTTATCAAGAGGTGGACAAATTGTGGACAAGAGAATGATAGTGTTTTATCAAGAGGTGGACAAATTATGGACAAGAGAATGATAGTGTTTATCAAGAGGTGGACAAATTATGGACAAGAGAATGATAGTGTTTTATCAAGAGGTGGACAAATTATGGACAAGAGGATGATTGTGTATTATCAGGAGGTGGACAAATTATGGACAAGTGGACGACTGTATTATCAGGAGGTGGACAAATTATGGACAAGTGGATGACTATGTAGCATCAAGAGGCGGACAAATAATGGAAAGTAGGATGGCATCATCAAGAGGATAAATTATGGACAAGATGATGAAAGTGTAGCATCAAGAGGTAGATAAATTATAAACAAGAGGATGGCACTGTAAATATAAAAAAAATATCTTTAGGAAGCATATTACCATTGCTGGTGTATATCTGGGAGGACTCACGATAGGACTAGAGGGATAAAGGCCGCTTGGTCCAAGCAGTCATGATGTGTGAGACTCAGGATTTTTATTTCACCTCCGATAGAAAACAAGTCTTTCTGTCTACCGCAGGTTTTGAACACTGCACACTGGTTTTCAGCCAACGAAACAGTGGATTTCACCTCGACAAGATGATGAAAGTGTAGCATTAAGAGGTGGATAAATTATAAACAAGAGGATGACAGTGCAGCATCAAGAGGATAAATTATGGGCAAGAGGATGACAGTGTAGCATCAAGAGGATAAATTATGGGCAAGAGGATGACAGTGTAGCATCAAGAGGATAAATTATGGGTAAGAGGATGACAGTGTAGCATCAAGAGGATAAATTATGGGCAAGAGGATGAAAGTGTAGCATCAAGAGGATAAATTATGGGCAAGAGGATGACAGTGTAGCATCAAGAGGATAAATTATGGGCAAGAGGATGACAGTGTAGCAACAAGAAGATAAATTATGGGCAAGAGGATGACAGTGTAGCAACAAGAGGATAAATTATTGGCAAGAGGATGACAGTGTAGCAACAAGAAGATAAATTATGGGAAGAGGATGACAGTGTAGCAACAAGAGGATAAATTATGGGCAAGAGGATAACAGTGTAGCATCAAGAAGATAAATTATGGACAAGATGATGAGAGTGTAGCAACAAGAGAATAAATTATGGACAAGCGCATGTTAAAAGACATATCAGCCTGCTAAAAGTAATCTTGAGGAAAAATTAAAAAATAAAAAAAGGTATGTAAGAAGCTTTACGTGACAAGTGGACGACACAGACTAAACAACGTTTCGGCTCAATAGGCCTTCATCAGGAACAAACAATAAAAAACACACACACACACAAATTAATAACGAAACAACCAAAACAAAAAACAATCGAAATGTGTTAAAGAAAACAACAACAAAAAGTAAAACTATCCTGTCAAATCCAAAATAAAATCGTAACCAAGTGCGGCTGTCGTGAACGTCGAAAATCGTGCGAAAAGTGCGTAAATGTAAACAGAACCAGAGGAGTAAACACAAGGGTCAGTGTGCAAACACAAAGGAGAAAGAATCGAATAGTAGTCTGACAGGTGTAAAAAGACGCTACGAGTGAGATGTCTGAGAGTGGGGTACAGTAAAAATAAATGAGGGGTAAGAAGCACAGAAAAAAAATTTTTATAGAGGAGAAAACGAAGTGTCTCATAAGGGACTAGAGGAGAAGAACTATAAAAAGTATGGCATAGTAAGTAGACCAAAGAACCCAAATATGTGTAGTAGAGAAGGCTATGCAAAAGGAAGGAGCAAGCAAAAAGAAACTATGCGTATGAGTGTGATACATTCATACCTCTCGGGGTCAGCGAACCATACTGGACTATAAGGCGATTTTCCAAAGTATAGCGGCTGCGGTCGCCAGAGTGACAAAGGACAATACCAGTGACTGTCACTGGTATTGTCCTTTGTCACTCTGGCGACCGCAGCCGCTATACTTTGGAAAATCGCCTTATAGTCCAGTATGGTTCGCTGACCCGAGAGGTATGAATGTATCACACTCATACGCATAGTTTCTTTTTGCTTGCTCCTTCCCTTTTGCATAGCCTTCTCTACTACACATATTTGGGTTCTTTGGTCTACTTACTATGCCATACTTTTTATAGTTCTTCTCCTCTAGTCCTTATGAGACACTTCGGTTTTCTCCTCTATAAAAAATTTTTTTTCTGTGCTTCTTACCCCTCATTATTTTTACTGTACCCCACTCTCAGACATCTCACTCGTAGCGTCTTTTTACACCTGTCAGACTACTATTCGATTCTTTCTCCTTTGTGTTTGCACACTGACCCTTGTGTTTACTCCTCTGGTTCTGTTTACATTACGCACTTTTTCGCACGATTTTCGACGTTCACGACAGCCGCACTTGGTTACGATTTTATTTTGGATTTGACAGGATAGTTTTACTTTTTGTTGTTGTTTTCTTTAACACATTTCGATTGTTTTTGTTTTGGTTGTTTCGTTATTAATTTGTGTGTGTGTGTGTTTTTATTGTTTGTTCCTGATGAAGGCCTATTGAGCCGAAACGTTGTTTAGTCTGTGTCGTCACTTGTCACGTAAAGCTTCTTACATACCTTTTTTATTTTTAATTTTTCCTCATATTCAGCTTTACTGCAGCTTCGCATTTTTATGCCTTAACCCTTTAAAAGTAATCTTGGAATGGAGAATACAAGGTAAAAGTGGGAGAGGCAGATCAAGACTAACATGGACGAGTAATATCAAAAGATGAACAAGTCAGCCTATGACAACCTGCACCATCAAAACAAGAGATAGAGCAGAATGTTGCGCTTCATTGTAGGCAACCTTCGATAAGGAGATGGTACTCAATGAAGATGATGATAAATCGTTGGTTGCATGGCCATTTATTTTTTATCTTATCTCAATATTAGAATTGAACTTATTCAATTGAACAGACGAGTATTCTTTTTAGGCATTTGTCTTCAAAAGCATTCAGTTTTTACCTAATCTCCTTTTTGTTGTTTTCCAGCTCTCACATGCGCAGGCAAGGGTTGATATAAAGTTTCAGTTAAATATTCCAAGTTCAACTTGCTTAGTCTTTATACTTGCACATACAAAGACTAAATTAACAATTGGATGAAATGAGTGGTCTTCCATCACCAGTGATGAACAAGCAACAATGATTGTTGACAAGATGAGGGATATAATTATGTAGTGAATTTTGGCTTGTGGTGAGATCTCTGGTGGACAATCCTTCATTATTGTAAAAAGTAGTCAAATTTAATTAATTCTTCCACTACTTTGTTCATCATAAAATGGATGTTTTCTGTATTGTGTCATATATTACAACAAAACTGTGACATTTCAGTCTGTTGGCCTGACAACAAGAAACTTTATCATGGCCTCAATTTGAAAACAGAATGTTTTGTCTTTCCTTCTCCCTTCTCTATGCCTACAATTTTTTTCTCCAGGCTGATAGTATGTTTCTAGAACCATCACTCTGAGGTGAATTGGGGTTCTGATCATAATAGCTTGTAATAAAAATATCAGAAATAAGAAATTGTCATAATTCTTTAAAAAATATATAAAGATTTAAAAAAATAAATCATAAAAATGTAAAAACTTTATAAATTGTAAATAAATATTCAAACTGCATGAACCAATAAATATTTAAATCACCATTTGCCAAATCTCGCAAAAGGAGATGGAAACCTTCAGCAGACCAAAACATCTAAGAGAAGTAAGGTTTTTCCTGAAAAAAAAAGAAGCCCTAAAAACACAATGGAGAGAAGTGTATAAAAAATATGAGCCAGAACATGACAGACTAAAAAAGTTCAGTAGATATAGCAGGATCAAGATTTTCAAACTTGGAGGAAGTAACTGTATCCTCAGACCACAAGAAGACAGGACTCAGTGACACTGCAACATGTGACTGTGGAACACCCAGACTACAGAGAACATACTACAGGACTGTAACACTCTTGACATCATATAAATGAAAATATGGCCCACGGAAGCAGCCCTGCAAGACGAACTGTGTGAATCCGGTGAAAGCCTGAAACACACCATTCTGTTTGACTCGTGTGGGTCTAACAAAAATAAATGCATAGCAAAAGCTGATCACTGAAGAAGAAGAGGAAGCTCAACTATAAACCATGGTGCACATAATTTACACTAAAACAAAGAAAAAATAAAGATATTTAACACAAGTAGAAACATATATATAAGAAACAATTATTTGGTAAATATAAATAACAACAGCTAAGTTTTGCTGGGGATAAAGAGGAAGGTGAGGGTAGAATGTACATGTAATGTAATATATAAACAAGAGTATATGTATGATGTACTGAACATTATGTTTAACCATCAACTTCATTATGTTCATTATTTGGTTAGTTCAAGGATTAAAGTTTTCTGTGTTCTTCCATTAATTTCTACGAAACCTGATATTCTTATAAACCTGATATGAAACCTGATATTTTTATAAGCCTGATACAATACCTGATATGAAACCTGAAACTGTTATTAAGCCTGATATGAAACCTGATATTCTTACATAGGCCATAGCCATGTGTGTCTAGACTGAAGGGTGGTAGCAAGCAATTGTAACTTGTCAGTACTTTGGTTACATATTAATGTATTATGCTGGGTGCTTCTCATGACTGAATCTGCCAGTGTTATGGATTGACAGATTCAACTGCAGAACGAACAAAGTGCATCTGAATACTGCTTAGCTAGTTTCTTATTTTGTTCTCTATTTTCTATGATCTGCCACCAGATTTTCTCAATCCCTATTGCTGATATTGAATTCTTACATGGAAGCCCTGCAAACACCTTTATATTATATCAGCACTGTCTCTCTCTTTCCTTGAGTTCTCCATGCAATAATTGTTTGGGAATGTTACTTTTGTCAGTATATATATATATATATATTTAATTTATATATATATTTATATATATATATATATATATATATATATATATATATATATATATATATATATATATATATATATATATATATATATATATGATTCTGAATTTGATATCAGCACTGTCTCGAAAGTTGCCGTGCCATTTTTTATGTTTGCTCTCCATGTGCTACGATCCACAGCCACATTTTCCCAGTTTCTTTCACTTATAGAAATTTCCCTGCAAACATCCTTATATCTCAGCACTGGTCTGTCCTTTGGTCTCTTTCCGTCCCTAAGTTCGCCATACAGTATTTGTTTGGGAATACGATTGTTTGCCATTCTTCTTACATCGCCCAGCCAGTTTAGTCTACGAATCCTAAGTGTTGCCATGATCGATGGGAGTTTGGCTCGTTGTAGGACATTAGAGTTAGTTACTTTGTCCTGCCATTTGATGTTCATAATCTTGCGAAGGCAACATACATGAAAGCTGTTTAACCTTTTCTCCTGCCCTGCATAGGTAGTCCAAGTTTCTGATCCGTATAGAAGTGTACTAAGCACACAACTTTGGTAAATTTGAATCTTAGTCCTGAGTGTTAAATTGGTGTTGGCCCATGCTCTGTCTTTAAGCTTACCAAATGTGGAAGCTGCCTTTCCAATTCGGAAATTTATTTCTTCTTCAAGGGAGACATTGGTTGTGTGTGTGTGTGTATATATATATATATATATATATATATATATATATATAAACACACACATATATTACCCACTTCATAACTTAAAGTAAAATAATTATTTGTTTAACTAAGAAATTTTATAGCTGATTAACAATTAAAAGTTGTGGAAATCAAAACTCATCAGCACAAACACAAAATTTAGACTATTCAAATTAAATGTACTATCTACCCTTACGTATGCATGTGAGAGACAACAAAGAGACATAGAAACAAAGTTGAACGCATTCGAAAATAAATGTCTAAGGAAAATACTTGGTATAGTGTGGAATGAATTCGAAACAAACGAAGAAGAAATTAGAGAAATCACCAATCAACCACTAATATCTTCAGTAATCGAGAAAAGACGATGGTCATATGTTGGACATGTGAGGAGTGATAAGAACCGAATAACAAAGCAAGCCCTCATGTGGGAAACAACTGGTAAGAGGAAAAGAGGCCGACCCTGAGAAGAACATTGATCAGAGAGGCAAGAACATCAGGAATTGGCTCAATAAGAGTTGCTTGCAAAGAACAGAGAAAAATGGCAAGATTTGATAAAGTATCTTTAGAAGGATTGAAAACTGCTAGAATAAAAAATTTAGATAAGAGAAAGAGTATCTGGGTCTATGCCCTATGGGCCGGCTACAGCTCGAAAGGTCAATAGATAGATAGCAAATAACATTACAGATTACTATGTGAACTTGTTGGAAGTTGGAATACCTGGTTAAAACTGGAAAAATATGACAAAGAGAGAAAATACTAGATAGCTTGGTGTCATGGCATGGAAAACAGTCAACAATAGAATTGATATGATGCACTGTGGATAGAAGATTGTGGAAGAACATGATCGCCTATGCCAACCGGTATGGCACATGATGATGATGATGTGAACTCATGAAAATAACCTCAAAGTAGAAATTAATATTTATTTTCAATCAATAAAGCAAATGGTGAAATACTATTTTTGTTAATATAGTACAATGAACTTTACAAAAAAGCAACCAATGAAACTTTGTTATCACTATTTCAAGCACACATCATTATTTCAGGCATACATCAACACACTATGGTGCTGCACCTATGCAAAATAATGTTTTCAATCCACAAACAACTATTAAAATATTTTAGAGTGAAAAGAAGAATATGCAATGGTAGTATTATTATCATTATTATTCTACACAAAACTATTTGTGATTTTAAAAATATGTTTAACAAGTTTTATGACGATGAGAGTTGAAATAATGTGTTGTTCAGAATGAAAAGTTAATGCTCTTTGCTGCTGGGGATTTTTTTAGCCCTTTGGGTTGGAAGAAGATAAAGGTCATCAACAGTTGCTATCCAATAGCTTTTGTCCAACTGAATCAATGACAAACGCAGCATGATAATAGCTACTCTTCTCAGAGCTGGAAAAATAAATTGAGCATTTCAGCCATAAACTGAGAGGTAACAACATAATTCACAACCAGTCCTGTGTAAAATAAGGAAAAGAATGAATTGGAATCAAACCAAAATAATAATTAAACACAATAATTTCCAGTAGGACCATTGATGGGCTGGTTGCAGGACAACTTAAAAACTCAGAATTTTCTCCACAAAAAAAAATTGCCTGTGTAGAACAGGATCACGTAGTCCAGAACGAGACTGCCCATACACTACAGAGATCTTCATGAGCAGTGGAGAAAGAATAAAGTTGTTGTTAGTTAGTGATAAAGTACCTGTCAGGCCAAATATGGCATATAGGGGAGAAAGTCATAGTTCTCCCTCCACAAATGATTTGCTGCTAGTTCTTGTAAGTCTTGATTGTTTCTTAGTCCCATCGTTGAGCCTTCCCTAGTAACTGTTGTGTGTTTCTTTTAGTCTTCCTAGTTTATTTTACCAGATGGTTACCACATGAATGCCTGATGGGGAAGTCTTTCTTCATCCATTCCGAGCACATGAATGATGCATTTCCAATGTCATCTTCTAATAAAGCTCTGCACACATTCTAACCTTATTTAATCATTTATCATCTGAAATGTATTCTCGTCAACGTATGTTTGTGATTCCTCAAGGGCATTTATTTTCAAAAGCATTTAATTCAAATTTGGAAGGAAGCTACAGATTACACTTGAGAGTAATGATCACATTATTCAAAATAGTCTTGTAGATCTAGATAGGACACTGCTTGAATATAGACAACTTCTTATCTGGCGCAATTGTCATAGGGACAGCTCTACTAATATTTTGGTGCTTCTCTCCACCAGTGTAGTTTTCATTACAATTTATAAATTGCAATTACATTATATAATAAAATCTAGAGGACAGTGTGCTATTGATTGGAACATGTTTCCTCACAAGAAAACAAAACCCAAAACAACAATAACAAGAATAAGAAAAGAATATACGACTTCCAAAACATTTGGACAAAATGCCATTATTTTTGTAATTCTGTTACAAAATAAATTCTGGAATAATTCTTTGATAAAAAAAACCCAACCTAAAGGAAATAAAAATATATACATGGATTAATTAATTATTTCATAGGCTCCATAAGGTAATATGAAATTAGTTATGAAGCCATTTTTAATTAGAAAGCAAAAAGCATAGTCAAAGTAAACAAGTAGGTACACAACAAACAGGATTTAGAGGACACGAATGAAATACTTACTACATGAATGTTATTTCTTATTAATGGTTTACTGTGACAGTAAACATATAATGTAAATAATAAACAAATATGAAATTAATATTAGAAAAAACACACAAAAGTCAATATAAAATGCAGCTTATACTGGGAACCAAGTTTATATCCATATACACAACACCATGCCTTCAGGCAGCTGTGCATAAAACTTGATTAATGTGTGCTCTAACATGTGTATATTGATCTAGTCCTTTATGTATTCAGTCTGTCTTATTTATTTTCTTTGTAAATAAAACTACAATATTTGTATACAGAATTACACTTAAGCATGAGTAAATGTATAAAGATAATTAATTTGTTTATTTGGCAACCATGATATATTGTTAAATTTGAAGTTCATGACAACCATAAAAATAACTGACAAGTATGGCAAAGAATCAAACAATACAATGAAAACAATGCTTTATGATTTTTTACAAGGACATGAACGAGTAACATCAAAAGATGGACAAGTCAGCCTAAGACAACCTACACCATCAAAGCAAGAGACAGAGCGGAACGGCGCTCCATGGTAGCCAACCTTTGATGCGGAGATGGCACTCAATGATGAATGAAAAGGACATAACTTTAATAAACTACCAAAGATAAAGGTTTTAATACTAAACATTTCTCTGAATCTTTAAAATGTACATGAATATGTTATAGACCATTTCAATAATTACACATATATTTGAAGTCTCTCTAGTAGTAAGGTACAGTAATGTCCAACATGCCCATCTTCCCTTCCTAATGATCGATAAGATCTTTGGTTGCATGGCTATTTCTCTTATCTCTATATTCGTCTTGAATTCATTCCACTGTACACAGAATATTTTTCTTAGGCATTTGTTGATAATACTGCCAGAAATAATTTGTGAGTGAAACAAAATTATTAAAGTAAATACTAAATTTAAATTTAAAAAAAAATTCTAAATTTTAAAGTATAAATTTATAAATCACTTACAAATTTAAGAAAAACAACAATAAATGTGAAGACATAATTCCAAAGACCTGACTGTTATTTTAAATCTTAGGAAAATCAGTTTTGACTTCATTTTTTTAACACTGATACATAAAAATGTGACAGCATATAAATGTATATATAATGGCAGGCTTATAACATATAGTAATGCCTCTGAGTATTTCGAAGGCATTTCTAACCATTATAACAGCATTGATAACAACAAATAATATAAATCAAACTATTCTGGAAAATTATATTTTAAATAAACCACAACACACAAGCATACACAAGACAGTAAGAGTAACTATCTTTACGACATATAGTACCATTGCTGGTGCATGTCGAGGGGCAACGATAGAACCTGAGGGATAAAGGCTGCTTAGTCAAGCAGTCGCCACGACGTGTGAGACAAAGTTGAATGCAAGTTGGAATAATAAAATAACACACACTTTGTATGTTGAAGACTTCAGCCATAAAGTAGGTGTGTGGATGTGCTGTGTTGCTTAGCTTATGGCAAGGCCATGATATCTGTTCAGTTAGGTCCAACACATCTGTCTTTGCCACAGGCAGATTTATTTAACAATTTTTTCCAGAGCAACAGCCATTTCTGGCCTACTCTTTTGTTAACTGCCAACGGTTTTTTCTAAAGTGCATATGGGACCTCCTGTTTTTTGCCATTTTCTTTCTCCTTGACATCAGATCTCACTACCCAGAGACCAGGAGAAGGTAAAGCTATGAAGAAACTATGGATTTGAAATGAAAAATTCCCACCTCCTGTGGCAGGATTCAAGCCTGAGACTTTCCTGTACAGAAGCAGATGTCTTATCTCTAGACCACTCATTCCTCCACATAAGACAGGACTAAATAATATTTTAGCTTATATAAGTATTCAATAGTAGATACAAAGCATGATTATATATCTGTATATATTTCATGTCTATTCTCTGTGGAAGTAGGGCAGTTAAGGGCTACAACAACCTGCTACGATAACTACAACAGAAAGAGGACACCGAGTGTTCTAAGAATGTTTCTTGCTGGAGGTAAGCTGTAGTCATTGCACTACATAATGAAATAAAAAAACAATGAAAAATATCAGAAATGCCATTATAATTTGGGAACAAAAACACATTCCTACTTTGTCTACAAAATATGTGATTAAAAATTAAATAAAGATGCCTGAGATAGGGTTTGTTTATCACCTTAATAGTCAAGAAG
Source organism: Megaustenia siamemsis (assembly GCA_032433765.1). Classification (NCBI taxonomy): domain Eukaryota; kingdom Metazoa; phylum Mollusca; class Gastropoda; order Stylommatophora; family Ariophantidae; genus Megaustenia; species Megaustenia siamemsis. The sequence goes on from JAVIAB010000117.1 coordinate 60,325,750, forward strand.
AATAAACCCCATGCCAGCTAGGCTTGTACATCAAAAGGCTGAGTTAATCAGACAGTCATGGCTGGGCAATAATGCACAAAATCCCTGTTAATATTACACTTTTCTATACCTGTTATAGGAGTTTTTTTTATTTAAGCCAAAGCTTAATTACACATGGAAGCAGGGATAGCTCAATGGTTAGTAAACTGCATTACAAAGGACAAGAGTCAGGTTCGATCCTCATCAACGGCTTTTGGGTTCACCCAGCCTTAAATAGGCACCAGATTTTTTTATGGGAAAGTAAAGAGGCACGAACGTAATACCGACCACATTACACCAAAAATTCATGACTCAACGTCTATCAAAACTATGGTCACTAACACCATATTCCCTATATGCCACTTGGCATGAAGGGGCTCCATACTTACTTAATTAAACATATTTCTACAAGATTATTTATTTTTCTTTTTAAACATTCACCAGCTTTCACCTCTGGCGAAGTCCTTAGAGACTAGGAATTGAATTTTGGCATGTTAATCCATTTTTACCTGGCAGCTGTGTGAACAGGGGCCCCTCACTGCACAGGCATATAATGCCAGTCTTGCGAGGTACTTTTTTTCCGTCGATGAGTAATTGACATTTCAAGCCCGGCCTCGCTAGAAGAATTTGAAAATACTATAGCTGTATTTCTATTTAAACTAAAGTCATGAAAAGCTTAATTTCAACAGACGACAAAATATACATGGAAAACAAACCAGTGGAAGAGATCGATCACTTTATCTATCTTGGAAGTCACACTGACCGAGAAGGGGGATATATGCAAAAAAATTATAATCAGAATAGCTAAAGCAGCCATGTCTTTCAAAAGCCTTAAAAAGTTGTGGAAATCAAAACTCATCAGCACAAACAAAAAACTTAGACTATTCAAATCAAATGTACTATCAACCCTTACGTATGCATGTGAAAGCTGGAAAACAAGAGATATAGAAACAAAGTTGAACGCATTCGAAAATAAATGTCTAAGGAAAATATTTGGTAGAGCGTGGAACGAATTCAAAACAAACGAGGAAATTAGAGAAATCCACCAATCAACCACTAATATCCTCAGTAATAAAGAAAAGATGATGGTCATATGTCGGACATGTGATGCAAAGAGATAATAACCGAATAGCAAAGCAAGCCCTAATGTGGGAAACAACAGATAAGAGAAAAAGAGGAAGACCCAGAGAGACACTGAGAAGAACATTGATGAGAGAGGCAAGAGCAGCAGGAATTGGCTCCCTCAATGAGATAGAGTTGCTTGCACAGAACAAAGATAAATGGCGAGTTTTGATCAAATATCTTTCAAAGAATTGAAAACTGCTAGAACAAAAATTCAGATTAGAGAGGGAGTATCTTGGTCTACGCCCTATGGGCCGGCTATGGCTCGAAAGGTCAATAGATAGATTGATAGATTTCTATTTCATGTGAATTTTGAAATTTAGAATCATCACCATCATTGTCAAGTACCGGGCCTGCTGGCGTAGGTGATCATGTCTCTTCATAACTTTCGATCTCGGTAGCTATTTATCATTTCTGTTTTTGACCTTATGCCAAACCATTCTCTTAAGCTGTCTGTTATTTTTTCTCTTTGCTTCCCTCTATCTCTTCATCCCTCAATTTTTACAGTTGTTACAATATATTCCAGTTGTTCTCTTCTCATTACATGGCCAAAAAATTATGATTGTTTCTTCCTAATATTGGAAATAAGCTCTCTTTTAGCTTTGACCTCTCTCAGAACATCGTCATTACTCGTCTTAGCTGTCCATGGTAAAAGTAAAAGTAAAGTACCCCCCGTCACGCCAAGTGGCGTATAGGGAAATATGGTGTTAGTGACCCTATATTTTACAGACCTTCAGCACATGATTTTTGGGGTAATGTGGTCGGTATTACGCCCGTGCTGTTTTACTTTCCCAGAAAAAATCCGGTACCCATTTAAGGCTGGGTGAACCCGGAGCCGTCGGTTGGGATCGAACCCTACCCCTTGTCCGTAGTAGTCCAGTTCACTAACCACTGAGCTATCGCGGCTCCCACTAATTTTTAGGGAATTAGTAAAACCCAGGTGTCCTCGCCAGGGTACGAACCCCGGCTGTTGCCGTGGTAAGCCAACCGCCTATCGATTGCGCTAACCGGACACCCAAGCTGTCCATGGTACTCTCAACATTCTTCTGCAAAACCACATTTCTACAGACTCCAGTGATTTTCTTGTCTTTTGTCCTATTGTCCATGATTCGCATCCATATGTTAAGACTGGCTCTACGTAACATTAAGAACTTTTTTTCTTGTTTCAACTGTCAAAAATGGATTGCATAGTATCTTCCTCATTTTTTGGAAAGCTGCTTATGCCTGAGCCATTCTGCATCTCACCTCTTTTGTACATCTTCCGTCTGAGGTTAACAAAGTTCCCAAATATTTAAATTCATTTACCTGTTTTAATATTGTTCCACTTGTCTTTATTTTGCACTGAGGTGATGTCTTTTTCTTTGCTGTTACCATTACCTCTGTCTTTTTGCTATTAAGGCTGAGTCCTTTATTTTTGCTTTAAATTTAGAATATATATGTATCAAAAGAACTAGTTAATTGAGAAAACAAGATATTGAGTTAAAACCTACCAGTTTCTAGGTTCACCCAGCCTTAAATGGGTAATGGAAATTTTTATGTGAAAAAAAAATGCTGGTGTAATGCTGATCAGAGTCTCTGTCCTCAGTGCATTGCATCCTTTCTGCTGTTGACTGTTTACCATGCCATGACACCAAGCAATCTAATATCTTCTCCCTTTGTCGTCCGCAATGTCTCTTTCCTTGCATTCTGCCAGGCATTTATTATCCAGATATTCAGATGTGTGATTACATGGGTTCTAACACCATATTTTGTATATGCCACCGAGTTCCTTCCTTTCCATCCCTTTTCCTCTATTTTTTTTTTTTTTACAGTTGTCAATGTTAATATTGTCTTCTTAACAAGACATCCAACATCTATAAACATGGTTAAACAAAGACGTTTAAAAACTGTTGAGTAATAACATATACGATCTAATTAATGATTTCAAAATATTTCACATATTTTGTGAGTCCTATACAGGCAGATGCAAGTATGTTAAGGTTGAATATATTTGCTGAATATGTTAGATAATTTGTGTAAATAAATTAGAAACAACTACACATATAGAAGAGGGCTAACTAATTGGAATCAAATACAGAGAACATGAGAAAACACTTCAGACTGAAGTAAAAACACATAAAAGTGCTTTAAATTGAAAGTTAGCACACAATATATGACAAAATTTATTATATACGGCAACAAAATAGATAAATCAATACGCTTTAAATCGAATGAAGCTAACAAAGTAGAAAGATAAAATGTTTTAAACTGAATGAAGTTAAGAAGAAAAAAACATGAAAATGTTTTAAATTAATGAAGTTAACAAAGAAAAAACATGCAAATGTTTTAAATTAATGAAGTTAACAAAGAAAAACATTAAAATATTTTGAACTGAATTAAATTTACATTGACAAAAATGAAAATATTTTAAACTGAATGAAGTTAAGAAGAAAAAAAACATGAACATGTTTTAAATTAATGAAGTTAACAAAGAAAAAACATGCAAATGTTTTAAATTAATGAAGTTAACAAAGAAAAACATTAAAATATTTTGAACTGAATTAAATTAACATTGACAAAAATGAAAATATTTTAAACTGAATGAAGTTAACAGAGGAAATAAAAAAAACATGAAAATGTCATAGAATAAATAAAGTCATGAAACAAAATAAATAAAAACATTTTTAGACTGAATGAAATTAAAAGACATGAAAACTATTAGAATGAGTTAAGTCAACAGATAAAGTATTTGCAAACATCTGAAAGAGAAATTCAAACAATATTTATTTTGTCGAACTATGAGATCAGAAAGGAGAGACAAATTAAATGTTCCTTCCAGACAGTTTATATTTAATACATGGATACAAATGACATCTTAAACATAAAAATAAAAAAGAAATGGTGAATAAAAAAGATAAAAGTGCTTCATTTGAAAATAATAATGCCATCACTATGAGAGATTAAAAAAAAAAAAGTGCATTTTAAAATTTGAGTAAATAAAAGAAAATAAAAAACAAACAAAAAACCACCGCATTTTTAAATTTGAGTAAATAAAAGAAAAATTGCGCAGGTTTGAACAATATATTAATGAGGTGGCATGTTCAGCATCATTGATATTTAACATCATAAAGTTTTTTTACAGTGCGAACTGAAAAAAAAAAATATATTATCATAATTTCAACAATATTGCCACGAACTCAAAAGCCTCTAAAGGATTTCTGTTTGAGGCAAATGCCAATATAAGAAAATACATTTAGAAGAAATTGAAAAATGAAATGAACCATGTTAAATGCTAGATTAAATAATTCACCTGAGACATACAGCCTAAAATATTTGAAAAGATAATGGTTGGACTCTAAGTGTTATCCAAATATCAACCAGATTTTGGGATATTAGTAACAAATGGTTGTCATTTATTAAATGAGATCAAAACAGTTCTCGAGTCAATAAACCTTCATGCAGGTTGTAGCCGACAGTTTTGTTAAAAAGGTTGGATGGGGAAAAGCAGAAACTTAACTCTTTCCGTATGTTTTGCTGCACGCCGCTTTCGGTCGCATATGTTTCGCTGCATAATGCACCACTTTCAATTTGATTATTGTGAACCCGTCATCAACCCATATTTATTTTTACATATCTTGTATCATTTTGGTATTTGTGAAATGTAATACCTTGTTCAATTATCTAAAAATTAATTTATAACATGTTATATAAATATAAACATGTAGATTGACTCTTAAAACCATGAACATGTCTCTGAAATCTCTTCTGTTGCATCAATAAAAAGTTTCCGTACAGAAAGAGTTAATAAGCCAGCAATGGATTTTCATTTCAAATAAGACCTCTTTTTTTCATGTCTTTGACCCACTGACAGGACACAGTATTTCTGACCTAGGTCACCTTAGAGTTCAAAATCCAATACAATAAATAAACTACAAATCAAAAGGCTGCAATTAAACTGAAAGATATAGTTACTATTTCTTCAACTGTGGAATGTTCCTTGTGTTTCATGGGGAAAACTACCATATTTATACTTCAGCTTTGCCTGAGTACATTGTCAAAATAATTGTGAGTGATCCTTTGGTACTGCATTTTGTTATTTAGAAATCTGGCACAGAAAAGGTAAACAAGTTGAAACAAAGGACAATTGAGGCAGATATTATCTTCCTTCATCTCCATATATTAGAAACACTCTTGACACAGAAATACCACTATTATACTGACACATGCATTCTTTGCCAGTGTTATGCCCATTGTTACTGTTGTTTAAAAAAAAAAAAAATAAGATAAAGAAAGCCAAAGTCTGTTTGAGATATTATTTATTTCTTAAAAGGTTTACAGAAGTAAGCTTAAAACAGAAAATCCTGGCCGGAGACCCTAAGATGGTTAGTGATTTGCTAAGACAGTGATCTACTAGTCAGATTAGTACCAAACACAGCACAATTGTACTCCTTTAGAATAAACCAGTATGAGTGAAAAGGGAATTCTGAAGTCTAGACAACAGTCTGAACTGGTATCTCTGGATGCCTCCCTCTGACTCGGAAAGATGATCTCTTTGCTGTGTACACTCTGAGTGACCTACTGTGACACATTGTCTACCAATCAAAACAAAAAACTTATTATTATAACAATTAAAGGTCGACATGGCATATCCGATGATTTCTTTACATAAAAAGTTGTTTAAGCAGCTGTCCATTAACAACAACGAAATCTTTGCTGTAAAATCATGCAGTTATCTCTTTTATTTCTGATTGAGATTAGAAATAAATCCTACATTCTCAGCTCTAGTACCATCAATGACTATGGTCAGTCTAATCAGAAGTTGTGACAACATGATTCATTCTGTCAATTTAATGCATATTAAAAAATGCTTGCATATTAAAAAAGCCAGAATTACTATATAAGATCTGTGCCAGACTGAGACAGGAGCAGTTGACCGACAACAGGTAATAACTTATTCACAAATCTATACTGTGTTTTCTGGCTTGGATTTATGTGTTTAATTTGTATAGTTTGTTATGGCTGATGAAGGCTTTTTGCTGAAACATTTTAGTTAATCTTGTCTTTCTATTAGTTTAGCAGATCCATACCACTTTATGTTTATTTTATAGAATTTATTCCCAACAACAGAACAGAGATTTAAAGCCTTTTAAATGTGGATATATAGAAGAATAGGTAGAATTAGATGGAAGGAAAAGAAAACAAACAATGAAGTCTTAAAACAACTAAAAATGAAAAGAGAGCTACTAAACACAATTCAAACAAGACAAATGCGATTTTTGGGCCATATTATAAAAGACACAACAGCCTACTAAAAGTAATCCTGGAGGGGAAAATACAAGGTAAAAGAGGCAGAAGCAGACCAAGACTAACATGGATGAGTAACATCAAAAGATGGACAAACCAGCCTATGACAACCTGCACCATCAAAGCAAGAGACAGAGCAGAATGGCGCTCCTTGGTAGGCAACCTTCGATGCGGAGATGGCACTCGATGATGATGATTCCCAACAAAGAGCCTGGTATAAACCATAGAGATAATTACTGGCTAATCATAGTCACAGAGATGGGATTTCTCAGAAGAATGTTGAAAGTTCCCTGGACAGCTAAAAAGACCAATGAGGAAATTCTCAAAGAGGCCAACAAAAAAAGGGAGCTCTTAAAAAACATCAGAAAGAAGCAATCAACATTTTTCAGGCACATCATGAGAAGAGGGAAGTTGGAATACTTGGTTACAACTGGCAAAATAAAAGGAAAGAGAGATTGCGGACGACAAAGAGAGAAAATACTGGATAGCTTGGTGTCATGGCATGGAAAACAGTCAACAACAGAACTGATAGGATGCACCGTAGATAGAAGATTGTGGAAGGACATGATCACCTACGCCAACCGGTATGACACATGATGATGAGTCATAGTCAGATCAATTTGCTTGTTTTTTTACTCTACTGTTTGACACCAATGCTAACAAGCCTGTCAGTTGATTAATAATTATGCTGCTTAAAGTTTGAGAATGAATAATCATGCAAGAAGGTCTGCTCTTAATGGCTGAACAGAAGTCATTTACTGATGTTGACCATTTTTATGTTGGTTTATTTTATTTCAGAAATACCAAGTCTCATCTAAAATCAGGTAGAAGGGGGGCATATTTTAGTCATATGATGAAAAGAAATAACCAGAGAATCACAACTCATGCGCTCAAATGGGGAACAATAAGGAAGAAGATGTTGGTCTTGAGAGATACTAAGTTAGACTCTGACAGAAGAATAGCAAAGATAAGACAGCAGGCATTACAGATTCTCTAAATGAGACCAAAACGAATGCTTAAAATAGAGACTTATGGTGAGACATATTGCGAGCTGATACTTGGCAACGCTGGAAGGATTTGATGCGTTAGTTATTCTTCTATGACATAACAAGCTAATCAGAAGTTATACCTTGAGTTTATAACATTTGTAGTGAACATTTCAGACCTGAAAGTGTTAAACTTGTTAGCCGTTGAAATGTTCCTCATAAATCAATAATGTCACAATACAAAAATTGAAAAAGCTACAAAATTTGTATTTTTTGGGGTGTGTGGTGTCACAAATTAGAACTATTCCAATGAAACATCAATTTTAAGAAAAAGTGGAATGTAGTCAAGTCAAAGCACCATTCACACATAATTTAAATGCAGCAAAATGTCCATGGTTAGAGTCGTATTGCCACTTTGAGATTAAAACTGGTATGAACCAGCTCTGATGGCCTCTTTCTCCCACGCTATATCAGATTTGATACCATGCTACATTAATGTAGAAAAAGTTTCACTACAAAGTCATAATGTTTGATATATTAAAATCTTACCAGTAGTGCATCTGTACACATTTAATCTTCTGACATGTCTGAATTGTGTATTGACAGAGGACCTTATTTCAAAACCTCTTGACATACTCTGGTAGTAGCAGGGGTCTCCCAAGCTGAACAGGTTAAAGGGTTGAGTCCAGACAAAGGGAGACACAAATATTTTTAAACCAGATGCATTGCGCTACATATCTAACACAAGTGTATAACTCTCATTGTGGTGAAATTCAAATAAGTCAACGTAAATTTAATATGACATATATATTCCTGGCTGTCAGAAAAACAATACGAGTAGACACTTGTACCCTTTATATTGATATACAACTCATCACTAATGGTCCACCAAAACTAGTTTGTACTTGTACCAAAATACTCCACAATGTTTCAAAAAGAGTGTTATCCTTTTTGTGTTTTTTTCAAGAAAATTAATCAAGAGAGAAAGGATCAGATTGAGCAATTCATCAAATTCTTTGGCTAACAACTTCAACAAAGTTTTTGCGCTACATCAACAAATTTCCACTAATTAATATATTGTTGGATTCAATGACCACTGGTCATACATGCAGTTCAACAAATGTAAGCCACACAAGCGTTACACCAAGAGCTTTAGTTTCATTGACAGTACAACAGCGTTTGTCATAAAGTCCAAAGAACAGACTGCAATCTATTTAAATTAAGATGTGACATGCATAATATGTGTGTTGAATGTCAAAGAAACATTGAAATCCACAAGTAATATTTTAAAGAAAACATAACTTTTATGCATGTAAATATATGTTTTGTACATATAAAAACATAGTTTATGTAGATACTCTATTATAAGTATGCAATATGTCAAATTTACTAAGATAGGGATTATATTAAACTTCAAAACTTATGGTATTATTATATTTTTTTTTATTTGGGAAGTAAAGGTGTAAAAAAAAAACCCAAACAGCCAAGTGCAATAATTTAAAAGCATAAAAAAGCACCACTTAAAAATAAAGTGCTGAAGATACAAGGTAGGTTTGTAAACTGGATATAACACACAATTAATGTTGATCAACAAAATGTTACATACATTTTTAATGTTAAAAGCAAGAAAACTCAATATCATAAAAATCACACACTTTTAATGTTAATAAACTTAAAGTTAAACGCTCTTAATGGTTAAAAACTTCAACAACAATCAAACATAAATATTATTATAATAGTCAAAAAATAAATTTGATATCATAGAAATCTCTCTCTCTCTCTCAACAACATACAAAAAAAAAAAAAAATTTGGTGAATACAAAATCACTTGTACATGCAGTAAAACCCTATGAATTAGAAGTGATAGAGACTATATCTGAAATGATGAATTAAGTGGAATTTGAAATAACTGACTATAACAGTATTCATTATGTCATGGGGGCTAATATGTACTTTTTATAATTAATTACTTGTCATATACCAAAAGTTATGTTATCTTTAAACTACATGTAATGAAACAAACATCAAAATGCCAAATTGGGATGGGTCTGTTTTCTAACATAAATTTGTATATGATGATAGTTATACATGTAATTATATATCTGCTACTTTTCATTGGGAGCCGCGACAGCTCAGTGGTTAGTGAACTGGACTACAAAGGACAAGAGGTAGGGTTCGACCCCAACTGACGGCTTCCGGGTTCACCCAGCCTTTAATGGGTACCGGATTTTTTTCTGGGAAAGTAAAGCGGCACGGGCGTAACACCGACCACATTACACCAAAAATCATGTGCCGATGGTCTGTTAAATTTATGGTCACTAACACCATATTCCCTATATGCCACTTGGCGTGACGGGGCTACTTTACTTTTTTTTTTTTTACTTACTTTTCATTGTTCTGTCATGCATCTTATATTAAAATGTTCAGGAATGGCTGTTTTTTGTGTTTACAAAAGTATAAGATGCCAGTATAAAAAAAAAAGTGCTAAAGAAAATGAGCTGGAATGAGGATAAAAGAAAGTAAAATAAAATAAATGTACTTACCATTCTCTTATGAGCCGATCCAATATACAAATACACATCACAACAATAACTTTACTTGCATAGTATATTCATATTTACACAAACCAGATATATTTCATTAGAAATGAAGCACATATAACACACCTTTATGATAATTTACAGTGGAAGAGGTGGTTAAAAAAAAAGCTTGTTTAAATCTATAGATTGTTTCTAGATGGCTAAATTAAAAAAAATTGTTTAATGATTATCAAACACAAAAGAAAGAAAATAAAATTTGTCTATGCATTGATGCACACATATGTAATATTCAGAAAATTAAACCCAGTAAAAGTCAAAAGGCTTAAATATTGCAGCATCTAACAATATGAAATATATAATAGTAATGCCAACAGTGCAAGTTCTTTATAGAACACAAAGAGAAATAAACACACAAATTAAACTGAGGAAAATAATAATTTTATTGATATGGGACACAACTCAGATTACTGATCTGATAGCAAATAAGTAATCTCCATCAAATAAAACTCTAATCATTAACATATGTTGTAACCTGTATACTGGAACCATTGGTAGCTAAAGTTTGTAAAATTTAAGCCAGATCATCATAGAAAGCAAATAGAAAATGCAAATATTTAAAAAAAAAAAAAAAAACTATTTTTAAAGGCATCGAATTTGAAAACCTGGGTAGGGTCGAATTATTTTAAAAGGAGGATAAATTTGTTTAACAGCCAATAGCACTTGCTAAACATATAAAATGCACACATCAGCAAATATGAAAAGCTACAGGCATGAGTTTGACTTCTAAACATTATTTTTTTAAAATAACAAAATAAATGTTACTTTATTTTTAAAAATGTTGCCCTTAGCATTGTTCATGCCTGATTAGTCTGAAAGATTCATCCAGGTTTTTCCTTCACTCACTTTACAGAAAATTGTTGATTAAATTTGAAAAAAAATCAGAAGAAGGGAGAGGATATAACTTGGAAGACTCTAATAGTCCTGTGTCAGCATAAAAACAAGTACAAGAATAAATACTTTTGTAACAGTATGAGCAGTCAAATAATTAGTGCACTGGCTTCATGTTCTGAAAGTAAGGCTGACTATAAATGGGTACTTGATTTGTAGTTAGATATTTCAGATGCAGGGCACTTTAAATCAGTGATTCAACACTACAAAGTCCTCAACATTTTACTCATCTTTAGTTGGCATCATATATTTATATATTTCACTCATATACAAGTACACGAATGAGTACAAGTGACCATATTTCTAAAGAGGACACAATCATATACATCTGTTATAAAAAAGAACACCAATACTAACTCACAAATACAATTTTTAACTTCAATTTTCTACTACCTAAAAGTCAGCATCTTAAAACATGAACATTCATGTTCACCAAATTTATCAAAGTGAATCATTTTAAAAAGTAAAATCCTGAACACAAAATAGGTGTTAAAACACACACAAAATGATTAGAATATTTCAACAACAGGCTCAAAGATGAAAAATATCAAGCTTCTGAAAACAAAACCTCACAAGATGAATTAAAAGCTAAAGTATGCACTATCCTTAATACATGCTATTAGTTGTCTTTTCACATAAAAGAGCACACAGGGCTGTTTCATGGTATAATTAGAGGAGTTACTGGGCCAGGACATCAGACAACACATGAGCTGAAAGTGGTCAGAGACTCATAGCTGACTGATGTGCCAGGATCAGTAAATTAGAATTTATCATGATTCTACTTCACCATCCCCATAGTAACCCAGAAACATTCTAATCAATTTATTAAGCAAGCAAGAATTGACAAGGTTAGGCAAAACCATAATTAAATAATGCTATGTCAGATGTACTTGACTGAAAAGAGCAAATATCGCAGCTTGCAGCAAACTACTAGTCAATGCAATTATGACCATTCAACAGTGGATGACAAGTGTTGTTTGGCTAAAACAGAAAAATAAAGTGCTTATAACTAATGTCTGACCTACAAAGAAAAATAAAGAGATAACAACTAATGTCCGGCCAGCACAGAAACATAGAGAGTTAACAACTAATGTCTGAACTACAGAGAAAAATAAAGAGCTTACAACTAATGTCCGGCATAACTACTCCCTAGCAAACACTGAAGGAAAAAAGACAAGTTTTTACAACTATGCTATTATTATTATAAAACAACTCTACAGCATCAGGGCTGTATGTGGTCTGCAACTCACAGCTGAGTACTTGCATCACGATCAGCAGTAGCAAGGGTTAATAATAAAAACTACAACTCCTCCACATGGTGCTCCCTGAAACAGACTAACCAGTACAACCAAGTGAGTAGGGATTGAAGAGGGAGGGCTGCCTGCCACTCACAAATGCTGTAAAGAAGACATATTTGTTTTGCTAAAAGGTGCAAATATCACAGCTTTGCTGGAGATCACAACACAACACAGCTACGCCCGCTTAATGTCCTTTTAAGGATGGATGCTGATGAGTAGTCATCACATGAAATAAAAGAAAGAAAGAAAGAAAGAAAGAAAGCATAGAAAGAAAGTCAAAAACAAAATATTTGTTTCTTGTGCACTCTATATTTCATGCTAGACAGTTGACACAATGAGATGTATTTTGTTTTTGTCCATGAATCTCACTATTTGCAATAGGTGTACATATATGCACAATAAATTATCTTACACACATCTTTCTTGTGGGCCTTGTTTGAGATATGCAGTTTACATGTTAATTCACACACTCAACTCCTAAGATGATCATATTTCATTCTTCTAATGATAAAACAGAAGGTTACATTTCAAAAAATACATTTGACTGTCAAGTTAACTTTGTTACGCAGTAATGTCAACAAATTTGATGAAGAAACAATGAATAACACTTCAAGTTAGTTCTCTTCTTCCTCTAAATCACAAGATCATACTTTAACCATGTCACAGTTTGACAGGTAATATTTATCTCTAACTTAAATTATTGATACGACACAACACAATTGAAATAAATAATACATAAGTACAACATCTAAAATCTAATGTTAAAACTATAAATGAAAACTACAGCCAATATTAAAAGTGTAGTTTCTGCAGTTTGTATGAAAGAAAGAGTCTAAATCTGTAACACTGAATTTCCTAATGTAAACGAAAGACTCATTCTGAAGTTAAGCTTGTAATGTCTTGTAGAAGCCAACCAAAAAGTTTAATAAAGAAATAAATCTGATCAGAAGACTGATCATTAATCCATTCAGAAGCCTTGTCTTGCACAATAATGATCAATATGATGTGGAGATCAAGTCGTACGTAAATTATTACAGATAATTCATGCCCAAACAAACAAGTGGCAATTACAATTTTTCATAACCAAGAAGACAAATTCAAGTTTAGAAAATTAGTATCTTTTGTACAAGAAGGTGATGAAAATTAGAAAGAAGCTTATTCCATTTCACCAAAACATTCCTCAGCTAACATGTAGAATGTGTTTGCTAGTCTCCCCTTCATGGCTGCCATAGCTGCTTCGGCTGCTTCATTGTACAAGTCTCCTGCAATAATTTCACACATTTTAGTTGAAAAATTGACACTGATAGTGTTGTGGGTGATTAGAGAAAAAGGATACACTTAATATAAGGTAGAGAGTAAATGAATTCTGAAAATTATAAGGGAGTAAAAAAATATAGCCTGTAGATTGTTTCAAGATGGTTGAGTTTTAAATGATTATCTAATACAATGAATGAAAGAAAGAAAGACAGAAAGAAAGAAAGAAAGAAAGAAAGAAAGAAAGAAAGAAAGAAAGAAAGAAAGATGGACTGATAGAATATTAGAAACATTAGGAAACATAACAGCAGGAGAAGCTAACAGAAGAGAACATGACACTAAACTACATCTCACCTAGATGCTGAAAAGAAAGAAGAAGAAACCGATAGAGGATTTATCAGACCCATCCCCCACCTACTGTTATGTCAAAGTTTTAAAGCAAAGCGCTGGGATTATCTTGAGGCACTAAGTCTTTACAATGGTCTCCAGTCATTGGAATAGAGTGCAATTTACCTACTTTTCCTGAAGCAGAAATAACAGCTTCAGAAACAGCAATTTATCATTTAAATACTATTTTTGAAACCACACCATCGAAGAAAAGAAACAGTCATATTTACAGATTCCAAATTGGCTCTGCAAGCATTTGAAAACAATATGAACAAACCAGAACTCACACAGTTTAACATAGATACAGATAAACTCATTGAAACACATAACATAAGATTGGTAATGCAATGGATCCCAGGACACGCAAACATACCAGGAAATGATAAGGCAGATACATTAGCTAAGAGAGGATCTAGACAGACACAGGTACATACTTCCATCATATTAGACACAGTCAAACAAGTTATAAACTCCAACAGTAGAGCGGAGCGGTTGAATGGATGGGTCATAGGGAAAACAGGGAGAGAGCTTTTTAAATATATGGCAAGACCAAACCCACAAGACAACATCAACAACCGAACAAGAAGAGACCAAACAACTATCTTCAAATTGAGAACAGGACATGTTATGCTGAATAACCACATTAATAGAATACCATGAAATCATACCCCAGTATGTCCACTCTGTAATCATCCACAATAAACTGTAGACCACAACCTGTTTCATTGCCCAAAGCTCACCAACCTCAGAACAACACTATTTCCTCAAAGACCCTCCCAAAGTGGAACTTTGTACGGAACCACAGCAGAACTTAGAAATACCTGCAGATACTACAACATGGCATTGGGCCGAAGGGCATCAGTTCAAAGCTCGCTGGATCCATAACAAGAACAACCTACCTTTTCTTAATGTTGTGAAGTACATTTCTTAATCTTGCTAACTAACAAGGGAACATGAGCTCTGGTCAATTATGGTATATATTAGTTAATGAAAAGTTACTACTAGTAACATTACTGTAACACATATTCTAAATTATACTACATCATGGTATCACATCTGTTACTTCATGGGAAAGGATCCAAGAGTTGATTCACAAATGATAAATCACAGCAAAATCACAATTTTATTGCTAGGAAAAATAAAATGAGAATTAACATACAAAATGAGACTAATGAACATATATAGATAGCTAAGAGCTCAATCAGTTGATTCTCTTAATTATCCTTACCAGCCTTTTGAATGTCTCTCTCCAGCCCATGTCCACCAGTTCTGAGCATGGCAGCCTGCTGGGCTAGTAGCTGATGTACTGGGTCTTCCATGGTGGAATCAAACTCTCCTCCTTCATCATGATCATCCTGTTCTATAGCCAACTGGTAATAATGAACAGCATCCTCCCAAGAAATGGATCTGCATTTATTTCAAGAACACAGAAGGTAAATTACAAGAGTAGATATTCTTTTAAATTAAAAACAGAATCAATTAAGCAATATATAATACCTGTTGTGTGTGTCCATGTAAAAAAAAAAAACAACAGAAAATGAAACCAAATTGTAGAATAATGATACTGGCATAGAATAATAATATTTAAATGACAAAACAAAATTATTAATTTAGAACTATGGGAAAGTACCAGTTAGAATACCTAATGGACATTAATATGCAACAATGATGATGGTGCTGGATAGAATACACACTGAGGAAGCCAAATTAGAATATTACATGACAGGTCCTTTTTTGGATGCCCCTGGGGAGGAAACAAAGTGAAAGGCTAACATATACTTGGAGAAAATAAGTGGAAGGATGCTTCATAAAGAGGATGAGGACAACAAGGAATAAACCTAGGAGAATGGCACAAAATAGGATAGCTTGCAGAGTATTTGTTGAAGCTCTATGATCCACTGGGAGTTGAAAGGTAGAAGAAAAACATGTTACAGCAAACATTTCAATTCAGATGTTTATCAACACTAATATCAGATTGAAGATACAATTCAGAAATTAAAAGCAGAAATGTCAAACAAAAACATGAAACCTCAAACTGAGATATTTAAGAAAATTTGTAAAAAATTATAATCAAACTACAAACATATACAGTCAGGGTACAAGATTTGAAACAAATTAATTCAGTCAAAGCTTGCTTTTTAAATCTGGCCTTTAATGAGTTAATTATTGTCTTGAATTTCCTTCAGCTAAATTTGGTTAACTCTACCTATTTTGAAAATCACCAACATTCTAAAAGACATATATGACGGCCATACTTGTGCAGTTTGCTCAGAGAAGGGAATGAGTGATTGGTTTCGAATTGAAACAGGAGTAAAAGAAGGATGTATACTAGCACCATTGCTATTTGGAATTACTATTGATTACATAATGAGTAAATGTTGCAAAAGCAATAATGGCATTAAAAGGTATAACAAGAATTACTTGGAAGATCTAGATTATGCTGATGAAATAGTGCTCCTAAGTGACAATATCAATAATATGCAAAACACACAGATACCATATCATCCATGGCAGAAAAAAATAGAACTTGAAATCAACAGGGCTAAAATAAAAATAATGAAAAATAACAATACCCCAGAGGGCAATATATATATCTCAATCGCCAGGCACTGGAAAGAGTAGATCAAAATATATATATATATATAAATAATATATCTTGGTAGTAATCTAGATCAAGAAGGTGAAACAAAGAAATAGATCAGAAGCAGGATAGCAAAAGCAGCAATGAATTTAAAAAAACCTGGGCAAAATATGGAAATTAAAAATACTAAGCAAGAAAACTAAACTTAAAATATTCAACTCAAAAGTATTATCAACACTTACCTATGCATGTGAAAGCAGGAAAACAACAAAAGAAGATTGAGAAAAAACTAAACGCTTTTGAAGACAAATGCCATAAATTAATAATTTGTGCATTTTATCAAAATCATGAGATAAAGGCTGTTTAATAAAGCATTTGTGCTTGTTTGTTTGTATAATTTACATTGCATGTCTTTGAATAATTTTCAGTTATATAAATTCTGATACTGTAATTAACAATATTATGGTCTGTTTTTTAAATTTTGTTTATTTAAAAAAAAAATTGCAAATGAAAACTTCATTTAAATGTTTCATATAACAAAATAATAATTAATGTTGCATTTGTTCATACAATGTGACAGTTAACTATGACCTTATTCTCACCTCATTGTTCCTAGGTTGTTCCCGGTCTCAAAAGCTCGAGCCATAAATATCATGGCATTTCTATCTCCAGCCTCAGCTGCCTGTACCATGTAGTCAATGCCCTTGTCAATCATCTCAGGTCTTTGCTGTAATAAGAATAAGCCTATTCAGCGCAGCAAATATTAAGCAGATTTTTTTCTTGGTTCACGATATTAAAAAGGATATAGAGAAAAAAATATACAAATAGAATGCAATCCTATACACAGCTGTTTGTTTTCATCTTAAAGTGATATTTTAGTTATAATCTTAGAAATATTACAGTATTTATGAGTGATGATGTCCTGAGCCTAATACATTCCACTCATTCTTAAAAGTGATATTTCATGGAAGTGGTTTAAAATTGTGAGGAACACACAAAATGTAACATTTTTTGGCTGACTTAAATATTTTTGTATGAATTAATGATTTCAGGAGTTATATTCGTAACAAAAAGTTCAAAGATTGGCAAATATGAGAGTTTCAGGGGATACAATATTTACTTTTTAACCACAAATTTTTTTAAATTTTAAGAGAGACGCGTGCCTGCCCTGTGTATACTGCGCATTACATTAAAACAAGCAAATGCTAGTCCAGAGTAATATAGACTGACAATATTTAATTAATTCATGGAGGGGCTCAAGCTCACTTATGAGATGATGAAGAATATGCATGCGGATGATTGTAATAGTATCTGACTGAAAACACTTCAAGCATTTGGGGATTAATGCTAAATGTCTATACATTTATTTAACAAACAAAAGTGGGCACTTTATTTTTATATAAAGAAAAAGTCTCCACTGTAACTATAGAAATAGAACCATGTTTTCTATACTTACAATGTGACAACTTGCTGTTGCTGTATCAGGCTAAAAACACTTATGATATAAAAAAGTGTTCGGTCTAATGCAGTAAAGAGTTCATCAGTGTTCAGAACAAACAGGATGCCTTTACTGTGTTTACATTGCCAGGTTGGTAAGCTTATAATTTGTTTGTTGTTAGGATCATCATCACTACACACAGGACAAACCCATAGGTGCTCCAACATACCCCTTGAGAAAATCCCAGGAGAATTCTAGCCCATGTGCACAAACTCCTTATAGCACAGCCTGGGCTCCAGCGTGGCTATTTTTCTTATGTTAATTTTGCCTGTGCAGCGGCCACATTTATGGCCTACACTTTTCTATTTCAACTGCCAAGGGTTCTTTAACATGCGCAAGTGCACATCGGACCTCCTGTTTACTGCTGTTATCCGAGAGGGCTAGACATCGGATCTAAAAGATAATAGTATTATGGTCTAGTTGTAAAGCGGATAGCAGAAGACCGGAAAAAGGTTTGTTGGAGATTCTCAAGAAGCTGAAAGATTGATAGTGATGATGTCAATGTGGGAGTGAGAAAATGGTTTTAAGACATTCCAGACCATTAACTGACACATCGGTTCACAAGTAAAGCTATATCAGACCATCAAATGACACTTCGGTTCACAAGTAAAGCTATATCAGACCATCAACTGACACATCGGTTCACAAATAAAGCTATATCAGACCATCAAATGACACATCGGTTCACAAGTAAAGCTATATCAGACCATCAACTGACACATCGGTTCACAAGTAGAGCTAAATCAGACCATCAACTGACACATTGGTTCACAAGTAAATCTATATCAGACCATCAACTGACACATTGGTTCACAAGTAAAGCGATATCAGACCATCAACTGACACATCAGTTCACAAGTAGAGCTAAATCAGACCATCAACTGACACATCGGTTCACAAGTAAAGCTGTATCAGACCATAAACTGTCACATCAGTTCTGATGAGTATGGTTGAATATTATATTCGTAAAGAAACCATTTTGTATTTATATTCACCAATACCTGTATTCAATACCTAGAAGAGTTTTTATTTTTACAAGTACTTCCTGTCATTACCAAGCATGGTATGTGATGTAGACAATCAGAAACTTCTAATTTAAATTTGTGTTTATTTCAGCCATATTGCGGTCATGCTCACTATTTTTACATCCTGTACATAATTTTATTATTTGTAGACATAAATGTATCAAATAAGGTGCATCGGTTCACCATTGCACTTTTTTGCGTTAAAGTCAAAATGATGATCTACTTATTACATCTGCGCTGATAAAGTGGAGTCGTATGCCGACAACAGTCCCTTTTTGACAAATCAAGTGTTGTGAATGCAACCTTCCACCATCTAGACTTGATCTGCGCTTTACGTCACATTGGTACTGTTCATGACCATTGTTGGAATTGCTTGACGCAAGTTATGTACATTAATGTGAACTGCTTCGTCAGCTGCAGATTTATCTCTTTAGGGAATTTGCACCGTGTTTTGTTTGTCGTAGGCTGCATTCACTAGAGTAATCAGGAATCTAAAGGGCGCGAAATTGTTGTGTGCGTGACATTGTTGTGTGTGCTACGTCATCGTAATGGTTCATCGTATATCCCTAGACCGGCTGTACGCTAATCTTACGTCTGTTGTTTGATGTGCGACGGGGATAATCTGACGACTAACTGTGTGTCTATATGTTCGGAATTGGAGTCAACAACGATGGCACTAACATCATCAAGCATTATACATTTATAAAAAATATGACGATCATCATTTTCAAGAGGACGTGAACTTCCGGTATATGGTGGATAGGCGACAGGAACCATTGAAGGCTATGCATGAAAAGTTTTCCTTGTTGCAGTTTCCTCATATTCAAAGTCCGGCTTGTTGCAGGAGACACTGAGTTAAGCGCTCTGTGCACACCATGAGCTGTGTGTCTCATCCGCTTTGATCATGTTTCGATATTCCAATTGTTTACGATGAATGATGATATCATATGAAAGGGAATAGTTGGCTGTGTTCACTTTCTGCGCGGTTTCGCCTTATGTCTTTTGGCGTGTGCTGAGACTGCTACGATGGGGACTACAGTTACTTTTCTTTGTTTGGGAGATGAGATATTAATTCGGATGATTACGCTGGTGCGGGCGGTTCAGCAATTATGGATTTTAATTCATTTGCAGTGATACCGGGGCTTTCCATAACCAAATAACCAATAACCAAATAAGGTGCATTTTGAAGAACTTTGGATTACATGCAGAAATTTCAAGAAATACATACATAGCAACACTTCTAGTCATGGGAAAAAGGAAGTATGTGAAATAAAATATTTTGAATTGAAAATTATCTGACAATGAATATTTTATACTATTTATAATATATTTTGAGGGACGAAGATGTAGAGGGAAGCAATGAGAAAAGATAACAAGACAGATTAGGAGAATGGCTTGGCAGAAGGTCAACAACAAAAATTATAACTGTCGAGATCGAAAGTTATGAAGAGACATGATCACCTACGCCAGCAGACTTGGCACTTGATGATGATGATAATATATTTTTACACCAGATAACATCAATATATTGCTATTTTCATTTTCTACAACTATTTTCGTTTTCAGCAAAGTATAACATGCTCCACATTTAATTATTATTATTGCATGAAATTGTAAAATGAAAAAGGCATGTGATGGAAATTTTTAAAACTAAAAATTGATCTGGTCCAAACCTAAAAAACAAAACAAAAAAATCAAGTCTGGAAAGAGTTAAGTGATAAATCTCTGCAGACCTGGACAACACAGTTGACAAACAAATGTCTTTGAAGTCCCAGATAGAGTCTTGCCATTGTGTTGATGGCTTCTAGCACCCCAAGCTCAGCTGCATGCTCCTCATGGAACAAGGCTGCATCCCAGTCAATCACATCCTCATGAAGGGAAAATCTACCAATTTCATGGTACTTGGCCATTTCATGATGAATCTGTTTATGAAATAAATAATGAAAGTGCCTGAAAACAAAAGGTGTGATTCTGTCACTGAGAAACCAAGCATTCTTCAATGTACTTACCCTTTATGTACAAAACAATGTTTACCTACATTTGCTGAAAATGGTCTGCTCCAGCTCTCTCCATCTCATTTTTTATTTTAAAAAAAAACCACACAAGAAATTAAAAATTAATGAATAAAATATTTTGGTTACTAGTGAGAGAACCAAACCAAGCTATATAATGCAAACTTTAAATACATAGGAAAGATCAGAACACATGTATAAATGTACACCAACCCAGCAGATTTAGGTAAAATAATAGTAACAAGCCAGACACTGGCTGTATCACTCAGAATAGTGTAGTTTAGTACTGTGGGGTCAAAAGAATTCACATTTCAATGGGATTACTCTTGATCAGGCAAAAGCAGCTTTCCAAAAAATGAGGAAGATACTATGCAATCCATTTTTGTTAATAGAAACAAGAAAAAGAGTTCTTAAATGTTACGTAGAGCCAGTCTTAACATATGGATGCGAATCATGGACAATAGGACAACAGACAAGAAAATCACTGTAGTCTGTAGAAATGTGGTTTTACAGAAGAATGTTGAGAGTACCATGGACAGCTAAGAAGAGTAATGAAGATGTTCTGAGAGAGGTCAAAGCAAAAAGAGAGCTAATTTCCAATATTAGGAAGAGACAATCATCATTTTTTAGCCATGTAATGAGAAGAGAACAACTGGAAAAATTGAGGGACGAAGAGATAGAGGGAAGCAATGAGAAAAAATAACAGACAGCTTAAGAGAATGGTTTGGCAGAGGGTCAACAACAGAAATTATAAATAACTGTCGAGATCGAAAGTTGTGGAGAGACATGATCACCTACGCCAGCAGGCCCGGTACTTGATGATGATAAAGACTCTTTAAGAAGCTACAATGTCTCAAAGAAAATTGTCATAATTTAATTACTTATGAAAACCACCAACTCGATCAGCCTACTAAAATTTCTAGGGAACAGGCAAATAATTGCAGCGCAGCAGTAAAGCTGGTAACAGGAGCAAGAAAGTAGGGTGTAATGTACACTCCTAAAGGGTATGGTGATAGCTTTGAAAAAAGGAGCAAAACAAAACACTGAACTTTTGGCCTACATGCGGCCTTCCTCAGAAAATGAGAACAACATAAACGAGCAATGAAATAAAGATAAACTCTACTACATCTAAGATGAGAAGGACAGGCAAATGAAGTAACTTGTAATTTTATTCTTACTTTTATTTCTCATTCTAGTTCGAAATTATTATATTTTTTATTATCAATTAATTTTTATTTTTAATACACATGTGCGTATGTGTGTTGTATATTTGTTCCTGCTGAAGGCCTATTGAGCCGAAACATTGTTCTCATTTGTGTTGTCCACTTATTACGTAAATTTAACCATGCTGTCTTTTTTCTATTTTTTTTAAATATATTTTTGTCTATTTCTCCTTAACTCAAATTTCTGCATGATCATATAAAGTACAAAAGAAAAACTTTACAAAAAAGTTCAACTAACCTGTCCCAGAACTGATTGTCCAATCCTTTGATTAGACAATTTTCTCAAATCCAACTCAAAAAGAACACTGGAAGGGCGGGCCTTACGAGCTTGAGCCTCACTGAATGCTCTGTTCTCCTCATCCTGTGATTATTGAGACAGCTTTAATGAAACTGTATGTGGCAAAACAGATTTACATGAAAATAACTTCAGATTATTTTGATTTATAAAAACATTTTCTGTTGCAGTAATTGCTTGTACAAATAGCAACATACAATTATTTGAGGTCTATAAGAGATATAGTGGTGCAGGTGGTAGATGGTGTTGTGGGAGCAGCCAACAAGCAGTGCCGGTTATGGTCCCCACACTGTGATGGCAGGCAGAGGATCTCATGTATAGAGACAACGGCTGCGATCTCAGACTAGTACAGTCACTGCCAAGAAGGAAAGGAATGGCAAACTACCTTCTTTTATTGCCTAGACTAATCATGACAAATCACAACTTTATATCTACAGCTAACGATGTTAATGGGGACTCCACAGCCACCTCGTCCGGTAGGGAGTGTCATGTGCTACAGGTGACACCCGATCGTCATCAAGCTACTGTATGCAAGATCAAAAATAAAGAGACACTAGCAATAGAAACTTGGAACATTAGATCAGCATTCCAGGTTGGTAAAATAGAAAACATCAGTCAAGAAATGAAGAGAATGAAATTGAACATCTTGGGACTATGTGAAATGAGATGGAAAGGAGCAGGATTATTATAACGAGACAGCGGAATTGAAATTTACACTGGGGGAAACCACACACGAAAGAGGTGTAGGCATCATGTTAGATAGAGAAAGAAGCAAAACAGTGAAAGGATTCTGCTAGTAAAATTGAGAGGTAGACCAATGGATATCAACATAATTCAAGCTTATGCACCAACAAGTAATAGCGAAGAAGAGGACATTGAAACTTTTTTACAATGAGCTAGAGATGACCATAGAACAGTGTAAATCCCAAGAAATAACTATTATATTAGGGGATTTCAATGCAAAGGTAGGAACAGCTAAAGTGCAAAATGTGACTGGGGGCATGGCCTTGGAGAGACGAACGACAGAGGGGATAGATTGATAGATTGGGCAAAGACACATGAAATGATTATAGGTAACACCTGGTTCTAACAACACCCTAGGCGACTATGGACATGGCAAAGCCCAGACAAAAAAGTGCACAATCAAATTGATTTTATACTGGTACAGAGAAGATTCAGGAATGGGCTAACAACTGTTAAAACAAGGTCAGGAGCAGATTGCAATAGTGACTATGTACCAGTAGTTGGAAAGATAAGAATAAAACTGCGGAAGGCACAGAAATCACCAAGAAATTTAAAATTAGAACTAGATATACTTAGAGTAGATAAACAGATGAGTGATAAGTACAGCACGATAGTACAAAATAGATATAATGCTATTGAGAAAATACAGGACATTGAGGTGCAGTGGGAAATGCTCAAACAATTGATTCAACAAATATCTATTCTTTCTTTATTTTCTCTTGCACCCATTCGGGTGTTGAGAGAGATTCAAAGTTCTTGCTCTTGCCATTTTGATGGCTTCAATAATTGTCAATAGATGTTGCTGTAGCATTTCTTTGATGTTGTCTTGCTCTGGGTCTGCCTCTTGCTCTTCTCCTCTTTTAATATATGTTTTGTATGGTAAGGAATCACAAGGAATTCTTTCTAAATGGGCAAACCAATTTATTTGTTGTTTCTTTATGTAGCTTAGGATTGGTTCAATGCTTTTTCCTCTTATAATATTCCTATGCTAATCTTTCTAGATGCACAACAAAACATAATTGTTCATGAAGAAAAAAAGCAGTGTGGTAACAGTTCATACAAAATTAATGGCAATAGTTATTGATATGAATTCCAATCACAGTTATTTGACACTGATACTGCAGTTATCATGCTCATTTAAAAAATATAACCTGCATAAGATTCTTTTACTGTATAATCAGGCAGATTAAAAGAAGTTTTATTTGAAATGTTAATAACATGTGATTAAATATTGAATATTTTACACAAGAAAATATCATATTTGTCCAGTTTAAACTTTTACTCTCATAAACCAATAACCAACTAAAATATCACATACAAACATAAATTAAACTAGAAAATTCATATTCGTGTGTATGTCTGGTGCAATAAACTGAAACCACTTCCATAAGATATCAATTTTAAGAATGAGGGGAGTATAGTGGACTAGGACACCTTCACATAAAACTGTTTTAAGTTTTCTAGATTATAAATAAAATGCCATTTTTGTGTTAAGACAAGCGGTTGTCCAGTAAGAGGTAACTCACTCACTCTCGTTAATGAGTCTTGTTCTGATTCACTTTGCCATCGAATTCTAGCCTTGATGTGTTCTAATGGATTGTCTAGAGACATCGGCTCATCTTCACTACTAGGGCTTTGTGGTACAGAGGAATCGTCATCTCCGTTGTGAACAGAGGAGTCATCATCAGCAGATGTGGTAGATTCTGAGGACAGGTGCCTGCCTAGGATTTCTGTCAGGTCAAATGTGTCCATTGGTGATGCAGAGATGCAGGAGTCATCACTTCCTCTCAAATGAGTCATGGAATCGATTTTCTGAAGATAGAATTAACACTTAAAGTACTGGAGTATAGGAATACAAACACAATTTTTTGAAGATTGAATTAAAGTACTGGAGTAAAAGAATACAAACACAATAATTAACTCTTTGAAACCTTAAATCATGATGGAATCAAATTTGGCAATAGCAGAACAACCACTACAGACTTAACTACCATAATCTAGGCAAAATAACACTAAAGCACACATAAGCACATTTATTTTTCAATCAACATTTCAAAATAATTATTTGGTTTAATGTCACCAAAAGGGAAATGACTTCGTCACATCTTTGCTTGTGTAAGATTGCAAGGATCAGTAACTTTGATAATGACACGCTTAGGCAACAACAGTCTTTGATACTTTTGATGATTCTGTGAGATGATAAGGGTGAAGTAGCTTTGTCTTTAGTGTTGAAATGAGTATGGGACTGTGGTAGTGGATGGTGTGTACATGTATAAAGATTTGAACATTAAATAATGAAACCGTGAAATAAGAAAGATGATGCAGCTATGTCTTTAGTATAGGTTTGTGTAAAGAACAGGTATGGTGGTGGTGGGTGTAGGTGACATGTAATTTTTAATAAGGAAGACACTGAAAATTGGTAACCAGTTGTCAGAACTTACACAATGTCACCCACCATCAAGCAAAGAAAAGTGGATAAATAATTTTATACTATCCATGAAAGATTAAAGATAGACTCCAGATTATTTCTTTATTCTGTATCGTGATAACATCATCATCAACATTGAGTGCCATCTCCGCATTGAAGGTTGGCTACTATGGAGCGTCATTCCGCTCTGTTACTTGTTTTGACAATGCAGGTTGTCATAGGCTGACTTATCCATCTTTTGATGTTACTCATCCACGTTAGTCTTAGTCTGCATCTGCCTCTTTTACCTTGTATTTTCCCTTCCAAGATTACTTTTAGTAGACTGCTGTTTCTTTTAACATGCCCCCAAAAAATCTCATTTGTCTTGTTTAAATTGTGTTTAGTAGGTTCTCTTTTCATTTTTAGTTGTGTTAAGACTTCATCATTTGTTTTCTTTTCTTTCTATCCAATTCTTCCTATTCTTCTATAAATCCCCATTTCAAAGGCGTCAATTTTCTGTCCTGTTTTCTTGTCTAGTGTCCATGTTTCTGCACCCTACAGGAATGTTGAGAAGATGTTAGTATATTTTTCATGGCATTAAAATTACTTTTTGCTATTCCTATTCTTTTATTTATTTCAGTTTTACATTTTCTGTCGTGATAACACCGTGTTTTTAATCTATATTGAATGCGAGCACAACCCTCTCACTAAACTGACAAGTTCTCCATTTAATATTTATAATTAATTATTCAGTTTTTCTCTTTCCCCTCCCTCCCTTGACTACCCCCCCCCCCCTCTCTACCATTCCACTCCCTTTTGTCTCTCACTTTCCATCAATATGATTCCTACATTATAATAGCTTGTGCATACAAATTAAGTTTTATGTGTGTATTCAAGTATATATGTCAAATATGTATGAGCATATAAGGACTTCAGTAGGTAACAATATTCAGCCCTTGACATCATCATATTTTTTCAGATCTGCCCTTTAATATATGAAAGGTTGCCTACTTCTATAGTAAATCAATATGGATATCTGAATTTGGTGTGCATTTCTTAATAAGTGTGTGAAATTTGAAGTTTTCTAATCAGTCTTTTTTTATTAGCTACTAAATGACCATACTTTCACATTAAATATCACAAATTCTCATGTGTCCTGTTGAAACGATACATGAATCATAGACTGGATAAAACAGCTAAAGTTACTGTAAATTAATACTGATTTTTTAATTTATTTTGCATTGTTTCACAGGTGTGTGAAACTGTAAAGCAATCTGACTGTGGATAGGCAAGTTTAATGGAATAAAGGATGAGATTATCTCCAACAACAAAAATATTCATGCCATGCTGACTTATACTCTCATACTAGGCAAAAACAAATGCTCTTTGATATTTTCACAGCTTACACAATGATAATAATGCAAAATTAATACACTCAATTCTTTCCGTACGGAAGCTTTTTATCGATGCAATGGAAGAGATTTCTGAGACAAAAGTTCTCATGGTGTTAAGACTCAATCTACATATATACATTTATCTAACATATAACATATCACATATGAATTTTTAGATAATTGAACAAGGTATTAGATTTCACCAATACCAAGATGATACAAGACATGTAAAAAGAATATGGTTTGATGATGTTTCAAACTAATTAAATTGAGAGTGGCGCACTATGCAGCGAAACATACACAGCTGAAATCGGCATGGCGCACAGTGTGGCGAAAGGTACGGAGAAAGTTAAAAATTCATGACATTTTCACCTGATGTACAAACACGATTAAAGGTATCATTAAATTGCTATTTTTTTTATGGGCCAACTATTATTATGTTTACATTTTTAAGAAGTTATTTTGAAAATTGCATCAAAGTACCTAACAGTTTTGCAAATAGATATTTATAAAAATAAATAAATCTAAATATGAACAGACTTATTTATAGTCTCTAAAGTTCATTTTATTTGCTGTTTTAGGGCTAGTATCACCAAAAAGCTTATAAAATTAGTTACTAGCTACTATGATTTAACAAAACTCTAAAACATACAAACATTATTTAGTTTCTTTCGGAACAAAAACTGAAGGACATAATAGTTTATGTTGCCCATTTAACACATAAACATCTTCCCCAGATACTCATCCCTCAAATGTTTTCAAACAAAACAAATAATTCAAGGTCCAACCTGCTTTTCAATAAACCCCATACAGTTTGCAAGCTCTGATTCTGCCAAATCAAATGGAGTAAGGTCGAGACTTTCACAGATGGAGTTACAGATGTGAGAGTGAAAGAACAAGGCCATTCCTTTTGGTCCAAGATTGCCTTCTCCATACTCTTTTCCTTCTGCTGTGTGGATTTGTGGATCTGTATACAGGTCGTCTACCCCTTGCACATCCACGACTATCATCTGATGACCTGAGCGCTCAAATGTGAAGTGACTGAATGCCTGAATTCAATAAATAACACTCATTAAAGAATGGGTACACGAATTTAACATAAAAGATTAACAAAGAAGTCATTTGCAGTGTAGACCAAGAATATTTTATTTCCTCCTTTTCTTTTTTTGTGTTTTACTGACTTAATTCATCTCTTAAAGATTAATTATCTATGATTGTGCCATTTCATGTCATTTATTTAATATTAAGACTCAAATGCTTTAGTAAGTGTAACTACAAATACCTTATTAACTATTAATATAATCCATCTTGCACTCACTGAAATACAGGGACTACCTGTTAATACTTTGCTTACTTTGATGTTTCTCTTCTGCTATCATATGTTGAGAATTATCATGAAAAGTACCAAACTATCCTACTAGCGATTTTTTTAAATCCAATTCATTGCATTCATCTCTTAGGGATTGTGCAATATTGTCTCCCCATCATATTTGGGTATTTTTGAGTGTCTAGCTTTATGCTTCTCTGCATACCAGGTATCCTTTGTAGCAGCTAATATAATTTATCTTCTTTAAATTAGCTCTAGCAGCCTCTCTTAACTCTTTAAAACAATCAGCATAACGCTGTCAGTTGTGCTCACGAAATACTATTTAACCCAGCGAACGCTGACATGGTAGTTTTAAATTTAGTCCTGTATTTTAAATATACTGCATCCTAAACAAGTGTATTTTTAAGAGATTAAACTCTAATATAATTAACCTATCTTGTAGCAAGTCTAGAATGATCTCCATTGCGTTATATTGTTCACAGTATGCAAGAATTTGTCATGTTTTGAAAGTTTTCAATCGACAAATTCATGTGTAAAAGTGAAAAATAGCTGGCAGCGTTGAAGTATCAAGACTACTAATGCAAAATTGTATAAAAACAGCAGAAAAGGTCAGTGAATTATATTATAAGAACTTTGAATATGCAGGACTAGTAGTTTTAGTTAACACTGATGATAAAATTTTATGATCACATTACATGCATCGAGGCAACAACAAAATTACATTCTTTTCCCCTAAAAATATTGGTTATTATCCTTTTTCCTAAATATCTTTTGGTGATTATGAAACTGTACTCTTTCCCCTTTCATGTGATGCCTAATACATGTCCCTGTGACTTGTAGTAAACTAAAATATAACAGATTTAGAAAAAGAAGTATTTTTCAGGGAAAAAAAATCAGGCAAACAGAAAAAAAAAAATCAGGCAAAGACTTGTTGAATTTGATACATTACTATAGTGTATTATGTGATGTATATCACATTAAACATGATAATTGAAATGAGGATTTGTTGTTTAAATCCTCAGTAATACTAATGTCCAACGTATGACCATCGTCTTTTCTTTATTACTGAAGATATTAATCGCCAATCAACCACTAATATCTTCAGTAATAAAGAAAAGACGATGGTCATACGTTGGACATGTGATGAGAAGAGATAATAATCGAATAGCAAAGCAAGCCCTCATATGGGAAACAACAGGCAAAAGAAAAAGAGGAAGACCCAGGGAGACACTGAGAAGAACATTGATGAGAGAGGCAAGAGCAGCAGGAATCGGCTCCCTCAATGAGATAGAACTGCTTGCACAGAACAGAGACAGATGGCGAGATTTGATAAAATATCTTTAAAAGAAAACTGCTAGAACAAAAAATTCATATAGGAAAAGGTGTATCTTGGTCTACGCCCTATGGGCCGGTTACGGCTCGAAAGGTCAATAGATAGATAGATAGAATACTAATGGTCATTGTGTATGTATTCCTTATGAATGAGATAAAACCAGAACTGTGCCACATAGCAATAATTTTTTTTCTTTGCTTTCACCAGCTTTCATCTCTGATTAACTCCCTAGAGACTAGAAACTGAATTTTGCATGTTTATCCATTTTCCCCTGGCAGCCATGTCTACAGGGATCCCTTATCGCACAGGCAGATAACTCTGTCTGCAGAAATACACACATTTTTTCTGTTATAAGAAATTTACATTTCAAGCCAGCTGAGACCAGGGGTGATTGTTGCAGAGAGAAATCACAAATAAAAATTCCAGCTGGTGTCTTGCCTCAAGTCCCCTGCACTAAGAGTATGAAGCAAATAACTCTCATGAATGACTGCCTAAATAATGCAGCGACACCAGAGTGACAGCCCACCACTTGTCTTTCTGTCCACATTCCAACAGCCATTGAAATGTTCAGCATAGCCTACAGGTAAGTGAAGGCGTGAAATGAGAAGTAATATCAACAGAATCAGAAAGCAAGCTCTTTAACAGGAAACAGCAGGCAAAAGAAAAAGAGGCACACCTAAAGAAACACTAGAAAGAAGATTCAGGTTGGAGGCAACAACAGTGTGCATTAGCTCTCTTGCTGAGGTTGAGAGGTTCACCCAGAATAGAAACATGTGGTGAGACACAATCTAGCTCATGTTAAGTCTCATGCTTCACAGCTATGGTATTGAGATATGAAGTGTCTTAAATTTCTGTTCTATGCCTTCTTCAGCACAGAAAGGACAATAAACAGATAAAAAAATTTTTTTTTTTTTTGGGGGGGGGGGGGGGCTTACAAAATACAGACATTCCAACATAAAATAAAATGCACAATTTCAAATGAATGTACAAGTACCATGCCGTCAATTCAAGACAACTTGTCTTACTTTTTAGAACTCCTTAATAAAATCATAAATAATATAATAATGAAATTTAAGATAACCACACCTATCAAAAGTTAGAGATTTAGAACAACCTTAAATCCAACAATGGGACAGGTAATTACGCACGATTTTACTGCCTGGGCTTTCATTCATATTGGGCTTTCAGCGATCGCAAGAAAACATATTGAGCCTCCAAGTCATTTTTTACAAATTTCATAAGGCCCTCGGGTCAATAAAGATTCCTACAATATGACCTGCTGTGGACATACCTGTGGCGTGAGGCGCATATTCTCTTCAACAAAGCCAGAGTTTGAGTTGTACTTGATGTACTCTCCTTCAATAAAGTGTTCTAAATGAAAAAGAGGTTTGCCAGCTCTGTCAGGGAACTCCAGCACATACATTTGAAAGATGTCCACCTGCAATTCAATGAACACAAATAATTTCCAGCAAGAGAAAACAAAAAAATGTTAAAAGGAAATAGTTATGGAAGAACATGATCATCAAAGTCTCAATGCTGAAAATAAAAAAAAAAAATCGAAATAATTGAACTAAACATATATTTATGCTGAATCACATAAAATGAGATTGAACTGTACATGTGTACCCTGAATCACATAGAATCAAACTTATTGAACTGTGCATGTAATTATGCTGAATCATATAAAATCAAATATATTGAAATACACGTATTTATGCTGAATCACATAAAATCAACTTCTGGTCAATATGATGGATAGGCAGCAGGAACTGTTGAGGTTCTGTCTGAAAAGTGTTCCTTGTTGCAGTTTCCTCATATTCCAAGTCCGGCTTGCTGCTGGAGCTACTGAGTTTAGTGCTCTGTTCACACCGTGAGCTGTATTTTTCATCTGGATAGTGTTTCGATATCCTGATTGCCTACGATGAATGATGATATCGTATGACAAAGCACAGTTCGGCTATGTTCACTTTCAGTGCGGCTGCACCTTAGCTCTTTTGGTGTGTGCTAAGCTGCTATGATGGGGACAACAGCTGCCTTTCTTTGTTCGGATCCTTCAATGAGATGAGATGTTAATTCGGATGATGCCACAGACACAGGCGGTTGAGCATTTATGGATTTTAATTCATTTGCAATGGTACCGGGGCCTTCGACCTACTACAACTACATATAAAATCAAACAGATTGAACAATACGTGTATTTATGGTGAATCACATAAAATCAAACAGATTGGTAAATCTGAGTCTTTTCAATTTTTAACCACAAAAGTTTCAATTTTTAAAATTCAGGCTTTCCTAGTCGCTTGGAATGTAAAATAGAAGAAGGATATTCTTTATGTTTTTCAGAAGATGCAAAGGAGCAAATCAACTAAAGCAGCAGTGACAAACAATTGTAAATTATGACATAACCTTCCTTAACAGAGTGAAAAACTATATAGTGATGAAGTAAAAATAAGTAAAGTACCCCCGTCACGCCAAGTGGCGTATAGGGAAATGTGGTGTTAGTGACCCTATATTTTACAGACCTTCAGCACATGATTTTTGGGGTAATGTGGTCGGTATTACGCCTGTGCTGCTTTACTTTCCCAGAAAAAAATCTGGTACCCATTTAAGGCTGGGTGAACCCGGAAGCTGTCGGTTGGGATCAAACCCTGCCCCTTAATATAGTGATGAGAGAAGCATTATTTAATCACCAAACATGAGGGAAGCATATGTGATTATACAAGTAGAATAAAACTCCAGCATGTCCACTCTGTAAAGAACCATGTGAAACAATAGAGCATCCTTTTTATTGACTGTCCAAAGCTCATTGACATCAGAGCAACACTATTTCCTCAAAGACCTGATAAATGGAAAACCTTGTACAGAACTACAAGGGAACTCAGAAATACCTGCAGGTATCATTACATAACAGGCGGAAGGGTGTAACTTCTGGATCCATATCAACAACAACAAATGGAATTTTTTTTAATTTAATGTTACAAAGAATCCTGTGAGTCCCATACTTCCTCTTCTGCTCATTCAAACATGAGCCTATCGCCATTTTCAGATAAGTACTTGCCCTTTCTATTTGTATTAATATTTGTTGTTTTGTATCAGATGAAGGCTTTTGCTGAAATGTTGTAGTTTGTTTCACCTCTCTTAGGTTTAGCTGCTTAATACCATTTTGATTATTTTACATTTCTTGTGTAGCTCTACTTGTGGATCCACATAGTATTTAATATAATCGGTACTTGTGTCAATCTACCTACAAAGAATCCTGGCATCACAAAAAATTTGACAACTTCACAACAGTTTGTGTTTTAGCAACTCAATGACGACATGCTATTTTATTAATTATTCTCCTCTATGGAAGATTCCAGTCAAATTACAACAATAATAAAAGCTTGCCTTCTTGGGCGGATTGTGTCGGTTGTACTCCTCACCCCAAATTTTGGCATCCATTTGCAGTTTTACATCTTCAAAGTAAACAGATCTGTCCACATTCTCTATGTAGCTTTTTGCCACATAGTTACTTGCATTCTTGTCAAGACCATAGGTGGAGTTGCACACAGATGAATGCTTCTTTTTTCTGGAAAAAAAGGAGGAAAGATCAGACTATATAAATATTACAAAATTATTAAAAACACTGCTTAAAGACTAAATCAAGTTGTAAAGTGATTATAAGTGAGGTAGTAGTAGGATCCTATCTAAAGAGCTCAAGAGACAATCAATTTATTGTTTTCAAAGGAATCTTGCTACAGGCTGCTTTTTTTTTCCTTTGTGTTTTTCTAGTGTCAGCAACTTTTCTTAAATTTAGTTCACCTGCTTTCAGGTAGCATTTACTCCAGTTGGATCTGTCTTTAGCAAACAACCTTCATGTCATGTTTAAAGACATCTTTGTAATGTAGAAGAGGTTTTTCTTGTGCCTCTATTACTGGAAACCCTTTTCACATAGATGTCTTTAGGAATCTATCTTGCATTAGGCACAGATGGTCTAGCCATCTTAGAAGATATTTTGGGGGGTATAATGAACATGCTTGTTATCCCAACACAATTCTGTCTTTCATTGTTTGTTATGTTACTCTCCAAGAGATACCAGGTGTGTGTCTTAGACAGCACATGTGAAAAATTAGGTATAATGATTCCAAAGCATTGTCTGTTTCAAGCCTTGGTACAGTCAATCATACTTATTTATCCATATCTTGACATTTTTCTTACCACCTGTAACTCTGTAGTTTCTCTTGTCTGTCTGTACTCATTATTTTCTACTCTTGTCCTCAACTCATCAATTATATTTCTATGTTCAAAATATCACACAACCATTTTTTCTTGTACATTTTTTTCTTACAATTAAAATTCTGCTGCATGTTTAAATCAAATGGAGTCTCAATTCCACCTGTCATTGTTTCTGTATTTTTCAACAACAAATAATAACATTACCTGACAATTTACATTTTCATCTTTTTCTTTTCCATTATTATAACTTAATAAAACACAAAACATTCAAACCACTCTGATCAACTAACAAAGAAATCCTATACAAATACAAGTTTAAAATGAACATACTAACTTTAAAAAAAAAATACAAATGAAACATTTCTAATACTGATATTACAAATTAAGCATTTCTAATATTGATATTACAAATTAAGCATTTCTAATATTCTATCTATCGTCCTTTCGAGCCGAAGACAGCACATAGGGCAGAACCACAATCTGAAAAAACAGAAACCTTGCGTGCCAAAATGGCACATATATGCAGAGATCACTGCTTCCAAAACTTATGGCTCTGTTTCCATAACAATATTTTTTACAATGACAGCTTGTCAAGCCATCGATCAACCTCCTTAGTCGCCTCTTACAACATGCCTGGAAGGTCACAGTGTCACTATTCTTTACTTCCCTCATAATGAGGCCCCGGTAACATATTACAAATTAAGCATTTCTAATATTGATATTACAAATTAAGCATTTCTAATATTGATATTACAAATTAAGCATTTCTAATATTGATATTACAAATTAGGCATTTCTAATATTGATATTACAAATTAGGCATTTCTAATATTGATATTACAAATTAGGCATTTCTAATATTGATATTACAAATTAAGCATTTCTAATATTGATATTACAAATTAGGCATTTCTAATATTGATATTACAAATTAAACAAACAAATACTCACACTCTAAAGCATTGCCTCATTGCACCTCTTGTAAAAGGCTGTAGATAAATAAATAAAACATTATTATACATAATTACATATACAATAAATTAAACAATGCAACCCTAGGGTGTTGAGGTACAGATAAGGTTTCTGAAGTAATATTTCTTTTCAATGAATTAACAAATTAGCCTCCTAACATTTGTTTCCAAAAAAGAATTTACACAGCTAAAGCTCAAGAATGGTGTAATGAAGTCACTATAAATGCACAAATGTATTCAATATGGCAAACAAGATAAAAGTTGTTTGTGACTAGCAATGCTACAATGTTAGTGTGTAGAGATGTCAGTCTTGTAGATTTGGTTTCCTTGTCTTTTGTCTCATGCTGATGTTATTGATCTCAGTAATTACATGTTTGTTACACATTATTTTGCAGATGTCTGACATCATTATTTGTAATGTGGGGGGAGAGGTGCCGTGCCAGAACGTCCAACAGCACACAGGAAGAAAATGTTTAGTGACACATAGCTGACTGTTTATATCAGGATAAGTGACAAACAGTTTACCAAAATTCTACTCCACCTCTCAACAGTGCTTCTGGAAACAGACAACCAATCTGATCAAATCCTGCAGCAATCAAATATCAAAGAGGAAAAGCAACCAGGGACCCTAAAATGGCTTGCCGAAGTCTGATGTGTGCACAGAGCACTAAACTCAGTAGCTCCTGCAACAAGTCAGACTTAGAATATGAAGAAATTGCAACAAGGAACACTTTTCAGACACAGCCTCAATGGTTCCTGCCATCTAACCACCATTTTGATCGCAAGTCCATGATACAGATACAAGAAATCACAGATTAGAGTTGAGTATCAGGGTAGGCAAAAGGCAGCAAATTAATTTCTGAAAGTTATTACCATTCTGTCACAAGATGATGCATTTTTTTAAAAACAATTTGTTCATAGGCTTCCTTTTCCTGAAGGCAGAATTCATTAACATTATATTGAGAATAAGAAACTTTCAGATGACACTATACACAATAAGAAATAACAATGAAGTTGATACAGCTAAAAATGAAGAAAGAACTACTAAAAATACCTTGAAGGAGACAAATTATTTTTTTTAACATACAAAGGGACAACAATTTACTAAAAGTCATCTTCGAAAGGTAAATATGGTGTAAACAAGGCAAACAAAGACTAAAGTGAAATGATGACTTTAAGTAGTGGTCAGGTAAACCCATGACAATGTTTACCATCTAAGTAATAGAGTAAATTGGTACACCATAGTGTGAAGATAACACAAGATCAGGATATAGCACTGAACCAAAGGCTGGGAGCTCATATGCTACTTGTACCAATAACCAATCATCCAATCAAACCATTTGTTTAACAATTCATTTAATTAAAAAAGAAAACTGAGTAACCTGTTTTTCCATTTTAACCAAAACATGATCCTGAAACCAAACTTTCTTGCGAGGATTGTAGCGATGTCTTATAGCCAGCTCTGTCTCCAAATCATCTAGATGGTATTCTGCCCAATGATCAACTCCTTTGCGAAGTTTCTTCATGATTCTTTCAAATTTTGGTTTTAGCTTGATGTGGGGCTTTTTCTGAGTTGCTGTTGATCTGTATTCTTTAGCTGTAGTAATTGCTAGAGGTTTTAGGTTACCATCGGTTACAGCTGAGTAGGCCTGATTGAATTGAAATAAGAAGTATACTCATGAACTATACAAACACAAACAAAAATCATTACATAATGCCAAGTAGCCAGTAATTATTACAAAGTATGTCCAATTTTCAAGAATTTGGTTTCATCTAATATATGATGCCTAATTTTAAAAAAATGAAAGTGTTAGAAGTTCTGGTATGGATATAAGCATTTCCTCCTCAAAAATGCATATTTTGGGGGAAAAAATGTCAGCCAACAAATATACAAAAAGCTGGCAAGATGGTTTATCCTATTTACATTTATTTTTTTAGACCATGAATTGCTTCATCCCTGCTCAAAGATGGACATTCGGAGAAAGCTATGAAAGCTTTAACTTACATGGGGACCAGGCCAAATAAAGGCAGTTATATTTTTTAAAAAGTCAAAAACATTTAACAAAGCCATAGATATATCGTTACTGTAAGTAAAAGAATGTTACATAACAATTTAAAGTTGCTAGTTACTTAGAATATTGGTAAATCTGAGAAATGTGTTTAAACAAAAAGATTACTATGGTCTTTATATTAATTAAAGACTCTACAACTCTACATCCAAGTTGACTGCCATGTCCAAAACAACCATCCCTCATCTCAAACCATCTTATAGAAACTACATTGTATCATGACCACCATTGTAGTATCCATCTTATAGAAACTACATTGTATCATGACCACCATTGTAGTATCCATCTTATAGAAACTACATTGTATCATGACCACCAGTGTAGTATCCATCTTATAGAAACTACATTGCATCATGACCACCAGTGTAGTATCCATCTTATAGAAACTACACTTTATAATGACCACCATTGTAGCATCTGCTATAAATCAATTTGTTATGAAATTATAAAATCTCAAATAGGTCAAGATTTAAGTAAAAGTATAGATATATTATTGTGCTGTTAAAATACTAATGTTCCTACACATTTATATAAAAATATATGGAATATTAACTATGTGATCTCTTCTTGTTCAGCTTAAGAGACATGTTGGTGGTAATAATGTTACCAACTGTATGTAGACTCAAGTATGTTGATCAAGACTTGAAAGAAGTAAAGAAAATGTCCAAATATAAGGATGTTGGAAAAACCTTGTTCATGACCTAGCCTTCAAAAAGTAAGGTCTAAAGGGTTTTGATCTGATTGAATGTTACCATCAGATCATGAAAACTACCATGCACTGTAGTCCAGAGAAAACATGAAAGAGAGGCATATCATGGACAATCTGGTGGAGATGAATGGTGTGGGCCTGACATTAGGAACCATAAAAATGGTCATGGGTCAAGAAAGTGGAAATACTTTGTTGTCATACAAGATGCTGGAAAGCATACCAGCTGGTAACTGCTTTGCCAATATGTGGCCAAGAAAAAGAAGTTTCAAACAGCATAACTTTTGAGGCTGTAAGAACACGCAAGCTAAACTATAACAAAGCACAAAATTAACAAGAGAAGACTGTTAACATTTTTTTAATCAGTGAAGTTTTAAAAAAATAAAACAATTTTAGTCTTACTTTTAAAAGTCTTCGTTCTCTCAAGGTTATGAAAGGTTTGGGTGGCTCCTGCACGTTATCCTGTCGTTTATTGCCAGAAGTTGTGTTGTTTCTACTGGACTGGTCAGATAAAGATTCAGATGAAGCATCAAAATCAATGTCTGTAATTGGGAACAGCAAGAAGTTGTCATCTTCACTTTCACTGCTCAAATCACTGCTCCCATTACTGTCAAACACCACCACTGAACTCATCTTTGTGAAATGTAATCAACGTTTATTTAAATACTGCAACTTATAATAACCATAAATATGATGCACAATCCCTTTTTTTGTTCTATAGTCTTTCCTTGAGTTAGATGAGAGATATTTTATGAAAGGTATCCAAAAATGTTCTAGTTTGACAAATTAATAATGAAGATGAAACCTTTTGTAAACTTCAAATTTTATACAAGAGTAGCATATTAGTTCATCTCAACAATTACAACTAAATGTCACAAACACAGTTAACATGTATGATGGTATCCTGTAGACTCATGGTCAACTACCAGTTGTGTAACTGCCAAATAGATGCCTCTGATGGTACTTTCTTGGCAGTTTGACGTCTTAAAAGGATAATGTGAGAACACAAAAATATCTGAAAAACAGTTAAAAGAAAAAAAAGTAATTAACTAACTACACACATTTACTACAATATTTTCTATATATCATTACACTGTTGTATTTCTTTACAGAATAGTTTCTTAAGAAATCACACAACTCCTCAATTTATAATGGCTGATATATTAATGGCTGCTTCATAGGCTACACCAAAGCTTTTGATAGAATATACCATAAACAACTTATAGACTGTCTAAAAGATATACATCTAGATGACACAGATATATGACTAATATGTAATTTTTAGTGGAGCAAACAGCAATAATAAACTATGATCATAAACAAAGATAATACTCAAAACCTACAAGTGGATATAAAAGTTGAAGGAATAGACCTGGAAACAGTTCAGAACTACAAGTATCTTTGTCATACTATAACCAGTGATGGAAAATGTACAACTGAAATAAACACAAAAACAAAAGTAATGGCAAAATGTAATTTTAGTGCCATGAAAAATATACTAACATCAAAACAAATAACATGTGGCCTAAAACTAAGAATAGCAAAATGTTATATCTTGTCAACATTCCTGTATGGTGCAGAAACATGGACATTAGACAATAAAACAGAACAGAAAATTTAAGCCTTTGAAATGTGGATTTATAGAATAGAAAGAATTGCATGGAAAGAAAGAAAGCAAATGATGAAGTCTTAAAACAACTAAAAATGAAAAAAGAAATACTAAACACAATTCAAACAAGATAGATTAGATTTTTGGTAGCTGTTAAAAGACACAGCAGCCTATTAAAAGTAATCTTGGAAGGGAAAATACATGTTAATAGAGGAAGAGGCAGACCAAGCCTAACATGGACAAGTAACATAAAAAGAGGACAAGTCAGCCAATGACAACCTGCACCACCAATGAAAGAGATACAGCAGAATGGCGCTCCATGGTAGCCATCCTTAAATGCAGAACAGCACTCGATTATGATGATTAATGAATAATTTTATATAGAAACAAATAAATAATAAAAATAATGAACACAACTCCTACGCCAATTAAATAACAGTAACACAGAGAATAGGAGAGATTAACTGCAGATTTTAGACAGAATGTAAACTAAATGATGAGAAAGTGAATCAAAAATAGGATAATATGATATCAGTGATAACAGATCACTGATAATAGATAGATAATATATCAATGAGTGTGGCTTTCTCATTTCATGTTAAGAGAATAGAGAACTGAGTAGACATTTGTACAGCTGTCTAATTAAACTAATTAATTAAGTTGATAGTGTGGCTAATAAACTGCACTAATATTGGCATATAATACTTTTTCTTTACTATTAGCTTTATCATAATGAAGATTATGTCCATTCTCATTCTTTAGTAGGAAGTAAAAAAGATAATTGTGAAAATGGAAACTGAAAGCTATCTTCTACATGTAACATTTGAAATCAGAAGTGTAGGAGAAGACTTAAAAATTAAATGAAATTAAAACTAGCAGGTCTGAATATATATAAATATTTAAAATAATACAGTAGTATATACTAATACACACTATATAGTATATAGTTATATAGTACAGCTGTTATAATTTTTAAAGAAAAAAGAAACATAACTACTGATCAATGATGATACAATTATTTTATTAATTAAATCAAAAACTATTGACTTTTCTTAATTTTTGATAGATTTTTTTATTTATTTAATTTTAAATTGACATGAATACATAATAAAATAATATATAACAATTATTATTATATATACGTCACAAAAGTTGAATATGAATAGAATACGACCACATGTGAAAGTAAACAAAGTACTGTAATTGCTGTAATTACAATAAAAAAATTAAATAATTAATATTCAATACCAATAAATAAAAGTATAAACCTTAAAACAGGGGCCAACAATGGATACAGGAAGAGATATCGAATATCACATTTAATTTCAACATTGAACGCGTGTTAGAGCTGATTGATTACAACATACACAACAATAAACAAATAAAAAAAGCTGGCTCTGCAGTCTTGTTTGTTTGTGTCTGCAGTCAGTTCAGTGGGTTCAGTTGTCCAGCCAAGCGAAGTCAGCTTGTTTCACAAGCGAAAACTAATTTTACAGCAAAAATTATGTAAACATACTTGAGATCGACGTGAGCGGTTCCAAGCGGCAACATTTTCGTAATTGCTCTTAACTGCTTTGAGCTGAGACTTCTGGAAGATTCAAAAAGTTGTCGTCAACACACAAAATGTAGCATCAAGGAACACAACGTTGAAGCAGACCTAGTGAAATGGCGCATGCGCAGTGCTGCTCCGTCGTTAGGTCGCTGTCTCTCCTTGCAAGGTAAAGACCGACCTTTTTTGTGCTCATCCCGGGAACAAAGTGTAAGGAGGTCATAGGAAATCTACTCCTTATCTTTGCACAAAAAACTCAAGTAACTGTTTAGTTTGCGAGCAGTTATTGTTATTCAATCACAGCCTGAAAGCCTCAACGTTCTGCACAGCTGGAAAAAAAACAATGAAGTGTACAGGTGATAAAGTTGGGAAAGATAATAAACAACTTTTAACAATGAAAAAGCGCTGTCTCGTCCCCCCCCCAAAAAAAAACTGCCAAATAATAGACAGTATGAACTAGTAAAAGGATACATCAACACAATTGCTTGCCGCAAAGTATTCATTCATTTTATCCTTCTCAAGCCTCAACGTTCTACACAGATGAAAAAAAAAAACCAATGAATTATGCAGGTCGTAAGGCTGGGAAAGATAATAAACAACATTTAACAATACAAAAAAAAAAAAAGCTGCCTCGTCCCCTAAAAAGCTGCCAAATAATAGACAGTATGAACTAATAAAAGGATACATCAACACAATTGCTTGCCACGAAGTATTCATTCATGTTATCCTTCAGTCGGTTCTACATTTTTTCTTCCTGGACTAGGAAGTGGAGGTGTGTCAAAGCAAAGGCAGGTCGCGTGACGGCTGGTAGACTCCCCAACCCCCATAACCTTATCTGTTCTCACCATAAACATTCATTGTCATTTTATTTTTGTTAGGTGTAGTTGCACACCAAAATGTCAGACAAATTTTCAATGCCATATTTGTTTGAGGTTAAGATAGTCCCTTTAAGGTGTTCCCCACCATTTTGCGGATTTGTGTAGTGGTCTGCCATAAGAACTGGAAATCAATTGGGAATCTTTCAACACATAAAACAGGGTGTTAGACAAAGTTGTGTGCTGTCACCAGATTTATTTAATATGTATAATGATATTATTTTAAGATCCATAAGGGCATGCCTGGAATAACAATCGAAGGTTATAATATAGATATTCTAAGGTATGCTGATGATACAGTCTTAATCGCTAAGAGTGAAATGAGTTATAAGAAATGTGAGACATTATAGTGAAGGAAAGCCAAAATAAAGGACTCTCACCCTTAATAGCAAAAAGACAGAAGTAATGGTAGTAACAAAGAAAGACTTCACTGCATTGCACAATAAAGACAAGTGGAAAAATATTAAAACAGATAAATGGATTTAAACATCGGGGAACACTGTTAACATCAGATGGTAGATGTACAACAGAGGTGAGATGCCGAATGGTTCAGGCAAAAGCAGCTTTACAAAAAAAGAGGAAGATACCGAGCAATCCATTTTTGACAATAGAAACAAGAAAAGAGTTCTTAAATGTTACGTAGAGCCAGTCATAACATATGGATGTTAATTATAGACAATAGGACAACAGACAAGAAAATCACTGGAGGCTGTAGAAATGTGGTTTTACAGAAGAATGTTCAGAATACCATGGACAGCTAAGAAGAGTAATGAAAACGTTATGAAAGAGGCCAAAGCAAAAAGAGAGCTAATATTCAATGTTAGGAATAAACAATCATCATGTTTTTGGCCATGTAATGAGAAGGGAATGACTTAAATATATTGTAACAACTGGGAAAATTGAGGGACGAAGAGATAGAGGGAAGCAAAGAGAAAAGATACCATACAGCTTAAGAGAATGGCGTGGCAGGTCAACAACAGAAATGATAGATAACTATCGAGATCGAAAGAGTTGGAGAGACATGATCACCTACGCCAGCAGGCTTGGTACTTGATTGATTGATAACGAATCGCCTCTTTAATTCAACTAGTTATAATAGAACACAGTAAGATGAGCCATTAATTATCTGCATATTTAGACATGATAACAGGAAATTGAATGCCTATGCACAACGACCTCCAATAGTAGTTGTTCATTGAACATCTGTTGCAGGCACTCTGAAGTAGCAGGTTAGAAGTATATGAATGCCGAAATCTCCTTTTACGAAAGTATTGAGGAGCTGTTGTATCCAGTGCTATCTTATTCATAATTATTATTATGGACAATATAAACACCGTAAGTATATAGATTCCGTGTATTTTAAGTTAGAAATGTGTGTTAGTATTGTCTGATGTAAATGACAATTGTTTCAACCACAACTGAGATATCATCATGTGCCATACCGGCTGGTGTAGACGATCGATCATGTCCTACAACAATTTTCTATCCACTGTAGATCATATCACCAGCCTTTAATGGGTACCGGATTTTTTTTCTGGGAAAGTGAAGCGGCACGGGCGTAATATCGACCACATTACCCCAAAAATCATGTGTTGAAGGTCTGTAAAATGTATGGTCACTAACATCATATTCCCTATACGCTACTTGGCGTGACAGGATTACTATACTTTTTTTTACTCACATCATATCAGTTCTGTTGTTGACTGTTTTCCATGCCATGACACCAATTTATCCAATACCTCCTCTCTTTGTTGTCCACGATTTATTTATCCCTCTATTTTGCCAACTGTAACCAAGTATTCCAACTTTAACCTTGATGTGCCTAAAAATGTTCATTGTTTCTTTTGATGTTTATTAGGAGCCCCCTTTTTGTGTTGGACTCTTTGAGAATGTCCTAGTTTTTTTTTTTTTTTTTAGCTGCCCATGGAACTCTCAACATTTTTCAGAGAAATACCATCACTGTGACCTGTAATCGTTGTTTCATTTGTTTGTCTACTGTCCATGATTCGCTTCCATA
This sequence comes from Megaustenia siamemsis, assembly GCA_032433765.1. Lineage (NCBI taxonomy): Eukaryota > Metazoa > Mollusca > Gastropoda > Stylommatophora > Ariophantidae > Megaustenia > Megaustenia siamemsis. The sequence goes on from JAVIAB010000117.1 coordinate 60,369,436, forward strand.
GGTCAGAATTGGCTCTATATAGCACTAATGAACTCTCTTTCTTACAAAACCGAGACAGACAAGTAGCAACTCAACGGCTGATAATCATGTAAAGGCACATATGAGACAATTTACTTCAATAATAATAACAACACTAATAATAATAGTCATCATCATGTACCATACCGGTTGGCGTAGGCGATCATGTCCTTCCACAAATCTTATATCCACAGTGCATCGTATCAGTTCTGTTGTTAACTGTTTTACATGCCATGACACCAAGCTATCCAGTATTTTCTCTCTTTGTCGTCCGCGATCTCTCTTTCCTTGTATTTTGCCAGTTGTAACCAAGTATTCCAACTTTTCTCTTCTCATGATGTGCCCGAAAAATGTTGATTGTTTCTTTCTGATGTTTTTTAGGAGCTGCCTTTTTGTGTTGGCCTCTTTGAGAACTTCCTCATTGGTCTTTTTAGCTCTCTAGGAAACTTTCACCATTCTTCTGAGAAATCCCATCTCTGTGGCCTCTAATCGTCTTTTCATTTGTTTGTCTACTGTCCATGATTCGCTTCCATAGGTCAGAATTGGTTCTATATAGCACCGATGAAGCCTCTTTCTCATAATAATAATGATAATAATAGTAACAATAATAGAAGTATTTTTTTTAAATGGTCCTACTTTTGCAGCGTTTCACACTCAAAACTGCTATCAGCACGATATGCTTGCTTGCTTACTACGTTCGCCCGATGACTAAAGTATTCTAGAGTATTCGTACACTGTAAAATTCCTCTTCGTCATCCGCCCTTAAAAGGACGTTAAGTGGACGTATCTGCGTTGTGTTGTGGTTTGCAGTATAACTGTTATATTTGCGCCTTTCGGCCCAACACATCCGACTTCAGCACGACATTTTTGAGTACCGGGTTGTCTTCCCTCTTCGATCCCTGCATGCTTGGCCAGACTAGACAGGTTAGTCTGTTACTGGAGGCACCACGGAGAGGTGGAGCAGGGTCTGGATGGTTTTGGTTCACCGATCCTGGCGCAAGCCAGCAGCTGTGGGTCGCTGACAACTTCCAGCTCTGGTGCTGGAGGCGCGCCTTCGCCTCCTTCAACACGATATGAAGATAAACGTAGACACAACTGAAATCATGAAAACAGAACACCAAGAAACATTAACATCTAAAAAGACAATTATAAATTAAAGCAAGTACAAGAATTAAAATATCTTGGTAGCGTTTTTACAGAGAACGGAAGGCTTAATAGCGAAATTGAAACAAGAATTCAAAGCGCTAACAAAATTACAGACCAAATTTCGTCAATTTTAAAGCATTCTGCTATGTCAATGGAAACAAAGAAGAACTTGATCAACTCTATCTTTACTCCAACTCTTGGCTATCAATGTCAAAGATGGACTCTGAATAAAGATCAATAAAGAAAAACTAAGAACATGAGAGATGATATGTCTCAGAAAAGCTGTGAACAAAACATGAAGAGATCATGTAAAGAACGATGAAATCGGAAACGCACACTAGAATTCTACCAGTAATGGAATACATAGAGAGACAAAGATTAAAGCGGTTTGAACATTTAATGTGCATGAACCCCTCATAACTAGCGACAAGAGCTTAGAACAACAAAAGGAACACGCAAAATATAGAGGTAGACCAAGAATAAGATGGATTGAGGGAATTTACAACATATTAAACAATTCAATAGTACGTATGTACCAAACCACAGAAAGTGCCTTTGATAGAAAACACATTGACTTTTACCGCCGTTCGGACAACCCGTGTTCGATTCCCGCTGGGAACAGTGTGAGTTGTACTCGTAGTTGGAAAAAAAAATAATACCCCCACGGTCGACCCAGCCGTTGGCAGAAATGGGTACTAGGATATTACCCTGGGAAGGTGAGGAATATCGCCTCGTGTCGTGAGTTTCGATGCTTGAAGCGACACTATCCAGGAATCTCCGAACATTTCTAGATAGGCGGCCGAGCACATATGGGTGGAAACTCGCGTGCTAAGACGCCTGTTCAAGTCTCGTACTTGACCTTTACCTTTACATTGACTTAAGCCTGCGACGCCTACCAGACAAAAAGCAGCACATATAAAAGAAAGAAAGATTGCTCAAATATAGAAGCAAATTATAATTAAAACTGAATACCCAGAGGAAGATTGATATCTCATTATCTGATAACAATATTTTCAGTACAATAGGGTCATGCTTGCTCAATGGCCTCGTTCTGATGATGATCAGATTGTCTCCTGATGCGAAGCTCAGTACCAAGAGTTTCCTTTTACCGTTATACCATCTCCAGCAACTAAAATGGATGCGACGAGGCAAACATCCTACAAGTGTTTGTATTTAATTGTGAGTCAACCCGTCTAATCATTGTTTCCTTTTTCAATTTATCAGCGTTTCTGAGTCCGCTCTTCTTTTAAATTATCTTTGAGTAAGTTTCCAAATGTTTTCAGCTGAGTTTAGGTCGGGACTGGTGCTGAGCTGCTTCAGTAATGTAACATATCGCTTGCAGCCATGCTTTGGTGGTAAGAGCTGTATGCTTTAGTCATTACCATACTGAAGATGGTTTCGTGAGAAAGAAAAAAAACACCGCTATGAAAACACACAGTGGGTTGACACCTTTTGTTGACACCCATTCTCAATGACGGAATTTCCTGGTATGTTTCGGTTGCTGGTACACACGCGTTGAAGAGCATTTAGTCCAAATATTTATCTGAATAGGATAAGACCAAAAGGAACACTCGTGTGAAAAAAAAAAAAAAAACATAACAATGACCCATGACAAGTTTTGATCTTCGTGGCACCAGTTCTAGTGTATCTGTTTGTGAATCTCTGAAAAGCAATGATGAGGAACCATCAAAATTACCCAGTTTGTATGTGTGTGATTGTGTCCGTGTCCGTGTGTGATTCATGCCGTGTAGCTTCTGGTTGACAGTAGTAGGTACGCTTGAACTGTTGCTTCTTAAACACCGTTGTTTCCCTTTAAGATCATTCGCTGTCGTTTTTTTTCTACTCTTCATTGGTCTAGGCCAAACAATTTTAGAGAGACGCCGATGGTTCTTTGTGCACAACATTCTTGACCTCCCATTTTCTTCTTTTTGCTCGGTTTCATTATCTACTTTTAATTTGCTCACAATTATGTAGATAGTCAGCTTAAGGGTGTTGAAGGAAATATTGGAATAATATGTGATTTAATTCATTCCAGAGCTGTGAATATTAACACACACTTTGATTCTGTATTCATTTTCTATTAACAGCTTTAGACATTGTCGTCTGCTCTATTATTAAGGGCCTTCACGATATTTTGAAAGATTATAACCTATGATAGTTATTATTCATTTCAGTGGAATAGAAATTAGGTAGAAAGTACATATTCAATTAGATTTCAGTATATTTAACTCAGCTGACTTCAGTATTTTTAATTCAGCTGACTTCAGTATATTTAACTCAGCTGACTTCAGTATATTTAATTCAGCTGACTTCAGTATATTTAACTCAGCTGACTTCTGTATATTTAACTCAGATAACTTCAGTATATTTAACTCAGCTGACTTCAGTATATTTAATTCAACTGACTTCAGTATATTTAACTCAGCTGACTTCAGTATATTTAACTCAGCTGACTTCAGTATATTTAACTCAGCTGACTTCAGTATATTTAATTCAGCTGACTTCAGTATATTTAACTCAGCTAACTTCAGTATATTTAATTCAGATAACTTCAGTATATTTAATTCAGCTGACTTCAGTATATTTAACTCAGCTGACTTCAGTATATTTAACTCAGCTGACTTCAGCAGTATTTTTAACTCAGCTGACTTCAGTATATTTAATTCAGCTGACTTCAGTATATTTAACTCAGCTGACTTCAGTATATTTAACTCAGCTGACTTCAGTATTTATATCTCAGCTGACTTCAGTATTTTTAACTCAGCTGACTTCAGTATATTTAACTCAGCTGACTTCAGTATATTTAACTCAGCTGACTTCAGTATATTTAACTCAGCTGACTTCAGTATATTTAACTCAGCTGACTTCAGTATATTTAACTCAGCTGACTTCAGTATATTTAACTCAGCTGACTTCAGTATATTTAACTCAGCTGACTTCAGTATATTTAACTCAGCTGACTTCAGTATATTTAACTCAGCTGACTTTAGTATATTTAATTCAGCTGACTTCAGTATATTTAATTCAGCTGACTTCAGTATATTTAACTCAGCTGACTTCAGTATATTTAACTCAGCTGACTTCAGTATATTTAACTCAGCTGACTTCAGCAGTATTTTTAACTCAGCTGACTTCAGTATTTTTAACTCAGATGACTTCAGTATATTTAATTCAGCTGACTTCAGTATATTTAAATCAGCTGACTTCAGTATATTTAACTCAGCTGACTTCAGTATTTATAACTCAGCTGACTTCAGTATATTTAATTCAGCTGACTTCAGTATATTTAACTCAGCTGACTTCAGTATATTTAATTCAGCTGACTTCAGTATATTTAATTCAGCTGACTTCAGTATTTATATCTCAGCTGACTTCAGTATTTTTAACTCAGCTGACTTCAGTATATTTAACTCAGCTGACTTCAGTATATTTAACTCAGTTTTATATATATAGTTATAAAGCAGGAGAGAAGGCTAAACGCATTCCAAATGCGATGTTTGCGCTGTATTATTGGTATCACCTGGGAGGATAAAGTGACAAACGTGGAGGTCATGTTTCGCACAGACCTCCCGAACATTTCTACATGCTGCTCAAACAAACAAGGTAGGTTACGCTTGCTTGGCCACGTATACCGTACGAGAGATGGCCACGTACCAAAAGATATACTCTATGGACAAGTGGCAGGTGGCAAAAGGACTAGAGGGTGCCCAAAACATCGATTTATAGACGCGTGTAAACGTGACATGAAGACTCTGAACATAAACCCTGCAGCCTGGGAAGAAATAGCCGCATACCGCAATTTTTGAAAACACACTCTAAAGCTCCAAAGCAAACAAAAAGCAGACAAATTCATAAAAAAAAAAAAAAAAATAAAAATAAAAACAGAATACACGGCGTAAGAAAAGAAAAAAATAACATTTATAGGGGTGCTGGAAAATTCATAGTTAACTACGATTGACGGAGACTACTATATATATATAATTGATAAAATGAGATAAAAGATATTAATTATAATATTTTTGTTCAACAGTAGACAATAGTTTTATTGTGATGAATTTGCAGCCCACTCTCCCCCCCCCCCCTTTTTTCCCTCCAAACACACGCGTTAGGTGATCTCGTTGGCCTCAATTTCTTGGACTCAGCCTTATTCGACAACTGCAATACAACAATGTGGCACATTTTGAGAACCACTTTTTCATAGTATGCCCATATCAATCGGCTAATGTAATGCAGGGTATCCACAAAAAGTGTCAAACACTGAAAAGTCATAATTTAAAAAAATAAACAAAACGTAATTCTTATTATATAACATTACAACTTAATATATTTAGTTCAAATATGCAGTATTTAAACCGACTTTTAGAGTATTATCCATTATGAATCAAATGGAAATTGTATAGAACTTGTGTAACACTTGTTGCAGAGTTCGATTCAGTCATGAAGGGGCACCTTCTGTATGTGCAGCAACATCCAGGATCAAATACGTTCCTTTCACCGGAAATATAAAAGGATTTCATCCAGCTTTTAACATCTACAGTCAGAGAACAACTTGTGTAGGACATCCAGAGAGCCAAATAGAGAACAACTTGTGTAGGACATCCAGAGAGCCAAATAGAGAACAACTTGTGTAGGACATCCAGAGAGCCAAATAGAGAACAACTTGTGTAGGATATCCAGAGAGCCAAATAGAGAACAACTTGTGTAGGACATCCAGAGAGCCAAATAGAGAACAACTTGTGTAGGACATCCAGAGAGCTAAATAGAGAACAACTTGTGTAGGGCATCCAGAGAGCCAAATAGAGAACAACTTGTGTAGGACATCCAGAGAGCCAAATAGAGAACAACTTGTGTAGGGCATCCAGAGAGCCAAATAGAGAACAACTTGTGTAGGACATCCAGAGAGCCAAATAGAGAACAACTTGTGTAGGACATCCAGAGAGCCAAATAGAGAACAACTTGTGTAGGACATCCAGAGAGTCAAATAGAGAACAAGTTGTGTAGGACATCCAGAGAGCCAAATAGAAAACAACTTGTGTAGGATATCCAGAGAGCCAAATAGAGAACAACTTGTGTAGGACATCCAGAGAGCCAAATAGAGAACAACTTGTGTAGGACATCCAGAGAGCCAAATAGAGAACAACTTGTGTAGGACATCCAGAGAGCCAAATAGAGAACAACTTGTGTAGGACATCCAGAGAGTCAAATAGAGAACAACTTGTGTAGGATATCCAGAGAGCCAAATAGAGAACAACTTGTGTAGGATATCCAGAGAGCCAAATAGAGAACAACTTGTGTAGGATATCCAGAGAGCCAAATAGAGAACAACTTGTGTAGGATATCCAGAGAGCCAAATAGAGAACAACTTGTGTAGGATATCCAGAGAGCCAAATAGAGAACAACTTGTGTAGGATATCCAGAGAGCCAAATAGAGAACAACTTGTGTAGGATATCCAGAGAGCCAACTAGAGAACAACTTGTGTAGGATATCCAGAAAGTCAAATAGAGAACAACTTGTGTAGGATATCCACAGAGCCAAATAGAGAACAACTTGTGTAGGATATCCAGAGAGCCAAATAGAGAACAACTTGTGTAGGATATCCAGAGAGTCAAATAGAGAACAACTTGTGTAGGATATCCAGAGAGCCAAATAGAGAACTACTTGTGTAGGACATCCAGAGAGTCAAATAGAGAACAACTTGTATTTGACATCCAGAGAGTCAAATAGAGAACAACTTGTATTTGACATCCAGAGAGCCAAATAGAGAACAACTTGTGTAGGACATCCAGAGAGCTAAGTAGAGAACAACTTTTGTATGACATCAAGAGAGCCAAATAAAAGGGGATAATGTTTGATTCAACACATGGAAAACAAAAGCTCTAGGCCAAAGACTAAACGTTTTTGAGAACAAATGTCTTCGAGGATTTCTAAACATCGGAGAAGGAGCACGAAAACAAACTTTATCCTCGGGTTGGAGACAGATAATAAATGAATATTTTTATGGAGGGAAACTTCCCAAGTGAGAGAGATCCAATGATGGAAAATGTAAAATTGAAATAAACAAAAGAATAGGTATGGCAAAAAATAATTTTAATGCCATGAAAAATATACTAACAACAAAACAAATATCAGCAGGGCTGAAACTAAGAATGGCAAAATGTTACATCTTCTCAATATTCCTGTATGGTGTAGGAACATGGACATTAGACAAGAAAACAGAACAGAAAATTGAAGCATTTGAAATGTGGATTTATAGAAGAATATGTAGAATTGGATGGAAAGAAAAGAAAACTAACGATGAAGTTTTAAAACAACTAAAAATGAAAAGAGAACTACTAAATACAATTAAGACAAGACAAATGAAATTTTTGGGGCATGTTAAAAGACACAACAGCCTACTAAAAGTAATATTGGAAGGGAAAATACAAGGTAAAAGAGGCAGAGGCAGACCAAGACTAACATGGACGAGTAACATCTAAAGATGGACAAGTCAATCTATGACAGCCTGCACCATCAAAGCAAGAAACAGAGTAGAATAGCGATCCATGGTAGCCAACCTTCGTTGCGGAGAAGGCACTCGATGATGATGATTTTTATGGAGGGAAACTTCCGAAGTGAGAGAGATCAACGAATTATTTCGGGGGAAGAGGTATGTTTACAACGCTCGGAAGAAAATCTCAAACAATCAACAACAGAGGAGAAAAAAAAGAACAATAGATGGTCCGAAGCAGGATCGAGCCCGTACTCCTCGGCACAGCGCCTTGCCATGAGAAACCAAACGCTAGATCACACGGTCGACTCAGCTACCTAAAAAGACAGCTATCATTTGCGATGTCTTTCACGCATGCGTACTCAAGATTGTAGCATTGGGTTGAGCAACACATCATCATCGTCGAGTGCCGTCTCTGCAACGAAGGTTGGCTACCATGGAGCGCCATTCTGCTCTGTCTCTTGCTTTGATGGTGCAGGTTGTCATATGCTGATTTGTCCATCTTTTGACATTACTCGTCCATGTTAGTCTTGGTCTGCCTCTGCCTCTTTTACCTTGTATTTTTCCCTCCAGGTTTACTTTTCGTAGACTGTTGTGTCCTTTAACATGGCCCAAAAATAAGTTGCGAACATAACTCGGGAATAAATGGTGTTTCTGATTTTCATATTAAGACAAGTATCTCCCAGAGAGGGTAGGACTAAATACTTGCGTTCGGGCGCTCAAATCCCTAGCTATGCCACTGCGTGAATGCTGTTTGTAATCTTTCGCCAGTTGTGTAGATATGAAGACTTTGCGGACACTATGTACATTGATAAATACTATACAGCTCGCGTTACAATTTGATCTCCCGGAGGGAGAATAATTTTGTTAAAAAGATCGGTGGGAGCTCTGTTTACGAATTGTCGAGTTGTGGTAAAGATGAAGGTGAAGGTCAGGACTGTAAACTATCATCGAGTGCCGTGGTTTTTTTTTTCGTTGTTGATAAATTCTTCCATATCTGATCATTGTTAAAATGATTACTGATTGCTTCATTCACCAGACAATTCGTTTTCATTGCTCTCCCCTACAAGGACTGTAAATTGTCGTTGATGCTTTGTGTTGTTGTTTACAATAAGTTGCGACATTTACACATTGCGGTCCAGTATATTCAACTTCAATTTTTTTTAAAACCGGATTATCTTCCTCTTCGATCCCTACTCGCTTGACCAGACCCACCAGGCGAAGGCGGAGTCGCATCTGCTGATATAGCTCGCACTTGTTCAGTCCATCTCAAAAGATGACGCTAAAAATATTCACGCTAATATTGATGCTGATGTAATTCCATGGGGCCGACACGAGCAGTTAGCAATTAGACAAAGGAATTGTGTTGTGACAAGGGAATAGGCAAATAGTTGCGATGCTGCGGTAAAGCTGGAAGCAAGGAACCAGTGGTGGGGAGTGTAAACACTCCAAGGTATTAAGACAGCTTTACAAGGGAGGAACACAACGCAATACTGACGTTTCGGCCCGAGGCCTTCTTCAGAGTACAAGGACAACGAAAACAAACGATGAAACACAATTATCTATAACTACATGATCATAAGAAAGAAGAGGTGGACAGAAAAGAGGGAAGTAGGATGTAGAGAAATGAAAAAAGAAGAGGAAAGCTACATGAGGGGAGGTAGGATGAGTAAATGGAAAGAATAGGAGAATATATAAATATATATAAATATAAAAAAATAGGAGCACTTAACTGGAATGCCTGGTCTGTCAGCCGGGAACGGAAAAATGACCACATAGACCGGATAGACCGGAAACCACGTGTATCGGAAGGAGGGTAACAAGAAATCGCGGGGAAACAAAAGAGACAGGAGCCTAACACAGGGGTAGAGGGGGCCAATCCCCTGGAGTGGGTAAAACTGATACGAGGAAGATAGATGAAGAGGAAGAGTAATAATGGAAAGAATCAGGAGTAGGAAGTAAGGATCGGAGGAGAGGTAGAGGGTCAGGAGAGAATAGATAAGAGAGGGAGTCAGAAAAAAGAGAATAAAAGAGGGATAGTGGGAGAGAAGTGGTGTCCAGCGAGGTAGAGAGGAATGGAACGGAGAGACTGAGGGGATACTGGGAATGTATATATAAAGAGGAGTAGGAGTTATACATAGGAGGAAAATAGGGGAGACACGCAGGCAGTAGTGCCTAAAGAGGTAAGGAGGTGGGAAATATGAAGAAGAGGAATATAGGGATGGAAGAAGGAACACGGAGAGACTAAGGGGATACAAAGAGAATTATACACAGGCAGTAGTGCCTCAAGAGGAAATGAAGTAGGGAAACAGAGAGACTAAGGGATACAAAGAGAAGTTGAGTGTGAACAGACACGTACAGTCCTAGAACCAAGTGAAAGGGGGGGGGGGAGGGAAAGAGGGAGGAGTTTTTTTTTTTTTTTTTTTTTTTTTTTTTTAAGAAAAAGTGGGTTAGGGAAGTAGTGATAGCAGGAGAATAGAGAATCCAGGGAGTAGATGAATAAAGGGGAATGGGAAGTATTCATCAGAGGAGGAGAGGTAATAAAGCGGTAAGGAGGAGATGGATATAAAGGTAGTTCGCAGAAAGGAGGAGGGGGGAGTAAAGGGTAGAGGAAGAGGAGAAGATGGATAGATCCAAGAGGATAGGGATAAAGAAAGGGGGTAGATGAGGAGCAGATGAGCATAAAAGTGAGATAAGAAGAAGAGAACAGGGGTGGGAGGAGGGTACAGAGGAAGAGGGGTCCTCAGAGGGACCGGGATACATTGATGCCGCGGGGAGAGAGGCAACCCCAACGGGCGATCAGACGGTGCTCAAGAGTAAGACGACTGAGTTGATGTAACGTTCTCGATTTCCGCGGTTTTGTTGGGAGTGTTTTGTGTGTTTTATCTTTTCGACCCTAGAGCACAGTTGTTTGCCATTGATACTTAAGTATTTTGTTCATTTGTGTCTTTCCAGGAAGATAAAATGCATACGCTTCTTCTGATGTACGTTCAAATTGATTAAAAGTTATAATATCTCAAAATAAAAATTGTACTACAAATTTGAATATTCCGCCCCCCTCCCCACGAAACTCTCAGATTTCCTAATCTTTGATCTCTTTGTTACAAACACTCAATCATTCTTCTTCTTCTTCTTCTATCCTTCCTCTGTTGCCGTTGGCGTCGAGGGAGAAACAATCTGCGATTCTTTGCTCTTCTGTTGGCCTCTTCTGATGTTATTCCTCCTAGTGACTCTAGTATTCCATTTATCCATCTCTTTCTCGGTCTTCCTCTTAATCTGACGTTTTCGTAGCGTTTGTTTATGGCTCTTTGATTCATTGTTAGTTCTTTCTGTCTTGTTATGTGGCCGAACCAATTTATCTGTTGTTTCTTTATGTATTCGATGGCTGGTTCAATTTCGAGTTTCTTCCTTAGGTCAGTGTTTCTTACTCTGTCCCTTAAGCTGTTTCCTGTCATTCTTCTGACACATTTCATTTCGGTGGTCGTTATCTTTCTTATTGTTCTAGAGTCCAGCGTCCAATTCTGGCACTGATAGCTCAGAGTTGGTAGAAAAATTGATTTGTATATTGCCCTTTTTGCTTCCGTAGTTATTGCTTTGTTTACTCAAGCATTAAATGCTCAAATATCCCCCCCCCCCTTTTTTTTTTACACACATTTTTGTACTCCTGCTAGAATTTTACGTTTTGTGTGTGGTGTAACAAAATTGAAGCAACTTATATATATATCATAAACAAGTACCATGCCTGCTGGCGTAGGTGATCATGTCTCTCCACAATTCTCGACTTTGACAGTTATTTATCATTTGTAATGTTGACCTTCTGCCTTCTGCCAAGCCATTCTCTTAAACTGCCTGACATCTTTTCTCTTTGCCTCCTTCTATCTCTTTGTCCCCCAATTTTCCCAGTTGTCATAACAATAGCTTTAGCCTCTTTCAGAACGTTTTTCCATGCACTTCTTAGCTGCCCATAATATTCTCAACATTCTTTTGTAAAACCACATTTTTTACAACCTCCAGTGAATTTCTTGTCTGTTGTCAGATTGTCCATGATTAACATCCATATGTTAAGATTGGTTCTACATAACATTTAAGAACTCGTTTTCTTGTTTTCATTGTCAAAAATGGATTGCGTAGTTTCGTCTTCAATTTTTGTAAAGCTGCTTTTGTCTGAGCCATTCTGCATCTCACCTCTGTTGTACATCTATCATCTGAGGTTAACATTGTTCCCAGATATGTAAATTCATTTATCTGATTTAATATTGTTCCACTTGTTTCTATTGTGCATTGCGGTGAAGTAAAATTAGCCATTAATTATCTGCATATTTTCAGTGGTTAGTGAACTACAAAGGACAATAGGTAGGGTTCGATCCCAACCGACGGCTTCCGGGTTCACCCAGCCTTTAATGGGTACCTGATTTTTTCAGGGAAAGTGAAGCGGTACGGGTGTAATACCGATCATATTAATCCAAAAAATAATGTTCCGAAGGTCTGTAAAATTTATGGTCACTAACACCATATTCCCTATACGCCACTTGGCGTGACGGGGGTACTTTACTTTTTTTTTTACTTTTATATTTAGACATGATAATAGGAAACTGAATGCCTGTGCTGCAGTGACCCCCCCCCCCCCCTTTGTGGTTGTTCATTCAACATCTGTTGCAGGCACTCTATATTGCAAACACAAATAAATGTCCCAGGCTCAGGAGGTCCCGGGAAAAAAAAAACAACACCACAATTGACATTCTTTTCCTGCAGTAATCCTAGAATGGATAAAATCAAATGGGAAAATTAGAGAACAAATCGGATTTAAACCGTGTCTGGAATATAATATTAATGGTATATACAAGCAACAAGTGAAATGGTTCGGGCACTTTGCAAGAATGAAGCCAGACCACACATCACAATCTTTCTGCTTCAAAACATCAGAATAGAGGGCAAGAGGGAGACCAAGGAAGAGATGAAAAGACAGAATAAAAGATATATGTAAGAGCAAACCTATTTTTCTGTTCTAACGGCGTTTAGATACGCTCAGTAACGACACTACATCAAAACGAGAAGTGATTAAAACAACAAGCAATACAGTATATACATGCATTAGATTACATTTTACATTGCTCCTTTCTTCTGCAACGCTTCAAGGCAACAGCTGAAGGACAAAATAAGAAGAAAGAAAGTCACAGGATACTACTCTTCTACTGGGGCTCGGCAATGGACGGGCAAATTCTTTATCCATGATCAATATTTTTGTTGTCAATCATCTTGACGACAGCAGTCAGTTATGAGTTGCTGAGCACTTTCAGGCCAAGCGCTGCTGGAAGTCATGGCCTCCGAGACTAATTCAAAAACTTCACAACAGACGAAACTGCGAGACTTTGAGGCGTTTGCTCATCTTAGTAGTATCATTGACTGTTTTTTTTTGACACGAAATTGATGTTATGTTATGAAGTGAGAAGAGGTACAGAGGTTTTAAGCAGTTGAAGCATATCTGGAAAGTGAAGGGATTGTCCTTAACCAACTTAGATTAGTCATTATCAAAAACAATAGAGGCTCCGAAGCTGAGATGGCAGTGTGCTAGACTGTTTGGCTTCTCTCTCTCTCTCTCTCTCTCTGCGATCAGGACTCAATCAGAGTAGGACTCCAGACTCTCACACGAAGACTGCTGTCTGTTTAAGCCTGTTAGATCCACTCCGCTTAAAAACCTGTTAAAACGTTGCACTGTGTTCTGCGCCAGTGCCCCAGTGCATCCGATTTCAGCCAGCATTTTGTTCAGGTTTGCTTTTCTTAGCCTTTGATTGTCCCCAATCTTCCTGCAAGGCAGCAGATGATCTTTTCTGTAGGGTGATTCTGCCCTTAGATGGTCAGCCCTCCCAGGTTTACGAGTACCATCTGCCCGAGTCACTAGAGGTGACTAACACAGACATGCCACTTGTAATATGATGAAACTGCAACAAGGAACACTTTTCATGCATAGCCTCCAACTGTTCCCGCCGCCTATCCCCATATACCGGTAAGTCACGTCCTCTTGAAAATGATGATCGTCGTAGCACTTGATGATGTTAGGCCATCGTTGATGACTCCAATTCCGAACATATAGACATACAGTCAGTCGTGAAATGATCCCCGTCGCACATCAAACAGCAGACCGTAAGATTTGCTCAAGGCCGGTTTAGGGAACCATTACGATGACGTAACACACAACAATCTATTGTTCTTTTTTTCTGTTGTTGATTATTTGTAATTTTTTTCCGAGTGCTGTAAACATAGGAATCATAGGAGAAAGAGGTATGTGTTAGCACTCAGAAATAAAATGACAAATAAACAACAACAGAAAAAAACAAAGAACAATATACGGTCCGAAGCAGGATCGAACCCGTACTCAATGGCACTGCGCCTTGCCACGAGAAGCCGAACACTTAGGAACACTGTCTTACTTAAGTTAGCTGAGTGACAGTGTTCCTAAGTGTTCGGCTAATATTAATTTATTATTATCTGTCTGCTGTAAACATTCATCTTCCCATGAAATGATTTGCACACAACAGAGATATAATATCTGAGAAAAGCGCTTGGAGTGACAAGAAAATGCAGAAAAGGAATTTATATTATAAGAGAAAGAGTAGGGATTGAACCAATCCTAATCTATACACAGAAACAACAAATAAAAGAGTTTTCCCATCTAGAAAGAATGTTGTGTGATTCCTTACCAAACAAAGCATATATTAAACGAGGCGAAGGAGGAAGAGCAAGAGGCTGACCCATAGTAAGATGGACAGAAAACATCAAAGGAACGCTACAACAGCAATTGGCAATGGTTGAAGACGCTAAAAGGACGAGAACCAAACATATGTAGCTTCTTCGACACCCAAACGGGTAGAAGATTAAGTAAAGAAAGAAAGAAATAAAGAAGAAAGAAAGAAAGAAAGAAAGAAAGAAAGAAAGAAAAAGAAAGAAAGAAAGAAAGAAAAGAAAGAAAGAAAGAAAGAAAGAAAGAAAGAAAGAAAGAACTGCCATTTTTCTACTGAGATGTGACAGCTTAGGTAAACTCTTTATTCGATACCAAACCTTCGTACACGTTGACTATCGCTTTTATTTACTTCAATACACAATCTGCAAAAGTAGGATCTTGTTTCGACTGTGCTAAATATATAATTCTAGGACAGAATACAGTGACCTGTTCTTGTCGACTAGATACTTTTCTGACATAGATTTACATCTATAGATGGCTATGGGTTTAATCTATCTATTTTTAAACTGTGTATGTCGTAAGCCATTGTTTTTTTTTTTTTTATCAGGTGACGATTGATAATTTTTTTTACAAAAAATGCTGGAACAATGTTATAGATTGTAGGACACATTTATCATGGCGTGAGAGATTAAAGTCATCGTGTGCTACAATCAGTGATTTTTTTTTAGTAAATGCTTATTTCTAGCTCATAAATTCTGAACAACTGTTGCTACAAGGACGGTAGATAATGTCTTGATAACTGTGGTTTTCAAATCAGACAGCTCCGTTTGTGGAAAGTTTAATATGTGTTCCTTATGCAGTAGCTTACACGCTACCTTCTTTGTTGAATTGTACTGGAATAGTGCTGGCATTATCTAAAAATATGTTCATGGCTAAAATGAAATGTATGCATGTATGCCATCTTGACAGACGGTTGGTAGCAAGCAATCATTTAAGTCAGTAGTTTGGTAAAAATATTAGTGTCTTATGCTTGATGCTGTTTTTGCTGAACAGCTTCTCTCGTGGCTGAATCTGCAAATACATGAATCAATTTTTAGTGTCAATCGTAATTGCTTGCTACGACTCCCTCCTTCTCTCCTTGTCCAAGGACCAGCAATTTAGTCAGTGGTTGGTATGTCTTGTGGCGTCTTTTTCAATTAAAGACACTTCATATATTTGGTGACCATTATTCGCATGATGCCCCCTATCTGGCCCATACTTCTCTTCTATATTTTCACTATCCTCGGCCACGTTGTTCTTGGTCTGTGTCTCCTTTACCTTTGCTTCGAAGTCACCTGCATGGCAGTTATTGTGATTGTTTCTAGATTTCTCCGAGAAAATGGCCATCACTTTAGCTCCAAGTGAGCCGCGATAGCTCAGTGGTTAATGAACTGGACTACAAAGGACAAGGGGTAGGGTTCAATCCCAACCGACGGCTTCCGGGTTCACCCAGACTTAAAAAGGGTCCCGGATTTTTTTCAGGGAAAGTAAAGTAGCACGGGCGTAAAATACCGACTACATTACCCCAAAAATCATGTGCTGAAGGTCTGTAAAATATATGGTCACTAACACCATATTTCCTTATACGCCACTTGGCGTGACGGGGGTACTTTACTTTTACAACTTTAGCTCCAACGTATGTATATTATCACTATATACACCTATATATCCTCATTCCAACCTTGTGCTACCAATGCCAGACCTATACTCTAGTGCATGAACAATAAGTAAAATAACTACTACCGAGATGAAATGCGTTATACGAATGACAGATAATAGCCTGAGAGATACGATTAGAAATGAAGAACTGACAACAAAAATCTAGGAATATTTCCCACCTTATAGTACATAAAGAAAAAAAAAGATAAAATAGTTTGGCCACGTGATAAGGCAGAAAGATCACATGACACAGCGAACTAAACGATGCGAGAACCCAGATCGTGGTCGACCACGAAAAAAGATGGATTGGCGAAATATAAGAAGCACTAGGAAACGTAACAGCAGGAGAAGCTAACAGATGAGAGAAAGACAGTAAATTATTTCTCCCCTCAACGCTCAAAAGACAAATGAGGAAGAAAATAATGTTGAGAATAAGGCAACTACATATTTGATAGTAGCGCAAGATCAAAGATATGGGTATTCACCCTGTAACAAACGGTGTTCATATATTTATGTTTATGTAACAAATGTCCATCGCACTCCTATGCGTTAAAGTCAAGATAATGATCTACTTATTACATCTGCGCTGATAAAACAATGTTATGTGTACTACGTCATCGTAATGGCTCATCGTAAATACCTAGACCGGCGTTACGCTAATCTTACGGTCTGTTGTTACCAGTGATCGAAAATGTAAGACTGATTCCGCCTACGTACAACCAGCCTATGCCACTGTACACTGGACAATATGACTACAAAACATGTTCTACAGGATTGCCTCAGTACACAAACCTGAGAAGAGCAATGTGGTCCACGCCCACCTCCCTGGAAGAGAAACTATATGGGGCAATCGATTCGCTTAAACAGACAGCTGCCTTCATTAGAGAGTCTGGGATCCTACTCTGATTGAGTCTTGATCTCTCTCACACACACACAGAGAGAGGAGAGAGAGAGAGAGAGAGAGATAAACAAAAGAATAGGAATGGCAAAAAAAAAAAGTAATTTTAACATCATGAAAAATATACTAATATCAAAACTGATAACACCAGGGCTAAAAACTAAGAACAGCTAATTGTTACATCTTCTCAACATTCCTGTATGGTGCAGAAACATGGACTTTAGACAAGAAAACAGAATAGAAAATTGAAGCCTTTGAAATATGGATTTATAGAAGAATGGGAAGAAGATATGCATGGAATGAAAGAAAACAAATGATGAAGTCCTAAAACAAATGATGAAATCCTAAAACAGCTAAAAATGGAAAGATAACTGCTAAACACAAATCAAACAAAACAAATGAGATTGTTATGGCATGTTAAAAGACATAACAGCCTCCTAAAAGTAATCTTGGATGGGAAAATACAAGGTAAAAGAGGCAGAAGCAAACCAAGACTAACATGGACAAGTAACATCAAAAGATGGATAAGTCAATATTAGATATGAGATTCGGTGATTGTGACCATAAAACACTAAAGTAAAAACTTTATTTTTTTTTATTTAATTCATTTCTCAATTAAAAGAGTTTCCAAATTGGGCTCATCACATTGGTCCCGTCATCTTCCATATTCACTCCTTGCTCTTCATTCGGTTGCTAGATGGCTGCGTTTCGTTAACCATGAGTCGGCGTATGATACTACAGCATTCTCCCATTACTGGGGTCAACCGAGGGAACAACATGAGGAGTGTAGAATAAAGGCGAGTTGTCCTGTACCGTCGCTACAAGGAGTTCGGGTCTCAGTTTTTATTTCAACGAGTGATCGCATGATCGAGAAATAATACAGCCTGCAACCCACAACTGGCATGTTGGAGCCAACTCATCATCAAGTACCATGCCTGCTGGCGTAGGTGATCATGTCTCTCCACAACTTTCGATCTCGACAGTTATTTATCATTTCTGTTGTTGACCTTCTCCTAAGTTATTCTCAAACTGTCTGGTATATTTTCTATTTGCTTCCCTCTACCTCTTCGTCCTTGGTAAGATGAAACAGCGTGATGAAAATCAGTATACCCGAGGTCTTCATTTGAATATATCTTGCTGGTGATAGAAATAGGTTCAACTAGTCGAAGATACGCAAACAGTCAGTGTTGGAAATAGGGATGTAGTTGATAGTGTTAAATAGCTGCTACGTTGCACCAGACACTTTCTTCTCTATCTGGAATTCTAAGTCTCTTGGTCCAGTCTCACCGACAGTCAAATTGTTCCTTTCCGCGTTTCTTTCTATTTCTAGACATAAGACGATGTTACTTTCATCTTTCAAGCCGTCATAAAACATTGTAAGGCCACCTGTTAATGGATTATATACCCTCTACTCCAAAATCACTCCTCTAAAGTTCAAATTTTCAACAATTGTTCGAACAGCTACAATATAAAAAGGCCAACTTTTCAATTTCCTGTCTCCAAATAGCTCAGCTCAGAAAACAAAGATTGACTTTTTTTTATAATGAGGCTATAAAGTTCTCTTTCAAGTCCAGGACCAAAGAATGTTGGACATTTATTTGTGCGGTCATCATTTCGAAAATGTCGATCACTACGCACGGTAACTTCTATTTATCATGAATCTGGCGCCAAAATGAATAAGTAATTATAATTACAGCAGTTGATGTCTCATAAAACAACACGAATCCAACAACCCTAGTATTAAGTCACTGAAAACACTATTTTTCTCGGAACCGTCAAACATAATGTAAAATTAAAAAAAACACACACACACACACACACACACACAAACACGCACGCACGCACGAACGCACGCACGCACGCACGCACGCACGCACGCACACACACACACACTATGTATATATATATAAGACGTGTGTACTTTATTTACGCCATAATAAGGTTCAGAGCAAGCTTGATGTCAATGACCTACATTATTATGCTCTTATTGATATGATTGTGTTTGCTGTTGCTGTCAAGCTGCTGTGCCGAGTGACAGATGTTTTCATAAAGCTATAAGACATAAAGTAGGTCAAACTTGCGCACTGATTACCTCAGCAACGTGGCCAGGAAACTAGCAAGCAAATTTGATATATTCATATATCGTATAATATATATATATATATATATATATATATATATATATATATATATATAGTAGGAAAATCTTTGTACAGAGCTTTCGCAGCAGGAGGCAATCTGATCATCAGAAGGGGACCCCATCGAGCTAGTGTTTCGGCCTTTAGCTTCTTGACACTTAGGGAGTTGGGCCCGCTTGGGTCATAACTCCCAGGCGTCGACATCCTGCTGCATTGCCTGTAGGCTTACACAGTATGTTCAGCACAAAATAAACTACACTTAAAAAACATACAACACTCGAAAATAGTTTAAATAAAAACCGAACCTAATGCTTACAATGTGTGTTCGGCACAACACAGCTACACTTAATACGCAAAACACCCGAAAAATAGTATATCGACACACCGACACACATATACACCGCCCCCCCCCCCCACCCCCCCCCACCCCCCCCCCCACCCACCCCACCTTTTCCTTTCTCTCCACCAAACGATGTTACCGTTTTTTTTAAGTTTATCTTGGCGCCACGTTCCACAATCCTTGAGTTGCAAGTTGTATCACTCACTATTATAGAATGAGGTCACCGGTTGTTGAAATAATATGAAGGGGAGTTAAAGGCTGTATTGCACTCATAA
The DNA here is from genome assembly GCA_032433765.1 of Megaustenia siamemsis. Classification (NCBI taxonomy): domain Eukaryota; kingdom Metazoa; phylum Mollusca; class Gastropoda; order Stylommatophora; family Ariophantidae; genus Megaustenia; species Megaustenia siamemsis. Next base: position 60,389,116 of record JAVIAB010000117.1, read on the forward strand.
GGAGGCTAATGGTTATTTGTATTAAAGTAGGGTGACCATTTTTTCCCCATGGTTTCCGGGGACATTGTCATATTTTTTTACATTTCAGAGGATTTTTTTTGCTTATTTCTGAGACTGTCCACAAAATCGGGGACGAACGATATTATATATATATATATATATATAATATATATATATATATATATATATATATATATTATGTGTGTGGTGTGTGTGTGTGTGTGTGTGTGATATAACATATATATATATATTTATATATATATATATATATTTATAATATGTGTGGGTGGGTGTGTGACTGTGTGGTGCGCAAGAAATTTGTAGATGCAAAAAAAAAAAAAAAAAAAAAAAGATAACTTTAAATTTCATAATAACTTTCATTGCTGTTTGATTTTATTTTTGTTAATATTCCACGGTACTTATGCGAACAGCACTTAATGACATTACAATAGCTAGTGTGTTTCTCAATAAAAAAAATATTTAAATAAATAATTTAAACAAATATAGATATCAATTGCAGTATTAAAGTAATGTTTACAGTACCTTATTTATACTGAAGGTTGTTGCCTCGGCGTGGTACTTGTTTTTTGAGTGTATCTTTCTCAAGATCTCATGATTTGAAGCAAGTTTTTAACTGAAGCTTTACACGATAAATTAATGTTAGTTTTTACTGTTGGCGACTTTGGTGAGATACTTTGGCGGGAGATGTCCGGAAAGGCAGGGGGGGGGGGGGAAGTGTCTGCTTTTAAAAAAATTAAACCCATCCCAATAGAAGTGAGTGGTGGGAATAGAGGTGACGTATCACCGCGCTTCAAGAGTTTAAAGGCTTTCTCCGACACAACGCGTCCAAGTCTTTCTCTTTTATCTTCTTGCTACTGCCGCTCAGTCTGGGATAAAGAAACACAACTCAGTAACGTCCTGAGTCCTAGTGATTACTTTAAAAGAGGGTCGATTCCGTGTTGTATGTACACATTTATTTATTCACTGAAATCGGGGACAAATTTCTTTCGGGGACAACTTCTACATTCCGGGGACTGTCCCCGGAAATCGGGGACGAATGGTCACCCTATATTAAAGTAATAGATCTGCAGTTCAGAGCTGCAATACCTAGACATATTATAACCAGTGATGGAATGTAAAAGTGAAATAAACAAAAGAATAGGAATGGCAAAGAATAATTTTACTGGCATGAAAAATATACTAACATCAAAAACAAATAACATCAGGGCGAAAAACTAGGCATAGCAAAATGTTATATTCTCTCATCGTTTCTGTATGGCGCAGAAACACGGACATTAGGCAAGAAAAACAGAACAGAAAACTGAAACCTTTGAAATGTGGATATATAGAAGAATAGTTAGAATTGGAGAGAAAGAAAATAAAATAAACGATGAAGTTTTAAAACAACTAAAATGAAAAGAGAACTACTAATAACAATTCAAACAAGACAAATGCGATTTTCGGTGCATGTTAAAAGACACAACATCCAACTAAAAATAACATTGGAAGGAAAAATACAAGGGAAGAGAAAGAGGCAGACCAAGACTAATGTTAACGAGTAACATCAAAAGATGGACAAGTCAGCCTATGACAAAACCTGCACCATCAAAGCAAGAGACAGAAGCGCAATAGTGCTCCATGGTAGCCAACTTCGATGCGGAGAGGGCATTCAATGATGATGATGATAACTGGTTATTTAGCTGTTGTAAAAAATACACAGGTTATTTAACTATTAAACAAATGAAGTTGTGGCTGCTTTGCTAATTATAATATAAAAAAAGTGTATGGAAATTAAACAGGAGCACAGCGAACAAACGTTTCGCCATATATATATATATATACATGGCTATATAGCTTGTATTGGATAAATGGCAGTTTATAACGTACCAGTGAGTACATAATTCCTGAATCAGGTTAGAGGATCCGACTATATACCTGCAGGATCCGACCTATATACCTGCAGGATCCGACCTATATACCTGCAGGATCCGAACCTATATACCTGGAGGATCCGCACGGACGATTTGTCTGCAAATTGTCATATTGTATTGAGGAAGGAGGTGGTAGGGGGTGGTAGGGTAATGAACTCTCAGTCCAGGCTTTCTTAAAAAATTAAATTGTTGCCGTTTCCTGATGTTGCTTGATGATGTTCCCTTGTGTTTTATAATACATGAGTTTATTGTCATGTTTATTTTTGGATGTCTCAATTTCCCCTATAATAAATATTTTATTTATTTACTATTGTTGTTATAATACTAACAGTGTAAAATTAATACTAATTAATAGGGTTTATATATTAATATATATTAATTTAATAGAGGTAAATAAGATATATATGCGTGTGCTTCATAGACTACAAAAAAAAAAGCATTTGACAAATTAAAGCAGGTGGAAAAAATCAATATGCTGGAGATATTAAACATTGTCGGCAAGGATCTGAGGATCATAAAAAATACATATATTGATAACAAACAGCAGCTATAAGAATTAGCAACCAAACAGAAAGTAAGAGAATATATAAAATTATGAGTCAGACAAGGTTTGTTCTCTCGCAGGATTGTTCTCAATTTACAGCGAAAATATAATGAGATCATAGTAGAGATAAAAGGAATTGAAAATAACGGTCACAACAACATAGTATTTAATATCAGAGACGGAGAATGAATTACACGAAATAAAAAAATAAAGTAAAGGTTCCCTCTACGCCTTGCTAGGCGTATGGGGAATATATGGTCTTGTGACCATATTTTTCTATGACCATGGCACATTTTTGAGTGATGTGGTCGGTATCACACCAGGCCACCTTTACTTCCAAGAAAAAATCTCGGGTACTCATTTTTAGAGGATTGGTGACCCGAAGTCTTGTCAGTTCGGAAAAAAAAAATCCGCCACTGCTGGGGATCGAACCCAGACCCTTCTGGTCAGGTATCGAGGCGCACTAACTACTCAGCCACCGAGGCTCACACGAAATGATAGACGTAATAGTGCAAGAAAGCAACAGGAGTTCAGGCCAAAATAGCATTTCAGAAAATGAAAAATATATTGTTCAAAAAGTCTTTGTCACCAGAAGTGAGAAAGAGAGTTCATCGGTGCTACATAGAGCTAATTCTGACCTATGGAAGCGAATCAAGAAGAGTAGACAAACATATGAAAAGACAATTAGAGCATTGAGAGTTGGGATTTCTCAGAAGAATGTTGAGAGTTCTCTGGATAGCTAAAAAGACCAACATGTGAGTTCTCTAGGAGGTAACGCAAAAAGTGAGCTCCAAAAAAACATCAGAAAGAAACAATCGACATTTTTGGGACACATCATGCGAAGAGGAACGTTGAAATATTTGGTTATAACAGGCAAACAACAGGATAAGAGAGATCATGGACAACAAAGAGAGAAGATACTGGATAGCTTGGTGTATTGGCACAATGAAGAGTCCACATAACTGATACGATACAATGAAGACAGAGATTTTGGAATCACATGATCGCCTACGCCAACCGGTATACCAAACGATGATGATGATTAATATTATGGCCACGTCAAAGGACACAGTAGACTGGGAAGAACAATAATGGAAGACATGGTTCTGGGCCACGCATCAGGGGCAGACTAAGTACAATGCCGTTTCAAGACATCAAGAAGACCTAAAAACGACAAGAGAAGAAGTGGGAGATATGATTAAAGACAGAGATTCTTTCAGACGGGCTGTGGTGTGTTGAATGCATCGTTCTGCAAAGGACATGCGACCTGATGATGATGTTGTCTATGAAGAAATGGAGTTTCATTTATTTGGCTTTTATAAAGATTCATCATCGTCATGTGCCGTAACGGTTGGCGTAGGCGATCATGTCCCTTCACAATCTTCTATCCAAAGTGCATCGTATCAATTCTATTATTGACTGTTTCCATGCAATGACACCAATATATCAAGTATTCAATCTCTTTGTCGTCCGCGATCTCTCTTTTCCCGTGTTTTGCCAGTTGTAACCAAATATTCCAACTTTCCTCTTCTCATGATGTGCCCGAAAAATGTTGATTGTTTCTTTCTGATGTTTTTTCGGAGTTCTCATTTTGTGTTGGCCTCTTTGAGAATTTCCTCGTTGGTTTTTAAGTTGCCCAGAGAACTTTCAAAATTCTTCTGAGAAATATCATCTCTGTAGCCTCTATTCGTCTTTTAATTCTTTGTATACTGTCTAAGATTCACTTCCGTATGTCAGAATCAGTTCTATTCAAAGACCTATCTTCTCTCTTTCTAATATCTACTATATATATATATATCCAATTTCACCGATGAACTTTATAAAGATTACTTGTCTATTTTAAAAGGGATCGCTGGTTGCTGAACCAGTTCAGGCTATTCAGTCTGGTCAAGCGAGAAAAGAGGGAGTGCATCCCGGTACCCAAAAATGTGATGCTGAACTCCAATATATTTTGCCCGAATGCGTATCTCGCAGCGTGTGAATGTGTGCGTGCGAGTGTGTGTATATGTATGTGTGAGTGTGCATGTATGTAGACACTAACATATACAAGATGAAATCAATGGCTTTGACAATGTATCTCAATCATCTGGCCTGGCAATGCTATTATATAATGTAAGGAACTGTCAAAGGTGGGAGAAGGAAAGGTAGACAGAAAAATGGATGTCAAGAAAACATCAAAGAATGGACAGGCCTCGACTTCTCAAAGTCCCAAAGAATGATTGAAGATACAGATACATGGACTAACGAAGTCTGTTAGTAGTGTCCCAATGGCCAAAGAGCCTCAGGTCATGGTTTATTGGGAAGAAGTTGTGAAGTACGAGGCATAAGAGGACCCGGCAATCTGCTATCAGAACAGAAGGTTCTGACGGATGAACACTATTTAGAAATCATGCTGCGATAAGGGATAATAGTTGGTGAGATATACAACACAGAATAAAAAAATCTTCGCTTGGGGGCATATGTGCTAAAATTATAATATTCAATAATAGTAATAATGTATCCATTAAAAAAGTTGCCATTATCATCAGCTATCTTTACCGCATTTTCCATTACTTGGGCCTGCCACGGGGGCGTATAGGACTGGAGAATTAAATCCGCTTGTCTAGTGCAGTTGCCGCTAGGTGTTCGGCTCAGTCAAGTTTACTACCGGGATTAGATATAAGTCACATCATCATCGATTCAATCAATGTCAGTGCACAGGCATGGGCAGTCATATCCCTCCAGGTTTATATATATATAATATATATATATATATATATATATATATATATATATATATATATATATATATGGACAATAAGACAACAAACAAGAAAATCACTGGAGTCTGTAGAAGTGTGGTTTTACAGAAGAATGTTGAGAATACCATGGGCAGCTAAGAAGAGTAATGAAAACGTTCTGAAAGAGGCCAAAGTAAAAAGAGAGCTAATTTCCAATATTAGGAAGAAACGATCATAATGTTTGGCCATGTAATGAGAAGAGAACAACTATATATATATTGTAACAACTGGGAAAATTGAGGGACAAAAAAGATAGAGGAAAGCAAAGAGAAAAATACCAGACAGCTTATGAGAATGGCTTGGCATAAAGTCAACAACAGAAATGATAAATAACTGTCGAGATCGAAAATTGTGGAGAGACATGATCACCTACACCAGCAGACCCGGTACTTGATGATGATGATGATGATGATGATATATATATATATATATATATATATATATATATATATATATATATATATATCTAATAATATATATATAAGTTTTATTAGTGGGAGTTTAAGAAGACTTATCAACCAACACAGAACTGGAAATCGTCATTCGCTGGACACTACGGGACTTGCTGAGGAGGGGATCTATTGGTTATTGGTTATGGAAGGCCTCGGTATCACAGCAAACGAATTAAAATCCATAATTGCTCAACGCCCGTGCCAGTGGAATCATCCGAATTAGTAACTCATCTCCCAAACAAAGAAAGGTAACAGTAGTCCCCATCGTAGCAGTCTCAGCACACGCCAAAAGACATAAGGCGAAACCGCGCAGAAAGTGAACACAGCCAACTGTTCCCTGTCATACGATATCATCATTCATCGTAAACAAGCGGGATATCGAAGTAGGATCAAAACGGATGAGACACACAGCTCACGGTGTGCACAGAGCACTTAACTCAGTAGCTCCTGCAACAAGCCGGAAGGGGATCTATATTCTAAGTTACTATGGACAAGTTCGGAGTCCAGTGAGTAATGATGACCCACAAATAACTCAATCCCTCTAGGTACTCATGTCCGTATAAGTATAAGTTCTAAGGTTGAAAACTGCCAGACTTCTATGTTATCTAAATCGTCGTCTTTCCTGTCTCCTTTTCTTTCTTTTTTTTATTTTTTTTTTTTATAAATTTACAACAGGCTGTCAATGCTGTTTGTTTTGGTTGCCATAGAGATCAATGTTCACAATGTGAAGAGCGGGTAACCAGGTGGAGATAACTCACAACTCTCAAGCGTTGTCCAAATTCCAAAAAAAAAAATCTTTCAATCTGTGGACACTGAGACCATGGCTGCCTTGTCGACTTTTAGACATTCGCTTAAAGCTCGTCTATTAGTGTGTAAATATAGTGGTTCAGGCCCAAAAAGAGCAAGTTCTTATTTCCCTATCAACGATTCACTTTATGGCTTAACAGAGGAGCAAAATCAGGTATCTAAAATAAAATCATGTGAGTGCCATAGCGGTAGCGCGGTTTTGGCGTGCTATCACTACTTATCAGGATGAAGTGAGAAAATGAATGATATCATCACGATCATCATCAATTATGACTCATGTCCTTTCACAATTTTCTATCAGTGCATCTGATCGTATCAGTTGAGACAATTCTGTTGTTAACTGATTTCCATGACATCAAGCTAGCTAGTATCTTCTCACTTTGTCGTCTGTGATCTCTCTTTCCCTGTTGTATTGTATTATTTTGCTAGTTGTAACCAAGTAGTATATTGAATATGTATAATTTTGTATTCCAACTTTCCACATCTCAAATCTCATGATGTGCGCTGTGCGAAAAAAAAATTTCTGATGTTTCTTAGGAGCTCCCTTTTTCACTTACTTTTTGTGTTGGCTTCTTTGAGAATGTCCTTATTGGTCTTTTTAGCTGTCCAGGGAACTTTTAATATTCTTATGTGAAATCTCATCTCTGTGGGCTGTTAGCGTCTCTTCATTTGTTTGTCTTCTACTGACCATGATTCAGATTCGTTTCCATAGGTCAGAATTGACTCTTTATAGCACTGATGAACTCTGTTTCTACTTCTATTGACATAATCATGATGAATCAAATCAAATATTAATTATTATTATTAAGAATCAATTTCAAATCTCAGAAATTTTGAGAAATCAAATCAATGGAATTTTAAATTATTTTATTAATCAAATGTTTAATAGTTTAATCATGATCTCAATGAAATGATGCAAATTAAATAATATAATATAATTTTTATTATAAAGAAAATTATATTAAAAAATTAATAAAACTGAAGGTAGAGGTCAAGTTTATTCCCGTAAATTATTTCAGTTCAGAAGAGTAGTGTCCGCTTGATTGCAATTAAATTTTGCCAATAACAAGAAAAGATGGTACAAAACATATACAAAGAATATGGTTTGATGACGGTTCAGTCACAATTATGATGCAGAAATACAAGCAATAAAGTTGGCAATTGAAAAACTGCTGAACAGTAATCTTAGCCCACAGCCTGTAGTGTTTTTGACAGATGCAAGATCAGTACTCCAGGCACTACAATCCAGAAAATTACCACATCTGCAGACCTTATTGACTGAACTCTGCAAGCACCACAGGGTTGCCCTGCAGTGGATCCCGTCTCACTGTGGAATATCAGGAAATGAGAAAGCAGATCAGTTGGCAAAGGAAGGTTCAACAGGCACACAACTAGATACACCGGTTACATACCATCATAAGAAACAGATAATCAAATCAATCAGAGGACCACAAGCCCCAAATCAGGGTGCCTTTCATAATATGAATAGATATGAACAAGTTATCTTTATTTATTAAGCCTCAGAACAGGATACAATTGACTCCATAGTCACATGTATACAAAATTCAAGATCGGCACATCAAATACTTGTACTTGTGGACAGGCTCCCAGACTGCTGAACACATACTTCAAGACTGCACTGATATAGTAGACTGAGGAAAATCCATTGGCCCATAGATACAACACTACAGACAAAACTATATGGGCCACTGCAAGAATTACAAAAGACAGTAAAATTTATACAGGAAACGACATTGCAGATATAGACAATACTTCGGGCGAACGAAGGATAGATAGTTAGATGACGGATCACACTTATCAAATTGTGAGTGATGCACTATGCAGCAAAACATATGCGACCGAAATCGGCATGGCGCACAGTGTGTTGAAACGTATGGGAAGAGTTAAAAAAGTGAATTGTAAGAAGGCTCAAACTCAAGTGTTTTTTTAATTAGGGCATATTTCATCAGGGAAGCACACTGGAGCATACAAAGTTACTTCAACTAAATGTTCACACATACTTTTAAAAAAATAATAGCACCTCAATGAGAAGCGGGTAAAGTCTTATATTAGTAAGGTAAATTATTTAGGCAAAATGAGTGATCTTCCCTTTGTTGGTGCCACAACAAAATTACATTAAAAATAATTTTAGTGTTTAGGATTAGGATTAGTTTTATCGTAAAACTAACCCTTAAACCTACAATTAGGGGTCCGAATAAAGTGCAATGTTACTCAAAGGGATGTTATTCTTGTGAACTTTAATTTACTGGGTTTAAACTAGAACTTTACAGAGAAACAATCTAATTTGTGACTTTCAACAGTATTTGAGAACCACTGTAGTTTTGTTGTGATGTCATGTAAGGGAAGATCATTCTTTTAGTGAAATAATTTACAAGACTATACTATACCTTTACCAAATTTAAAAAGGAAACTACTACTCTACTGGGTGTCCGGTTAGCGCAATCGATAGGCGGTTGGCTTACCACGGCAACAGCCGGGGTTCGTACCCTGGCGAGGACACCTGGGTTTTACTAATTCCCTAAAAATTAGTAGGAGCCGCGATAGCTCAGTGGTTAGTGAACTGGACTACTACGGACAAGGGGTAGGGTTCGATCCCAACCGACGGCTCCGGGTTCACCCAGCCTTAAATGGGTACCGGATTTGTTCTGGGAAAGTAAAAGCAGCACGGGCGTAATACCGACCACATTACCCCAAAAATCATGTGCTGAAGGTCTGTAAAATATAGGTCACTAACACCATATTTCCCTATACGCCACTTGGCGTGACGGGGGGTACTTTACTTTACTTTACTTACTACTCTACTAGGTACTAGGAAAACAGGAAAATAAAAGAAAAATAGGGACAGAGGAAGACAAAGGCATTAAGATTATAAGTTTATTATCATTAAGTTACTCATTGTAACTCTATGGTGAAAAAATACAACTCATCTGCAGAGGTTAACAGTTAATGAGCTTGATATTGAGAGACCAACATGACTTGATATTGAGAGACCAACATGACTTGATATTGAGAGACCAGCATGACTTGATGATGAGAGACCAGCATGACTTGATGATGAGAGACCAACATGACTTGATATTGAGAGACCAACATGACTTGATATTGAGAGACCTACATGATTTGATGATGAGAGACCAGCATGACTTGATATTGAGAGACCAACATGATTTGATATTGAGAGACCAACATGATTTGATGATGAGAGACCAGCATGACTTGATGATGAGAGACCAACATGACTTGATATTGAGAGACCAACATGATTTGATATTGAGAGACCAACATGATTTGATGATGAGAGACCAGCATGACTTGATGATGAGAGACCAACATGACTTGATATTGAGAGACCAACATGACTTGATATTGAGAGACCAACATGACTTGATATTGAGAGACCAACATGACTTGATATTGAGAGACCAACATGATTTGATATTGAGAGACCAACATGACTTGATGATGAGAGACCAACATGACTTGATGATGAGAGACCAGCATGACTTGATATTGAGAGACCAACATGATTTGATATTGAGAGACCAACATGATTTGATATTGAGAGACCAACATGACTTGATATTGAGAGACCAACATGACTTGATATTGAGAGACCAACATGACTTGATATTGAGAGACCAACATGATTTGATATTGAGAGACCAACATGACTTGATGATGAGAGACCAGCATGACTTGATATTGAGAGACCAACATGACTTGATGATGAGAGACCAGCATGACTTGATATTGAGAGACCAACATGACTTGATATTGAGAGACCAGCATGACTTGATGAGAGACCAACATGATTTGATATTGAGAGACCAACATGACTTGATGATGAGAGACCAACATGACTTGATATTGAGAAGCCAACATGATTTGATATTGAGAGACCAGCATGACTTGATATTGAGAGACCAGCATGACTTGATATTGAGAGACCAGCATGATTTGATATTGAGAGACCAGCATGATTTGATATTGAGAGACCAACATGATTTGATATTGAGAGACCAGCATGATTTGATATTGAGAGACCAACATGATTTGATATTGAGAGACCAGCATGATTTGATATTGAGAGACCAATATGATTTGATATTGAGAGACCAACATGATTTGATATTGAGAGACCAGCATGATTTGATATTGAGAGACCAACATGATTTGATATTGAGAGACCAACATGATTTGATATTGAGAGACCAACATGACTTGATATTGAGAGACCAACATGACTTGATGATGAGAGACCAGCATGATTTGAAATTGAGAGACCAACATGATTTGATATTGAGAGACCAACATGACTTGATGATGAGAGACCAGCATGACTTGATATTGAGAGACCAGCATGACTTGATATTGAGAGACCAGCATGACTTGATATTGAGAGACCAGCATGACTTGATATTGAGAGACCAACATGATTTGATATTGAGAGACCAACATGATTTGATATTGAGAGACCAACATGACTTGATATTGAGAGACCAACTTGCCTTGATATTGAGAGACCAACATGATTTGATATTGAGAGACCAACATGACTTGATATTGAGAGACCAACATGACTTGATGATGAGAGACCAGCATGACTTGATATTGAGAGACCAACATGACTTGATATTGAGAGACCAACATGACTTGATATTGAGAGACCAACATGACTTGATGATGAGAGACCAGCATGACTTGATATTGAGAGACCAACATGACTTGATGATGAGAGACCAGCATGACTTGGTGATGAGAGACCAGCATGACTTGATGATGAGAGACCAGCATGACTTGATGATGAGAGACCAACATGACTTGATATTGAGAGACCAACATGACTTGATATTGAGAGACCAACATGACTTGGTGATGAGAGACCAGCATGACTTGATGATGAGAGACCAACATGACTTGATATTGAGAGACCAACATGACTTGATATTGAGAGACCAACATGACTTGATATTGAGAGACCAACATGACTTGATATTGAGAGACCAACATGACTTGATATTGAGAGACCAACATGACTTGGTGATGAGAGACCAACAGTAGTAAAACTAAACATTTAATGATGGTTGGATACCATTATTACAATAATTTTGAATAATTATATTATTTGAGTTACACCTAACTTGTAATACATTATTTTGATTGTGCAGTAAGTATACCAACATTTTGAGACTCACTAGAGTCTCTGTCTATGAAATTATAAAAAATAATTAAATATCAGGTTATTTTGGATTGTTTGAATATTTGAAGTCAATATTTTTGTGATACTATAAACATACATTCATGTCTTTTTAAAAAAAAAATATCAGCTTCGTGAGAGTGTCTTCCAATTTACCCAAAAGAATCTTGCTCCAAAGGCAGCAGAAATTGACAAGACCAATGACTTCAAGGATATGAAGGTAAGTGAAAAAAGCTGAGCCCCCATATCGCCTCATGGCGTATGAGAAATATATTGCTAGTGCCCATTTTTAAAAATAGACCTTCAGCATATTATTTTTGGGGTATTGTGGTAGGTATTATGGCTGTGCTGCTTTTATTTCCCAGGAAAAGTTATGGTACCCATTTAAGGCTGGGTGATCCTGGAATCATTAATGTGGTTTGAATCTAACCTCTTTTCCTTAGTAGTCCAGTTCACTAACCACTGAGCAATCATTGTCCCAAGATATGAGAGTCGGTATACAAATTGTCACTGAATAATCTGTGTCAACTGTCTTGATTTGTTATCTCTGAGAAAATGTTCTCATCTCTGATTTTAGAATGTACTCTTGTGAATTGATGAAAAAAGAATCATTTGAAGTAAATAGGTCTATCTATTGACCTTTCAAGCCATGGCCGGCCTATAGGGCATAGACCTATATACTCTTTCTCTTTTTCTAAATGTTCTTTCTAGCAGTCTCTTTCCTTGTAAAAACATTTATCAAATCCCACCATTTGTCTCTGATCTGTGCAAGCACCTTGATCTCATTGATATAAATAGGTCTAACTAAAGTAGGTTTAAATTAAAATTAAACTTTTGTAATTTCAAGTTAATTGCAGTAAGTAATTCTTCTGTGATATAATTTTTACATATAAACTGCATTTTTTAAACATGGTTATATATTACAGGGCCTGAAAACATCAATATTTATTGTCTTGCTCAAGAAGATCGGTGCTCTGGAGTGCAGTGACTTTAGAACAATAAGTTTGTTGAGCCATATAACAAAAATATTGCTTAAAGTTATATAGGGAAGATGTCAAAATAAAATCAATATGGAATTAACAGAACAACAATTTGGATTTAGAAAGAACAGTAGAACAAGAGAAGCCATCTTCTGCATGAGAACATTGATAGAAATATACATAGGAGTAAACAGACCAATTTATGTCTGCTTCGTAGACTACACCAAAGCTTTTGACAGAATATACCATAAAGAACTAATAAAATGCCTGAAAGATATACATCTGGATGATGCTGACGTAAGACTGATATGTAATTTATACTGGGAACATACAGCAATGATAAAACACAACAAAGAGAGCTCTGCATCTATTTATATAAAAAGTGGAGTAAGACGGCTTCATTCTATCACCATGTCTATTTAACTTATACACTGAGCAGATCTTCAGAGACATCATGGGGATGCCAGGACTAAACATCAATGGATATAAAATCAATAATCTAAAATATGCTGATGATACCATATTAATGGCATAAAGTCCAGAAGTCCTAAAACAACTAGTGAACTAAATAAACAAGACAAGCAAACAATATGGATTGGAAATAAATATTAAAAAGACTAAAACCATCATTATTAGCAGAGAAAAGATACCAAATATACAAGGAAATATCAAAGTAGATGGAAAAAAACCTGAAAAGAGTTAAGGAATATAGCTATCTAATGCATATTATAACAAATGATGAAAATTGTAAGACAAATAAACAAAAGAATAGGAATAGCCAAAACCAATTTTAACGATTGAAAAATATACTCACATCAAAGATAATAACATCAGAGCTAAAACAACAAATAATGGGAGCCGCGATAGCTCAGTGGTCAGTGAACTGGATTACAAAGGACAAGGGGTAGGGTTCGATCCCAACCAACGGCTTCTGGGTTCACCCAGCCTTAAATGGGTACCAGATTTTTTTCTGGGAAAGTAAAGCGGCACAGGCGTAATATCGACCACATTAATCCAAAAATCATGTGCCGAAAGTCTGTAAAATTTATGGTCACTAACACCATATTCCCTATTCGCCACTTGGCGTGACGGGGGCTCTTTACTTTTTTTTTTTTATAACAAATAGCAAAATGCTATATTTACTCAACATTCCTGTATGGTGAAGAAACATGGACATTAAATTAGAAAACAGAGCAGAAAACTGAATCTGTTGAAATGTGGGTCTATAAGAAAAAAAAGAAAATTGGGAGAATTGGGTGGAAGAAAAAAAGACAAACAATGAAGTTCTGAATCAGCTGAAAATGAAAAAAAAAAACTACTTAACACAATTAAAAAAAAATACTGACATTTTTTTGGACAAGTGAAGCAAGAGACATAATACCCTTCTAAAAGTAATCTAGAAAGGGAAGGTACAAGGTATGGACAAACTAGACTAAAGTGGACAGATAACATGGATATGTGAACCTATGATGATGCGATCAACAAGACAAGAAACAGAATAAAATGGTGCTCTAAGGTAGCCACCCTTCTATGTGGAAATGGCACCCAATCCATGGATATATTATACGAGATCTACACATTTCACACAACCTGCCTAAGGAAAATGCTTGTAATATTTTTGTCAAACATGATCAGCAAGTAAGACCTGATCAGTGGTTGCAATCACGAAAACATGAACACTGCTATCATATACAAATACCAAATTAGATCACCTGCAAGTACCATGCCTGCTACCGTAGATGATCATGTCTCCACAACTTTCGATCTCGACAGTTATTTATCATTTCTGTTGTTGACCTTCTGCCAAGCCATTCTCTTAAGCTGTCTGGTATCTTTTCTCTTTCTTCCCTCTATCTCTTCGTCATTCAATTTTCCCAGTTGTCACAATATATTTCAGCTGTTCACTTCTCTATAGATGGCCAAAAAATAATTATTTATTCTTCCTAATGTTGTATATTAGCTTTCTTTATGCATTGGCTTCTTTCAGAATGTTTTCATTACTCCTTTTAACTGTCCATGGTATTCTCAACATTCTTCTGTAAAACCACATTTTTACAGCCTGCAGTGATTTTCTTGTCTATTGTCCTATTATCATATTATTTATATATATTTATTATATTGATTATTATTATATTGTTGTTGTGGATTCACATCCAGATGTTAAGACAGGCTGTACATAATATTTAAGAACTCTTTTTCTTGTTTCTATTATCAAAACTGGATTGTACCATATCTTTCTCATTTTTTGGAAAGCTGCTTTTGTCTGAGCCATTCTGCATCTCACCTCTGTTGTACATCTACCATCTCAACTCTGTTAATGTCTGCAATTTCCTTATGTTCCTGGTTGAAACAGGACAGAGTTGACAATTTAATCTAAGTTTGTTGAGGACAATCTCTTGATGCTCTGTCAGTTGCTATAGCACTGAGGAGTAATGGAAACAAACACCTGAATGATCTCAGACAAATACTCTACAAGCTCTGCCAGAGATGCTGAATAGTGATTTAGTGGATTCCACCTCACTGCAATATTCCAGGAAATGATGAGAAAGGAAGGTGGCAAATTACATGATCCCTACCAGAGGTGGTTGAACATTTTTCAAAAGTCTAATCCATGGTTTCTTCTTTGTGGTTTTACACTCCTCTCTGGGTAATGAGATCCAATGTCAAAGTCTCTCAGAAAACGGCAAAAAAACAGGAGATCCCATGTGCACACAAAGAACACTTGGCAGTTAAAATTGAAAAGAGTAGGCCGATAATGACCACTGTCCTGGCAAAATATGTAACGCAAAAACAACTCATCCATGCTGAAGACAGATGTGTTGGACCGAAAGGCACAAATATCGTGGCCATGCCATAAACTAGCGACACAACGCATCCTCACCCACTTAACGGGCGAACGCTAAGAAGTGAACTTCTTGACTGAAGAAGGAATAGCAGGCGAAGTTGAATGTCAAGACCATGTTGATTATGCTCTTTGAAACTGGTTTACTAATTCATCTTGTTGTTATGGATCCAGAACTAATTCATCATGTTGTTATGGATCCAGAACTAATTCATCATGTTGTTGTGGATCCTGAACTAATTCATCATGTTGTTATGGATCCAGAACTAATTCATCATGTTGTTATGGATCCAGAACTAATTCATCATGTTGTTGTGGATCCAGAACTAATTCATCATGTTGTTATGTATCCAGAACTAATTCATCATGTTGTTATGGATCCAGAACTTATTCATCATGTTGTTATGTATCCAGAATCTAATTCATCATGTTGTTGTGGATCCAGAACTAATTCATCATGTTGTTATGGATCCAGAACTAATCATGTTGTTATGGTTCCAGAACTAATTCATCATGTTGTTGTGGATCCAGAATTAATTAATCATGTTGTTATGGATCCCTAACTTATTCATCATGTTGTTATGTATCCAGAATCTAATTCATCATGTTGTTGTGGATCCAGAACTAATTCATCATGTTGTTATGTATCCAGAACTAATTCATCATGTTGTTATGGATCCAGAACTTATTCATCATGTTGTTATGTATCCAGAATCTAATTCATCATGTTGTTGTGGATCCAGAACTAATTCATCATGTTGTTATGGTTCCAGAACTAATACATCATGTTGTGGATCCAGAATTAATTAATCATTTTGTTATGGATCCAGAACTAATTCATCCCACTTTAATTGATTCATAACTAATTCATCATGTTGTTATGGATCCAGAACTAATTCATCATGTTGTTATGGATCCAGAACTAATTCATCATGTTATGGATCCAGAACTAATTCATCATGTTATGGATCCAGAACTAATTCATCATGTTATGTATCCAGAACTAATCCATCATGTTGTTATGGATCCAGAACTAATTCATCATGTTATGGATCTAGAACTAATTCATTATGTTGTTATGGATCCAGAACTAATTCATCATGTTATGGATCCAGAACTAATTCATCATGTTGCTATGGATCCAGAACTAATTCATCATGTTGCTATGGATCCAGAACTAATTCGTCATGTTGTTATGGATCCAGAACTAATTCATCATGTTGTTATGGATCCAGAACTAATTCATCATGTTGTGGATCCAGAATTAATTAATCATTTTGTTATGGATCCAGAACTAATTCATCCCACTTTTATGGATTCATAACTAATTCATCATGTTGTTATGGGTTGAGAACTAATTCATCATGTTGTTATGGATCCAGAACTAATCCATCATGTTATGGATCCAGAACTAATCCATCATGTTGTTATGGATCCAGAACTAATTCATCATGTTATGGATCCAGAACTAATTCATCATGTTATGGATCCAGAACTAATTCATCATATTGTTATGGATCCAGAACTAATTCATCATGTTATGGATCCAGAACTAATTCATCATGTTATGGATCCAGAACTAATTCATCATGTTGTTATGGATCTAGAACTAATTCATCATGTTGTTATGGATCCAGTACTAATTCATCATGTTATGGCTCCAGAATTAATTCATCATGTTGTTGTGGATCCAGAACTAATTCATCATGTTATGGATCCAGAACTAATTCATCATGTTGTTATGGATCTAGATCTAATTCATCATGTTGTTATGGATCCAGAACTAATTCATCATGCATACATCCCTAGACTCAAACATTTAATATATAACTTTACACAGCAGTACAACAATGCCTTTGCAATGCTGTGCACAGACATCATCCTGAAAAGTGGTGTTTTTGCAGTTGGATCCTTTTTCATGCCAGTACTCTGCACATGTATCTGTCAAAACAAATGAATTTTAGGTGAAAGACCACATTCCTTTGCTTCCACACCCATCATATTCACCTGACCTTGCATCCTGTTAGTTCTTCTTGTTCACACATCCGAAGAAAATATAAGGTCACAGGTGAAAGTTCAGGAGAGTCAAACAAACAAGATGAGACAGTTGAGGGTCATTTTACAAAGGGACTTCCAGGGGTTCTTTGGTTATGGAAGTTTCACTGCAAACGAATTAAAATCCATAATTACTCAACCTGAGCAAATCTTTAAAAACATCTCAGAGATACCAGGCCTAAACAAATGGAAAGATAATCAATAACCTGAGATATGCTGATGATACTGTTCTACTAGCAGAAAATTCTAAAGATCTACAACAATTGCTTAATGTGATAAACATAAGCAAAAAATATGGACTAGAAATGAATATCAAAAAGATTAAAACTATGATCATAAACAAAGAAAATTCTCAAGACCTACAATTAAATATCACAGTTGAGGGAATACATCTGGAGACAGTCCAGAGTTACAACTACCTGGGACATACTATAACCAATGATGGAAAATGCAAAACTGAAATAAACAAAAGAATAGGTATGGCAAAAAGTAATTTTAATGCCATGAAAAATATACTAACAACAAAACAAATATCAGCAGGGCTGAAACTAAGAATGGCAAAATGTTACATCTTCTCAATATTCCTGTATGGTGCAGAAACATGGACATTAGACAAGAAAACAGAACAGAAAATTTAAGCCTTTGAAATGTGGATTTATAGAAGAATAGGTAGAATTGGTTGGAAACAAAAGATAACAAACGATAACGTTTTCAAACAACTGAAAATAAAAAGAGAACTACTAAATACAATCAAGACAAGACAAATGAAATTTTTGGGGGATGTTAAAAGACACAACAGCCTACTAAAAGTAATATTGGAAGGAAAAATACATAGTAAAAGAGGCAGAGGCAGACCAAGACTAACATGGACGAGTAACATCAAAAGATGGACATGTCAATCTATGACAGCCTGCACCATCAAAGCAAGAAACAGAGTAGAATGGCGATCCATGGTAGCCAACCTTCGTTGCAGAGAAGGCACACGATGATGATGATGATGAGTTACTCAACCGCCTGTGCCCGTGGAATCATCCGAATTACTATCTCATCTCCCAAACAAAGAAAGGTAGCTGTAGTCCTCATCATGGCTGTCTCAGCACATGCTAAAAGACATAAGGTGAAACCGCACAGAAAGTGAACACAGTAGCTGTTCCCCATCGTATAATATCACCATTCATCGTAAACAATTGGAATATCGAAACATGATCAAACCGGATGAAACACACAGCTCACGGTGTGCACAGAGCACCTAACTCAGTAGCTCCTGCTACAAGCCGGACTTGGAATATGAGGAAACTGCAACAAGGTACACTTTCATACATAGCCTTCAATGGTTCCTGCCGCCTATCCACCATACTGACCGGAAATTCACGTCCTCCTGAAAATGATGATCATCATATTTTAAAAAATTTATAACGCTCGATGATGTTAAGACATCGTTGTTGACTCCAGTTCCAAACATATAAAACAGTTAGTCGTCAGACTTCCAGTGGTGCTTCTAAAAATGACAGAACCCCTGGAGTAAGTGTACTAAAACACAAGGAGCTGTTTTGAAAAAAAACTAGTCTAAAAAGCCTGCAGGTCTACTCATTTGTGAGAAAATATTAAGTCCTGTAACTTTATGCACAACCCCTTGCATCATATGTGTGTGTATGTACATGCATGCATACTTGTATGCTTCTGTTGTAGATCTGATTAAAGTAGGCTATGTTAAACCCAGATGAAACTTGTTAAAATTCACATTAACAAATTTTTTACTAATTTCCTGAAGGAATTCTGGCGGCAGTGTGGGCAGTTGGGTCTCCTTGGAGTAACAGCACCAAGTAAGCTTTCTTTACTTTCTTAGGTTTACTCTTGTGCGTTTCTTATCTTTTTTGTCTGTTTCTTGTCTGCTTTTAAGTTTTTGTCTCTGTACGCTTACAGTCTGAGTATTGATGGTAACATTTTTGTAAATGTATTGAATGTTGTTAAAGTGTTTTCTTTTCTAGGAGTCCTCATTTTAGTTTTTTTTTTTTTTTGTTGCTTCATCATCATCATCATCGAGTGCCATCTCCGCAACGAAGGTTGGCTACCATGGAGCACCATTCTGCTCTATCTCTTGCTTTGATGGTGCAGGTTGTCATAGGGTGATTTGTCCATCTTTTGATGTTACTCGTCCATGTTAGTCTTGGTCTGCCTCTTCTCTTTTACCTTGTATTTTCCCTTCTAAGATTACTTTTAGTAGGCTGTTGTGTCTTTTAACATGGCCCAAAAATTGCATTTGTCTTGTTTGAATTGTATTTAGTAGTTTTCTTTTAATTTTTAGTTGTTTTAAGACTTCATCATTTGTTTTCTTTTCCTTCCATCCGATTCTACCTATTCTTCTATAAATCCACATTTCAGAGGCTTTAATTCTCTGTTCTGTTTTCTTGTCTAGTGTACATGTTTTTTTGCTTATGAATAAAAAATACTTGAATGCTTCTTTCAAAGGTCAATATGGTGGATCAGAAATGGGGTACCTGGAGCACTGCATTATTTTGGAAGAAATATCAAGGGCATGTGCAGCAGTTGGCTTGAGTTATGGAGCACATTCAAATTTATGTCTGAACCAAATTGTCAGGAACGGAACTGATAGCCAAAAGAAGAAATACTTGCCACAGGTTTATTGTTTCATTTTTAATTTTGTAGTATTTTTAGTGTTTTTACAATATTTTTCTTTTCCATTTTAATTGTAAACATATTTATACATACATATTATGTGCATGAAAAAAAAAATTCTAGTATTCTTTAATTTAATAAAGAAAAGATGCTGGGATTATGATGAGAATAGATAATAACCGAATAGCAAAGCAAGCCCTCGTGTGGGAAACAACAGGTAAAAGGAAGACCCAGAGAGACACTGAGAAGAACATTGATGAGAGAGACAAAAGCAGCAGGAATTGGCTCCCTCAATGAGATAGAGCTGCTTGCACAGAACAGAGACAAATGGCGAGATTTGATAAAATATCTTTAAAAGAATTGAAAACTACTAGAACAAAAATTCATATAAGAGAAGGAGTATCTTGGTCTACGCCCTATGGGCTGGCTATGGCTCGAAAGGTCAATAAATAGATAGATAGAATTATGTTGAGATTAGATGTACATTTAGTTAATAGAAGACAGATTTTGAGATTTGACATTGATGACAGAAGTAGTTTTCATTTTAGTGGATGTTAATTTTGGAATCAAAGTTTAAATTGAAATGTAATATACTATTAATGTTTAATTTATAAATTATTCCTTTTTCAAAATCATGACTTATTTGTATTAATTTAGTTAATATCAGGGGAGGCAGTTGGAGCTCTGGCAATGAGTGAAGTCAACTCTGGCTCAGATGTTGTGTCAATGAAGCTTACAGCAGTAAAGAAAAGTTTGTGACTATATGTTGGTTTGGTTGTTCTATCATATCTATTATTGTGTTTTGATGCATAGGAACTTACATTTGTGAATTTTTCTGCTGAACAATGTTTTAGAAATATTTCTTAAATGAATACATAGGCTATGATGTCAATTTTAATGTTTGTTTTTGAATCTATAGGACCATATATGTTTAATTTTGATCTAAAATGTAAAAAAGTGGAACTTAATGTCCTTCTTTGCAATCTGCGTCTGCTTAATAAATGATAATGTTAGACAGACATACCATTATATTTGAGAAAATGGTTCTGGGGAATTTTTTTGCACCCATAGATCTGCCCCAAGTTCTACAGTAAACAAGGACCAAGCTTGATATTCTTCTCTAGAATCCATGCTTTTAATGTTAGCATTTTATCAAGTAATCTCCCCATCAAGGCCAGCTCCTTGTCATGGGGATGGGGCTTAACAGTCACCAGGGAGTGAAAACCAAGACTGGCCAGGCCTTCCTACACCCAAGCAAGACCACAGTCTGCTCTAGCAAGTTTAAGTGCTGAAGTCGGAGGCAACCAGCCAAAAGGCACTCTACAACAATCAGGATGCCACGCACTCACACCAATGGGAAGTATGTCTATAAACTATATGGGCCACTGCAAGAATTACAAAAAACAGTAAAATTTATACAGGAAACGACATTGCAGATATAGACAATACTTCGGGCGAACGAAAGATAGATAGATCAAGTAATCTCTCCCATTCATAAGATGCAAGGTACAAATTATGTTTCATTACTATTCATCCCTGACCACCTTTAGTCTCTTTACTAAGGATGAGCAACTAGATACACCGGTTACATACCAGCATAAGAAACAGATAATCAAATTAATCAGAGGACCACAAGCCCCAAATCAGGATGCATTTCATAATATGAATAGATATGAACAAGTTATCATTATTTACCACAAGACCCAAATCAGGATGCCTTTCATAATATGAATAGATATGAACAAGTTATCATTATACACCTCAGAACAGGACACAATCGACTCCATAGTCACATGTATGCAAAATTCAAGATTGGCACATCAACTACTTGTACATGTGGACAGGCGCTCCAGACTGCTGAATACATACTTCAAGATTACACAGAATATAGTAGACTAAGGAAAATCCGTTGGCCCATAGATACAACACTACAGACAAAACTATATGGGCCACTGCAAGAGTTACAAAAGACAGTAAAATTTATATAGGAAACGACATTGCAGATATAGACAATACTTCGGGTGAACGAAAGATAGATAGACTAAGGATGAGTTGTACCAGAATCAAATCCTCACTTTATTGGCTGGGAGCTATAGTTAGTGAACAAGTCTACTATGGACAAGAGGTCAAGGATCCGATCATTGACTTCTAGGTTCACCCAATCTTAAATGGGTACCAGAATTTTCTGGAAAGGAAGAGTAACACTGGCCACATTAACACCAATATTGGAGATGGGGAGAAATTGTGGAGATTACCAGCATTGAGAGAAATGGAAGGACACAGAGGTGCTGATACAGGTAGAAAAATTGTCATGCATGTTGAGACATCCAATGAAGGACCGATTCCGAAATCTTGCATAGGGATGGCTTAAGAGAAACAGTTTTATCCAACAAACCAAACACAATTGACTCCACAGTCACATATATACAAAATTCAAGATCAACACCTCAACTACATGTACATGTGGATCAGTGCCCCAGACTGCTGAACACATACTTCAAGACTGTACTGATTATAGTAGACTGCAGAAAACCCACTGGCCCATAGATAAAAACACTACAGACAAAACTATATTGGCCACTGCAAGTATTACAAAAGACAGTAAAATTTATACAGGACAACGACATTGCAGATATAGACAATACTTAAGGCGAACAAAAGATACACTGGTCACATTGCCCAGTAATGAAATGGTTAAATATAATATGGCACATATGTGTGATGGGGGTCCTTTCTTTTTTATGTGACCTTCTTGGTATCACATTCTTTCAGTTATTCTCTGTATTTTGTTTTATTTATTTGGCCTTAGAAGAGCTCTAGTAAATCTCTTATATGATTATCTGTTTTTATACAGAACAAATTCATATTTTGTTTACCAGCACAATGTCACTAATTTTGTTTCATCAGCTTGAGATAAATAGTCACAGTACTTGTATATTTATCCACAGATGATCACTATGTTTTAAACGGAACAAAATTCTGGATTACAAATGCACCAGATGCTGATATCCTTGTCGTTTATGCCAAGACAGACCCAAAAAGTGCTAAACCTCAGCATGGAATTAGTGCTTTTTTAATAGAAAAAGTATGTTGACATTTTGAAATGTTATAATTCTTGTCTCTGCCTTGTTAGTAACATTTTAATTATATTTTGGTCATGTCTGTTAAAAAATGTTTACAATAAATTGGAAATGTAAAAACTAATATTTTAATCCTGCAGATCAGGAAAGGAAAAAAATGATTAATTAGCATAGAAAAAAATCTGAATTAAGTATTTGTGTGGTGTATGAGTGTGGGAAATACATTGAACAGTTCACTGTTATAAAAATTATGCTTGAATACAGCATAACTAAAGATATAAAGATAAAGATACAGATAAAGAGATACAACAAAGACGATGGCGCTGAATATGACACACACTGCGGAAGCCAACTGAGAGTTACACAGCATGCCCTTTTCTGGAATCCCCAAGGAAAAAGACAAAGAGGAAGACCGAAATATTTTTTGGAAAAGACAGATGGAAGCAGAGATGAAGATGACGGGAAAGACATGGAATGAACTTAAAAGAGTGAAAGGAAACAGAATGGCTTGGAAAGTGGTTGTTGAAGGCCTATGTTCCACAAGGAGCTGAAAGGTTGAAGAAGAATACAGCATAACTAAACTACTTTTTCATTACAATTAAGATTGAAATTTGTTGTGTCTATGATTCTGATACAGTTGCTGTTGAAATTTGATACAAAAGTACCAGCACAGACCCATGAGTTTATCAGTCATAGATAATCTTTCTTTGAACATATTTCAACTTACACCTTAGATGTCACTATTAATAAGTTCAAAGAAATTGTTTGTCATCTCAAGGCTGGTGACATCTGTATACATCTTGTCCTGGTATAATACTGGTGATGACCACAAGAGCCTCTGTTCAACATATTTAAATATATATGTTTTCATTTGTCCTTCTTCTATCAGTTGTCAGTCCGCAGCACAGTAATATGGATGAACTGTGTTATTCACTTCAGGTCTTCTGTTGATCCCTTTGCTTTTGGAATCAGTACTGCCAGTTAAGACTATAAGTTCTCACCATCTCCATGTAGATATTAAACACTTAGGAAGTTTTATGCAATTTCTGAGTCCCATGCACAAGTAAACAGCTCCATTATTTGTTGTGAGAGCTTATACAAAAAAAGTTAAGTTATCAGGTAAATGGCTGTGTTGTGAGAGCTTATACAAAAAAAGTTAAGTTATCAGGTAAATGGCTGTACTATATGCTTGTATATAGAAGAGATAATAACCGAATAGCAAAGCGGGCCTTCATATGGGAAACAACAGGTAAGAGAAAAAGAGGAAGACCCAGAGAGACACTGAGAAGAACATTGATGAGAGAGGCAAGAGCAGCAGGAATCGGCTCCCTCAATGAGATAGAGCTGCTTGCACAGAACAGAGACAAATGGCGAGATTTGATAAAATATCTTTAAAAGAAAACTGCTAGAACAAAAATTCAGATATGAGAAGGTGTATCTTGGTCTACGCCCTATTGGCCGGCAACGGCTCGAAAGGTCAATAGATAGATAGATATGCTTGTATTATCTCCTTCAGCAATCAGCTATTGCTATACGTTTACATGATTAGACTAGCATGGGTCACAAACAAGACAGTTACTTGTATTATCCAATCTGTTGCTCTATTTAGGGGATGGAAGGATTCTCTGCGAGTCAGAAGTTGGATAAACTTGGTATGAGGGGATCAAATACTGGCGAGCTTGTTTTTGAAAACTGTAAAGTACCAGGTAACGCATGTTAAACTATGTTTGTTTTCATTAATATTTTTGTAATAAAATATTTATATTGTATATCAATTTTTGAGGGACTGGTTGGTCTCGAGGCAGAACACTGGCCTCAAGACAGAGAGGTTGTGGGTTCAAATCCACTGCACCAGTTGGGATTTTTATTTATGATTTCTCTCTGCAGCAACCACCCCTGGTCTCAGCATCGAGACCCAGCTTGAAACATCAATTACTCAAGGACAGAAAAAATATGAGTACCTCTGAAGACAGCGTCATCGGCCTGTGCAGCAAGGGACCCCTGTGCACACAGTTGCCAGGGAAAAATGGATTAACACGTAAAATTCAATTCCTAGTCTCTAGGGACTTTGTCAGAGGTAAAAGCTGGATAATGAGAGAAAAAAAAAACAAAGAAAAAGAAGTTTTCTGAGGAAGGCCACATGTAGGCCAAAACAACAGTATTTTGTTGTGTTCCTTTTTTGTAAAGCTGTCATTATACCTTGTAGGAGTGTGCGTTACACACCACTACTTGCTCCCTTTATTAGACAATGAAGAGAACACATAAAGATGACTCTCATGTGTTTAACTGGTTTTACATACCTCAAATTTTCTCTTGTGCATTTAGTTTTAAATTCCTAAACTCTGAAGCAAAAGATTTATCAGTTGCAGGCACATTCTTCAATAAATGTATATCCATATAGATTTATGGATGACTGATGAAAACAAGAACACAAACATAAGCTTTTTGAGCTATAGTCCATTCAGAAATTCATAATCACACCTGAATTAGTTTTGCATGATAACCATTTGTTATTTTGCTTTCAAAATTTGCATGCAATCTTAGAATATTGATGACGTTATAGAAAAAAATTGTTTGCTCTGAGAAATTTGATCTAGTTTAAAAGTTTTCTTCTTTAGGCTATATTAAATTCACCCTGTTCGAATTTGACACCATTTTAGGATATATACATTAATCTGGTGCGGTCGTTCACGTAAAATACTTTGGCTATTGCAGAAACACTAACTTCAGGAAAATCCCGTGCACAAAACTGAATATTAAACTACATGACGCGCCACGGCCTTGGCATTAATTACCGAAGGGAAGGCGTATCTTTATTAATTTTGTGAAGACTCAGTAGACAATTTGTTGACTTTAAATACCAACATTTATATCTAAATTACAATGAGTTTGAAATGCAAATTTATAACTATGCAAAAGGTTACTTTTTTACTATATCAGCACTTCCTTAGGGAATCCAAGATAGGGCATTTATATTGTGATATTCATGATCCAGAGAGACGTACTGGAGAGACCTTCATGCATAGTCATGGATAATGCATCATACCACAATGTCGTATCAGAGGAAGACAAAGTGCCTATTGCATCAAATACAAAAGAGCAAATTAGGACATGGCTTGCGAATGAAAATGTCAAATTTGACGACACATATTTCAAACCCGAATTGTTACAACTTGTGAAGAATACGAATAAGAAAAAGGTGTACCATGTTGACAAAATCATTGAGAAATACAGCCACACCTCTCTTCGACTCCCTGCATATCATGCGCACCTTAATCAAATCGAACTTGTCTGGGCTTACGTCAAAGGACAATTTGCAGAACAGAACAGGACGTTTAAAAAGTGTGATGTTGAAGTTCTGACACGCGAGTCTCTCTCAAAAATAGACATTCCATTCTGGAAGAAGTGTGTTGAACATGTGCTGCGGGTGGAAGATGAGTACTGGAAACGAGATGGATTACTATTTGTCCAGCCAGTAATGATTATCAACCTCTTGGAATCTTCAGATTCAGAATGATTAAAATTAAGATGAATTCAATTCCAGCTGCAGTTAGGATGTCCTGGGGTCTAATGGTGACCGAAGGACAAGACTAATTGTAACCAATTGAATTCATGTTTGCAAATACACATAACGAACAACACCCACAATTAAGCACTGTGTAGATACGCCTCTGACAAGAATTGCAGTAACCTGGAAAATTTAACACGATTACTGTAAACTCTAAAATTTGAATAAACTTGTGTGATATCGTCATAAAAGATCAAAGGAATTCACTGATGTGCAAAATCTGTTGTGTTTGTGGAATAAAAAATACCAAAATCTTTGCGTCATCAATATTCTAAGATTGCATGCAAAATTTGAAACCAAAATAACAAGCGGTTATCACGCAAAACTAATTCAGGTGTGATTATGAATTTCTGAACGGACTATAGCAGCTTTCTTTTACATTGTCTTTCATTTATTGAGTTTCCTAGCACTTTTATTGTATTCTTGTTTCTATATGCTGTTTTTTGTTTGACATGCTTTCAATTTTAAAAAATGTCTGAATTTTGTTTAATTTTTATTTATTGAGGTATTTTCAAATTGTTTTTATTCATTTCATTTAGTGGAGAATGTTTTGGGAGATGTTGGCAAGGGTGTTTATGTTCTGTTCAGTGGCTTAGATCTTGAACGGTGTGTCCTTGCTGCAGGTCCACTTGGGTGAGTAGTTTTTCTGTTATGTTCTTTGTTTGAGGTTTTAGACTTGTTGATTTTTAAGGCATCTATGTGGGAATGTTTTTTTATAATGGATTTCTTGAGGTCACTGATTGATTTCCTTTTTTTATGGTGACTTATCTCTCTTCACCGTTAGGTGGGCATGGATGTGTTGTGTCGCTAGTTTTACAACATAGCAGTGATATCTAAAACATCCATCTTGAGCTTGGGTGAGTAGATTTCACTTAACAATTTTTGCCAAGATAGCGACCATTTTTTGGCCTACTCTTAGATTTTAACTGCCAAGAGTTCTTTAACATGTGCAAATGCATGCAGGACCTCCTATTTTTCGGTGTTTTCCAAGAGGGCTTGACATCAGATCTCACAACCAGGAGAGGGTAGAGACATGAAGAAACCATGAATTCGATTTAAAAAAAATTCCCACTGCCTGTGGTGGGGATCAAACCCAGGACATTCTTGTCCAGAGTTTGATGTCTTACCTCTAGATTACCCAGTCCCCCCCTATGGTGACTTGATTATAAGATCTGAATACTGCAGGAATTTGGAGTCATACGTTGCAAAGCTGGAGGACATTTTTTTTTTTTTTTGGTGGATGAAAGGTGTATTTAAGAGCAAGCTACTGAAGACATCAGCAATTATACTTTTGACAGAGACCCAACACTTTTGGGGCAGCCAAAGGTGCACTGAGGTTGGGTTTGCTAAGTAATGATTATGTTTAAGGCAATTATTTGATGTTCTTCTTGCTTCTTTGGCCACAGATCAACAAAGCACACAGTGACAGGTTTGCCCTGCAGTGTCTTGCAGGGTGCGGCAACCAAGTTTTCTCACATTGTGCAGTCCTTTTCCATCCTTCGCTGAGTGCCCCAGTGCCCCATGTCTGACTCACACTGTCCATCTGTTTCCACTTTCCTCCATCAGATTCTTCTTGGTCTTCCTCTCTTTCACCTTCCCTTGGGAGTCAGATGCATGATATTTCTTGTGATTGTTTCTCGATCTCTTCTGAGCACATGACCCATCCAGCTCCATCATCTACCATTTATCACTCCTCTTTTCTAGTTTGGATAATTACCAGGGTGGACTATTCGCCAGCATGATAATGAAATTTGAGACAGTCATTGTTGTTGCAACCCGTCTCAAGAAAAGATTTATTGTGTCAGACTCTGTCCATATTCTTTTATGTGGTCCAAAATGGGTGGCTCCATTTTGAATGGGATAAATGGGGGCTGTGGACCTGCAAGAAATTGTGTGAATTTGCTTTCCTGGTCACTCAAGAATAAACTGAGATACTTATTCCTATGGTTCCTGTAGTGGAAACTCTATGCTTGATAAAAAGATATATTGAAGTCTCTCTGAGATTGCTTATTTAAGAGTAATTAGTTTTTGTTGGTGATGTAATCGCAGGAATCAGGAGTCGAAGTTAGGTACCAGTGAAAAAAAAAGTCCATATAATCAACATACTATATAAACCATCAGTATGCATACTCAGTGTCATCTGTTGAGATGGATTGATTTCCTGTTATAATAAGGGCTGTAATGTTAATGCTGGGTCTCTTCTCAAATGAAGTATTGAAATTGCTTGCTCATTGGAATTCTTAGATCCATGTGTCTAAGATGAATAGAGCATGCCCTTAGGAAATAGCATATCAGGATAATCAAGCATGAAATTAAATGTAATTCTGAGGTAGAGATCATCATCATCAAGTACCATGCCTGCTGCCATAGGTGATAATGTCTTTCCACAACTTTCAATCTCGATAGTTATTTATCATTTTTATTGTTGACCTTCTGGCAAGCCATTCTCTTAAGCTGTCTGGTATCTTTTCTCTTTGTTTCCCTCTATCTCTTTGTCCCTCAATTTTCCCAGTTGTTACAATATATTCCAGCTGTTCCCTTCTCATTACATGACCAAAAAATGATGATTGTTTCTTTCTAATATTGGATCCCTTTTTGTTCTGGCCTCTTTCAAAACATTTTCATTACTCTTCTTAGCTGTCCATGGTATACTCAAACTTCTTCTATAAAACCACATTTCTACAGCCATCAGTGATTTTCTTGTCTGTTTTTTTATTGTCCATGATTCACATCCATATGTTCTTCTTCTCTTCTTCTACCTTTCAGCTCCCTGTGGAGCATAGGTCTTCAATAAACACTTTCCAAGTCGTTCTGTTTCTTGCCATTCTTTTAAGATCAATCCATGTCTTCCCCATCATTTTCATTTCTGCTTCTATCTATCTTCTCCAAGAATTCCTTGGTCTCCCTCTTTGTCTTTTCCACTGGGGATTCCAAAAAAGGGCCTGTTGTGTAATACTCTCAGTTGGCTTCCGCAGTGTGTGTCCTATCCAGCGCCATCGTCTTCGCTGTATCTCTTTATCCACTGGTATTTGACTGGTACATTTCCATAATTCTATGTTAGTGATTTTGTCCTGCCATTTCCATCTCATTTATTCTGTGTAAGCATCCATTAATGAAAGTCTGTATCTTCATGATTGTCAATTTTGTTGTTCTCCATGTTTCACAGCCATATATTAGGACGGACTTAACATTGGAGTTGAACATTTTTAATTTTTTTATTTAACCTAATTTCTTTGGACTTCCATATGTTTCCCAGTGCAACAAAAGCTCCTCTTGCTTTTGATATCCTCATTTTTGTATCATTTTCTGTTCCTCCTTTTTTTCAGTCTGAATCCTTGTAAAGATCTTTTATCAAACCTTGCCATTTGTCTCTGTTCTGTGAAAGCAACTCAATCTCATTAAGGGAGTCAATTCCTGCTGCATTTGCCTCTCATTTCAGTGTCTCTCTGGGTCGGCCTCTTTTCCTCCTACCTCTTGTTTCCCACATGAGGGCTTGCTTTGCTATTCGGTTATTATCTCTTCTCATTACATGTCCAACATATGCCCAAAGTCTTTTCTTGATTACTGATGATACTAGTGGTATATTTTAAAAAATATATTATGTTAATTCTGTTGCAGAATAATGCAGGCTTGCTGTGATGTTGCCTTTCAGTATGCTCATGTAAGGGAGTGCTTTGGGGAAAAAATTGGCCACTTCCAGGTACTGAATTTTGGTCCTCTCTTGTTATAACATTATATGTGAATATGTGTGCTTGTGCTTATATGCATGTATGGGTGAATATTTATTAGATTTTTTCATAATTGTGTATATATCTTTGTTTGTAACAGTGAGAAGACCTTAAGATTGATATTATAAGGAGGGGAGGGGGGTGTCAACAATGGGACTGAAAGTGGTCTGAGACTCATAGCTGACTGTTTTCACTAGGTTTAGTGATCTTACTCCACCTCCTTGTAGTGTAACTAGAAAAACATGAACAAGTTTGACCAAGCAAGAGGGGGAACGTGACTTTGCACTCAAAAATGCTTGGCTGAAGTTGGATGTTTTGTTGAATTGAAAGACACAAATATCATAGCTAGCTGTAAACCACGACTTGCTGCACATATGCCACCCCAAACGTATTTTTAAAGGTGAGCCAGAGTGGTACCCAAGACCTCTGGCTTTACATGGAAGTTAAGTATGGATATGTCTGGGACAATGCATCGTTTCTTGTTACCAGCCTCAGAGACACTGCTACTGGTGTTCTATATGGAGACTTAGAACATTTTAAAAGTGAAGGATCCCTCATTTCTCATGACTCAGAGACACTGCTACTGATGTTCTATATGGAGACTTAGAACATTTTAAAAGTGAAGGATCCCTCATTTCTCATGACTCAGAGACACTGCTACTGATGTTCTATATGGAGACTTAGAACATTTTAAAAGTGAAAGCTTTCTCATGACTCAGAGATCCTGCTACTGATGTTCTATATGGAGACTTAGAACATTTTAATAGAAGTGAAGAATCCCTCATTTCTCATGACTCAGAGACCCTGCTACTGGTGTTCTATATGGAGACTTAGAACATTTTAAAAGTGAAGGATCCCTCATTTCTCATGACTCAGAGACCCTGCTACTGGTGTTCTATATGGAGACTTAGAACATTTTAAAAGTGAAGGATCCCTCATTTCTCATGACTCAGAGACCCTGCTACTGATGTTCTATATGGAGACTTAGGACATTTTAAAAGTGAAGGATCCCTCATTTCTCATGACTCAGAGACCCTGCTACTGGTGTTTTGTTCTTTCTGTATGGGGGGTAAGATCATTTGAAAAGTACTTGGAGGCTCCATCTCATATTTCATGACTCATGGACCCTGCTACTGATGTTCTATATGGAGACTTAGAACATTTTAAAAGTAAAGGATCCCTCATTTTTCATGACTCATGGACCCTGCTACTGGTGTTCTATAGGGAGATTTAGAACATTTGAGAAGTACTGGGAGGCTATGTCTCATTTTCATGTTATGGAAAATTAATCATTTTATTTTAAGGAACTTAAGAATAGATAATCAATTAATATTATATACAAGTTTTTTTTTTAAAGTCTAAAGACCTGTATCTTTTTTCCCTAATAGTTAATACAAGCCAAGATGGCCGACATGTACACAACTTTAAATGCCAGTAGGTCATATCTGTACAATGTTGCAAGATCTCTAGATAGAGGAGAAAGACATCCAAATGTGAGTATATGTGAACTCTCAAGGTCTTTTGCCAAAACCTCAATGTTTAAGTCTTCTTCTTCTACTACTTTTTTAGCTCCCAGTGGAGCATAGGTCTTCAACAAACACTTTCTAAGTCATTCTGTTTTTTTGCCATTCTTTTAAGATTATTCCATGTCTTCCCCATCATCTTCATCTCTGCTTCTACCTATCTTCTCCAAGAATTCTTTGGTCTTCCTCTTTGTCTTTTCCCCTGGGGGTTCCAAAAAAAGGACCTGTTGTGTAATACTCTCATTTGGCTACCATAGTGTGTGTCCTATCCAGCACCATCGTCTTCGCTGTATCTCTTTATCCACTGGTATTTGACTGGTACATATCCATAATTCTATGTTAGTGATTTTGTCCTGCCATTTCCATCCTTTTGTTCTGCATAAGCATCTATTAATGAAAGTCTGTATCTCATGATTGTCAATTTTGTTGTTCTCCATGTTTCACAGTCATATAATAGGACTGACTTAACATTGGAAAAATAATATTATGTCTCAACATATGGATCGCCCGTGCGCTGCCGGGGCCTGAAAGGGGAGTAAAGAAAAGCGGCGCTGTACCCTACCAGGCATGTTCGTAAGAGGCGAGAAAGGAGGGTTGTGCATGGGACTGGCTATCCCAAACTTTAAAAATATAAGCAGAAAAATTTTCACAAACATGGACAAGTCAAAGAAAAGAAAAAAAAGTAAACCAATGTTTAAGTAACTTTAAGTAACTGCTGTCAATTGTAATGAGTGTTCAGGTTTAGATTTTTAATGGCTAATATACATTATTATCTATCTTGGAAGTCACATTGATCGAAAAGGGGATACAAGCAAAGAAATTAGAATCAGAATAGCTAAAGCAGCAATGTCTTTCAGAAGCCTTGAAAAGTTGTGGAAATCAAAACTCATCAGCACAAACACAAAACTTAGACTATTCAAATCAAATGTACTATCAACCCTTACGTATGCGTGTGAAAGCTGGAAAACAACAAGAGACATAGAAACAAAGCGTGGAACGAATTCAAAACAAACGAGGAAATTAGAGAAATCGCCAATCAACCACTAATATCTTCAGTAATCAAGAAAAGACGATGGTCATATGTTGGACATGTGATGCAAAGAGATAATACCCGAATAGCAAAGCAAGCCCTCATGTGGGAAACAACAGGTAAGAGAAAAAAAGAGGAAGACCCAGAGAGACACTGAGAAGAACATTGCTGAGAGAGGCAAAAGCAGCAGGAATCGGCTCTCTCAATGAGATAGAGCTGCTTGCACAGAACAGAGAAAAATGGCGAGATTTGATAAAATATCTTTAAAAGAATTGAAAACTGCTAGAACAAAAATTCAGATAAAAGAAGTAGTATCTTGGTCTACGCCCTATGGGCCGGCTCGAAAGGTCAATAGATAGAATAGAAATTATCATAGAATTTTAATAATAAATGTTAAATTTTCTAGTGACATTGTAAAAATGATAATCGTCATCATTATGTATCAAACTGATTGATGTAAGTGATAATGTCCTTCCATAATATTCTGTCCTCGGTGCATTGTATCAATTCTGTTGTTTACTGTGGTTATGACACTAAACAATCTAGCATCTTCTATCTTTGTCATCCTTGATCTCTCTTTTCCTGTAATTTGCTACAAGTATGTATATTCCAACTTTCCTCTTATCATGAAGTGTCCAAAAATGTCTTCTGTTTCTTTCTGATATGTTTTAGGAGCTCTCTATTTGTGTTGGCTCATTGAGAATTCCTTCATTTGTCCTTATAAAATGATAATAAACATTTAAAAAATATTTTCAAAGTAAATTTTTAATTTATCGTTATCGGAATTATTTCCGCTAAAACCTTATAAATTTATTATTGCCCACTTTTCCGACTTTGCGAATAAATTGTCAAAAATACATGTTTTAGATCAGTTTTAATTTATTTGATCGCTGTTTTTAAACATTTTTTATCATTCTGAAAAATTGCGCAGCTACAGTTAAACCCATTCGTAGTGAATGTGTGAAGACATTGCTAATATCAAATAAAGTATTCAATCAAATGTACTGTGCTCTGTATTGTACATTTATAGTGCTGTATCTTTCTTTCTCTCTCTCACTCCAGTCTCTCTCTTTCTCTCTCTCTGGTCTCTCTGTTTCTCTCTCTTCTCTTTCTCTCCCCTATCTCTCTCTTCCTCTTTGTCATTTGCTCTCTTTCTCTCTCTGTCTCTCTCTTTTTCACACACACTCTCAGTCTCTCTCTCTTTTTTTCTCCCTGTCTCACTCTCTCTCTCTCTCTCTTTATTTTTCACACATTCTCTGTCTCTCTCTCTCTCTTTTGCTTATGAAAGTAAGGGATTTTCAACATTTTAGTTAAAACCTCAATAGCCAATACAACATAAAATACAAAATTTGCAATCCCTCAATACTTGTCTGCTAGTAATGTACAACATCACGGTTTGACAACAACAAAATAATGCTCTTCTTTATGTTTTGCTCTTGATGACTACACCTTTTAGATATTGTTTGTAAAGGTTTACTTTCCTCACATTTTCTCATGCTATTTTTTAAATATTCTGTGCAGGACTGTGCTGCTGTGATTCTCTATATAGCAGAAGCTGCAACCAAAATGGCACTGGATGCCATTCAGATATTAGGTAAGGATTTCGTTTTTCCATCTTTGTGTTTTGTTTAGTCGACGGATCATCCTCATTGAACATCAGACATGTCCATAAGTGCTCAGATCTCCTCCCCAGTATGTTCCACAGTGTGTGGAGACTGACAACTCTAGTTCTGTGTTGATTTGTTATTCTTCTGTCTCCTTGCATAGTGCTTCTTTCCTGTATCTCCATTTTTGAGCTGATGTTCATGCAGTCAGGACATGGTTGTAGATTCATTACCATTGGCTGAGTCATTATTCATGATCATTAGTTCAGTCATTATTCATGATCATTAGTTCAGTCATTATTCATGATCATTAGTTCAGTCATTATTCATGATCATTAGTTCAGTCATTATTCATGATCATTAGTTCAGTCATTATTCATGATCATTAGTTCAGTCATTATTCATGATCATTAGTTCAGTCATTATTCATGATCATTAGTTCAGTCATTAGCATGCCCTACATCCCTGTGTGTATTCAGAATGTCAGTCCAGTCCATTGCTTGTCAGACATCAACGTTAGTCATTCCAGGAAAGCTATGTGCTCATTCAGGAGCTACAACTACCTGGGACATACTATAACCAGTGATGGAAAATGTAAAATTGAAATAAACAAATAATAGATTTGGCAAAAAGTAATTTTAATGTCATGAAAAATATACTAACAACAAAACAAATAACAACAAGGCTGAAACTAAGAATTGCAAAATGTTACATCTTCTCAATATATTCCTGTATGGTGCAGAAACATGGACATTAGACAAGAAAACAGAACAGAAAATTTAAGCCTTTGAAATGTGGATTTATAGAAGAATAGGTAGAATTGGATGGAAAGAAAAGAAAACAAACGATGAAGTTTTAAAACAACTAAAAATAAAAAGTATTACATGTGCAGTTCGAACAGAGGAAGGACTGAGCGAATGTTTCCCAATAGAAACTGGGGTTAAACAAGGATGTATTTTATCGCCCTTGTTATTTGGAATTGTTATGGACTTCATAATGAAGAAATGCTGCACTGGTAATAAGGCATCGAATGGATACAAGGAGACCATTTGGAGGACCTGGACTTTGCTGATGACATAGTTCTCATCAGCAATCAGATAAAAACGATGCAGGAAAACACAAATGAACTATCATCAATAGCCAGCAAAATTGGGCTTGAAGTCAATCATGAAAAGACTAAAGTCATGAAAAGTTTAATTCCAACAAGTGACAAAATATACATGGAAAACAAACCAGTAGAAGAGATCGATCACTTCATCTATCTTGGAAGTCACATTGATCGAGAAGGGGATACGAGCAAAGAAATTAGAATCAGACTGGCTAAAGCAGCAATGTCTTTCAGAAGCCTTGAAAAGTTGTGGAAATCAAAACTCATTAGCACAAACACAAAACTTAGGCTATTCAAATCAAATGTACTATCAACCCTTACGTATGCGTGTGAAAGCTGGAAAACAACAAGAGATATAGAAACAAAGTTGAACGCATTCGAAAATAAATGTCTAAGGAAAATACTTGGTATAGAATGGAACGAATTCAAAACAAACGAGGAAATTAGAGAAATCGCCAATCAACCACTAATATCTTCAGTAATAAAGAAAAGACGATGGTCATACGTTGGACATGTGATGAGAAGAGATAATAATCGAATAGCAAAGCAAGCCCTCATATGGGAAACAACAGGTAAAAGAAAAAGAGGAAGACCCAGGGAGACACTGAGAAGAACATTGATGAGAGAGGCAAGAGCAGCAGGAATCGGCTCCCTCAATGAGATAGAACTGCTTGCACAGAACAGAGACAGATGGCGAGATTTGATAAAATATCTCTAAAAGAAAACTGCTAGAACAAAATTCATATAGGAGAAGGTGTATCTTGGTCTACGCCCTATGGGCCGGTTACGGCTCGAAAGGTCAATAGAGAGAGATAGAGAAAAATAAAAAGAGAACTACTAAACACAATTAGAACAAGACAAATGAAATTTTGGGGCATGTTAGAAGACACAACAGCCTACTAAAAGTAATAATGGAAGGGAAAATACAAGGTAAAAGAGGCAGAGGCAGACCAAGACTAACATGGACAAGTAACATCAAAGGATGGACAAGTCAATCTATGACAACCTGCACCATAAAAGCCAGAAACATAGTGGAATGGCAATCCATGGTAGCCAACCTTCATTGTGGAGACGGCACTCGATGATGATGATGATGATGATGATACGTGCTCATTCATTTCCTTTCACGCCCAAGTGTCCAGGAATTTAAATGAAATACATACCGTCAGTCCTGAGTGTTTTTTTGGTGACATCAACCATTGTCTTTGAGCCCAGCCCTCTTTGATTTTTCTGAGCGTGCTTATAGTGTTACTCAGAAAACATTTAAAACGAGGTCAAATCTTTAATATACTGCAGGTTTTGATATCTAAATTATTACATTCTGAGTATACGTGTGGAAAAACGTAAAAACTATCACATTAATCTTCACTCTTCACTAAAATTTAAGTCACTCTTGTTCCAATAGAAAGGAGGTTGCTATATTTGAAAAGCCTGTGAATATTTCTTCGTTATCCTAATTTTCTGTAAAATATCCGGTTAATTTTTTCACCAAATACAAATGAAAAATATTATGTATAAGTGAAATGGTGTACGCAGAAGATGAAGTATAACTGAAGTTATGAAAGTTGTACTTCACTTTAGCTAGTCCTTTTACTGATTCCTCAAGAAAAAAATTCTTCTCCTTAGACCACTTCTTTGAAATTAAATAGCATAATCTTTCCAGAATCCATGTTAGCATTGTGGAAAGGAATGTCATAAAAGAACTATGCTGTTTTCTGGACCTAAGAATGTCACTCAACACTTTATGAGGTTCTGAGCCCGTTTTTCATGGAAATGTGCTGACTTACTTTCCTCATTCTTATATATAGCTGTCAATGAGCCAACTTACTTTCCTCATTCTTATATATAGCTGTCAATGTGCGGACTTACTTTCCTTATTCTTATATATAGCTGTCAATGAGCTGACTTACTTTCCTCATTCTTATATATAGCTGTCAATGAGCTGACTTACTTTCCTCATTCTTATATATAGCTGTCAATGTGCTGACTTACTTTCCTTATTCTTATATATAGCTGTCAATGAGCTGATTTACTTTCCTCATTCTTATATATAGCTGTCAATGAGCTGACTTACTTTCCTAATTCTTATATATAGCTGTCAATGTGCTGACTTACTTTCCTAATTCTTGGGCCTGGTATCACTGCAAACGAATTAAAATCCATAATTGCTCAACCGCCCGTGCCAGCGTAATCATCCGAATTAATATCTCGTCATCCAAACAAAGAAAGGTAACTGTAGTCCCCAATGTAGCAATCTCAGCACACGCCAAAAGGCATAAGGCGAAACCGCGCAAAAAGTGAACAGAGCCAACTGTTCCTTGTCATACGATATCATCATTCATCATAAACAATTGGAATATCGAAACATGATCAAAACTGATGAGACACACGGCTCACGGTGTGCACAGAGCACTTAACTCAGTAGCTCCTGCAACAAGCCGGATTTGGAATATGAGGAAACTTCCACAAGGAACACTTTTCATACGTAGCCTTTAATGGTTCCTGCCACCTATCCAACATATACTGGAAGTTCTGAAAGTATTTGAGCATAATACTTTCTAATCGATGGAAGCCCTTCAGTTAAAATGTTAATGAAATGAAAGAGTTGCATATAACCATTTCTGATGCAGGCAACACTTCCTGTATTGACTGGGTTGAGGAATAATCTAATGAGAGCTAGAACATGTTTTTATTATTTACAAAATTGATAAATTAAGAACCACAGGGGAAAAAATTAAGTTTCAATTTGATATTTTTACAAATTGGGCAGCAATTTGTTTGAACAATGTTATTGTTATCATATTTTCATTGTTATTGCATCAGTCAATTATTTTTAAAAAATAGTAAACAGCCCCGTCACACCACATAATATGTAGGGAATATGGTGTTAGTGGCCATTTAAAAAAAAAATATATATCTTCGGCACATTATTATTGTGGTAATGTTGGGGGTGTTACACCTGTGATTCCTCACTTTTATCTAGAAAAAAGATTCTGGTACCAAAGCCGGGTGAATCTGGAAGCTATTGATCATGATCGAACCCTACCTCTCCTCCTTAGTTGCCCAGTTCACTAACTACTGATTTATCGTGGCCCCTGATGGTCATTTATGGCTTAATATAAATCTTACTTTTTACTGCTATTCTTCATTTTAAAATGTTTGTAAAGAATATATGCTTGTTTCTCTTCTCCAGGTGGAAATGGATACATTAATGATTATCCAACAGGCCGCCTGCTTCGAGATGCCAAATTGTATGAAATAGGAGCAGGAACAAGTGAAATTAGAAGAATTGTTATAGCAAAAGCCATAAATGCTTTTTACCGGTAGACTTTTATCTTTTAGAACAAATGACGGCACACGGATTGTGTGTGGGCATTGAATATTCAGATATAAAAATCAGTAGAATTTTGTAAATACTTGGAATCTCTAAAACAACTATGAGGAAACATTTAGTAATATACGATAGCCAACACAAGCTGATTTGGCCTGGAGATTTTATACTTAAATGAAAAGCAATGATATTACTTTTATATACTCTAATCAGTTATCATGACTTTTTAGATGATCAAAGTTTAATAAATGAAAATGAAGATAAGCTGCAACACAACACTAACACATTCCATTAGACTTATGGAAGGCACAGTATAAAAACAAGCACATTCAAGACAGAAACTATGAATATAAGTTGGAAAATAAGATAAGAAAAGATAAGATAAATAGTGAAAGTAAGTTGATCATCAGGCCCATTAATGTCAACCAGACTTAAGTAGGTCCCATAATAATTGTGCACCCCTTCCTCATCAGGTGGATCTCTGCAGCACTGTTTCAGAGGAAGGTGATACTCAGATGTGGAAGTTGGTCTTCAGAGCCAACATCCATCTGTCCAGGGCTGCCACAAGGCTCACCATTGTCACCAGTTCTATTTAACGTGTACACAATAACGATCACGGAACAACAGCTGGATGGGAGGGGAAGAACTATGACTTTTGCTGATGAGATTCTGGTATATCGACAGGGAAGAGACAGCCGGGGAATCGCCTCCACAATGCAAGACGAACTCGATCACATTTCTTCCTGGTGTGGGGTTTCAGGTGCCTTGGTTAATCCTAATAAAGCATCAGTTTCATGGTTCTCCCTTAACAATCATATTGTTAATACGACCACACCAGTAGTACGAATGGGAGCTGATGAGGTGACCAGGGACAAGTTGATGACATACCTCGGAGTTAAGTTTGATCGCAGCCTATGTTTTCAGGACCATGTCAACCATGTGATAACAAAATTCCGCAAAGGATTATCCACCTTGAAGGTCATGGCAGCTGCCAACATTGAGCAGAGGCTACTTACTCTTCTGTTCCAGGGATTAGTCCTCGCACCAATCGAGTATGCCCTGGCAATTCTTACTGTCAGTACGACTCAAATTGATAGGCTGGAGAAAATACAAAATGAAGCCATGCGCATTATCCTGGGATGTACGAGGGACACTCCCTGTGTAGCAATGAGGTATCTTCTTGACTTTCCAACCATGACAGAATCAAGATCTAGAGAGCACGAACATACCCGAAGATTAGTACAAATAAAGAGCATCCATTGCACCACGTGCTCAACACAGGGAAAGGTGCCAGGCTAAAGAGGCAAATTGTGGGTGGGCCGAGCAGAAGATGTCATCAAACAAGTCTGTGGGCTTACCAATATCAGCGTTGGTGAGGAGTGGATACCGGTGCCTACTTCATTCAAGGGGACTTTCTCGTGTATTGTCACACTCGACAGGAAAAGTAGGGAACAGAACCCGGTCGTGGTTAATGCTGAGGTCAACGGTCTTATCTGCAATAACACCAATGAGAAGATGCAGTCAAATACAGACGGATTTGTAAGATGACACCAAAGAAGTGCATGGGCATTTACAGCACGCTCGACAGGCAGAATAGTCAAAGAAGACAGTGGTGCATACGTCCTGACCACGAGTAGCATGACAATGGAGGTGATGGCAGTGACCAAGGCATTCAAATGGTTAGAGTCACAAGACTACACCCATGCATGTATACTGAGTGATTCTATGAGCATGATTAAAAAAGTGGAGGCGGGCTCTGTACGCATGCAATGGGTAGAGTCATTGCTGAAGTCCAAAATATGTAAGGTCACCTTTGTCTATGTCCCTGGACATGCGGGAGTACGGGGAAATGAAAGTGCGGACAGGTTGGCTAGCTGCGCTGTCATTGAGGACGGGCAACCAATGGATCGGGCGGACATCATCAATGCCCTCCGAGATGTGGGAAGAGCACAGGACTTCGACAAACACAGATCCACGTCACTTCTTTGAATGATGGAAATGGGAGTTAAGATGGGCACAGCCAGAAATGAGAAACTTAGTGGCCGTGTAAGAAGACTTATCAACCAACATAGAACTGGAGTCGTCAGTCGCTGGACACTGCGGGACTTGCTGAGGAGGGGATCTGAGCACCTATAGACATGCTTGGAGTGCAATGATGATGACCCGCAAAAAACTCAATAACTCAATATTTTTCTTATTTTGTCCTTGACCACAAATGGACAGAGCAGTTATTGATCAACATGTCTATAATTATTTTTTCTTCATATACACCATTTTTAGTGGATTGCAACTGGTCATGAAGAAAGAAACATTTATCTTTTATCATGAAATGCAGTGCACTCAACAATATAGTGGTCAACGGTTTTATGAGATTTTGTGCATTTTGTTACTTTTGGCTAAATTTGTGGACACTAGAATAATCAGAATAACAACTGCCATTTCAATGAAATATGTTAGTTGCATGACAGGAAACAGTCTGAGAGATAAGATCAGAAGTAAAGGGTTCAGGTATACCTAAGAACAGATAAAATGGTTTGATCATGCGATGAATCAAAAAAGAACTAAATGTGGTAAAAGTCATCTACAAACAGAAAGATATTAGATCAAAGAGCTTACCATCATGAAAGATGGATTGATGGAATATTAGACATACTAGAAAGCATAATAGTAGGAGAAGTCAACCTGAGACCCAAGATCTTAAATTTTATCTTTTCTTGTCGCAGAAAGGCATGAAATGGAGACTGAGTGTGGTTGGTTTCTGCCCTTTCTCTTCTGTGGTAATAGATTCTCTTTTGTTTATATTTTAAGTGTGTTCTGTACTGATCCCTCTTCTGATGCACCTTAATGCTTCTTTTCTTTTGATATACCTGTAATCATGTCATCCAATGATATAGTGGGTGTGGCAGATAACTTGTCATACTCCAAACTAGGAGATCGCAAGTTTGAATCATGGTAGGATCCAAAATGTTTCTCTGTTGTAAGTGAAATAAAAACTCAGGCCCGAGAACCTCGTGGCGACTGCACTAAATAAGCAGCCTTTATTCTTCGGCTCTATAAGCCTTTCCTTTCCCCACCCCCAGCAGACCTCTGAAATGGAATAATACCATAAAGATAGTTTTTTTTTCTTCTTTTGTCTGATATTTGTCATGGTTCTTCTAGTCAGTCATATTTCTTCTAATCAGTCATGTATCTTGTATTTGTTTTTTTTGTTTTTTTAAAAAGTCATTCTATTGAAATAGAAAGGCTGGTGAATAATATATTGTTTGATGCTAGCATTAACTGTTATTGTTACTGTATAATTATGTCCAAGTTTATCATCTTTTGTGCCT
Source organism: Megaustenia siamemsis (assembly GCA_032433765.1). Lineage (NCBI taxonomy): Eukaryota > Metazoa > Mollusca > Gastropoda > Stylommatophora > Ariophantidae > Megaustenia > Megaustenia siamemsis. Next base: position 60,431,663 of record JAVIAB010000117.1, read on the forward strand.
TGTGACATGTTACGGGACTACTTCTACCTTTGTGTGTAACAAAGTGAACAGTGTTTAATTTGCTATTACTTAAATCACTCAGAAAATATTAAACCACATTTGAATGTCATTTGTGTCATAGACTGTTATTGTATGTCAGTTGACAGTATAGTGTCATTTATAAGCTGTTATTGTATGTCAATTGACAGTATAGTGTCATTTATAAGCTGTTATTGTATGTTAGTTGACAGTATAGTTTCACTTATAAGCTGTTATTGTATGTCAATTGACAGTATAGTGTCATTTATAAGCTGTTATTGTATGTTAGTTGACAGTATAGTGTCACTTATAAGCTGTTATTGTATGTCAGTTGACAGTATAGTGTCACTTATAAACTGTTATTGTATGTCAGTTGACAGTTATAAGCTGTTATTGTATGTTAGTTGACAGTATAGTGTCACTTATAAGCTGTTATTGTATGCTAGTTGACAGTATAGTGTCACTTATAAGCTGTTATTGTATGTTAGTTGACAGTATCAGAACATTACCTTCCAGATATTCATTTATTGAATATAGGGCATTTTGGCATGATGCTACCACATCCATTGGACAGATAGCTATGAAATAAATAAAGGCCAACCAATCAATCAAAACTGTTTGGACCCCTTATTGGAGCACAGGTCACAGACAATGTCTCTCCATTCATCCTTATTCTTGGACATTTTCCCTATTTCTTTCCAGTTTAGACCAGCATTCTTGGCTTCTCTTCTCCATGCATTCCTATATGAATCTATCTATCTATCTATCTATTGTCCTTTCGAGCCGAAAGACGGCACATAGGGCAGAACCACAATCTCAAAAACATAAACCTTGCGTGCCAAAATGGCACATATTGCAGAGATCACTGCTCTAAAAGCTATGGCTCTGTTTCCATAACAGTACTTTTTACAATGACAGCTTGTCAAGCCATCGATAACCTCCTTAGTCGCCTCTTACGACATGCTTGGAAGGTCACAGTGTCACTATTCTTTACCTATATGAATACTAACATAATATTACCTATATATCATGAGGTGACATACATGTATCTTTACATGTATGTATACAGTATCTACTAAAATTATCTTCAATATATGAAGGTAAGGCAAGTAAATTAGTTCTATTCTATCCTGTTTATAGAATCAGCTTCACTGCAGTTGGAGCAACCCCATATCTGCTCCACTGCCTTCTTAGTAATTCTTGAAGCATAAGCAGACTGATCGTTCCTGTAAGGTGTTAATTATAGATACTCCTGCTTTGGACTTCCAGTCAATGTGGCAGATAGGCGACATGTACCATTGAGGTACTGTCTGAAAGGTGTTCCTTGTTGCAGTTTCCTCTTGTCCGGCTTGCTGCCAGAGCTACTGAGTTTAGTGCTCTGTGCACACAGTGAGCTGTGTTTTTCATCCAGATGGTGTTTCTATATTCAGATTGCTTGCGATGAATGATGATATTGTGTGACGAAGGACAGTTCAGCTGCGTTCCCTTTTGGTGCTGCTTGGCTCTCTCTCCATTCTCATACTGGACACCGTAATGCTACACTTGCCAGATTCCCTAGCCACTTCTTTGCCTTGTTGGGACACCACAAAACCCCAGTCTTGCGTTGTCTGCAGGATACAGAACCATCTGTGTAGATGATCAGATCCTGAGGTGATGACACTTTTTCGATGGATCTCTTATTACGACTCCAGTAGCTTCATAAATAAGCCCAATTGCGACACTCCCTTCAGAGCTAATGATTACTTCTTTGCTTAACCTCTTCTTCTCCACTGTTACTTCTATCTAATCCTTGCCAGCCCTAATGTCATTCAGATCACATAATCTCTCTATGGAGTCCTCTGCCTCGGCCATCAATGATTTTCCACTGTTGAGGTGACTGCCCTTCGTCGCTCTCAATTCTGAATGCAAGGAATGATTTATGTTCTTTACCATTTCAAATAAGCCCGGATCTGATTAGATCTATGTCGATCTGGTAAATGAAGTAATTGCCTCATTGAACGGCAAGAACTGTCCGCAGGACCTCATTCTGAACCCTTTCCAACCTTATGATCTGAATTGACGAAAGCGTGAGCATATCCGATCCATAATCCAGTACTGAGAGCACCACAGCCTGCATGGACAAGAATAGTAACGATTGCTGGTGGTTTGTCCTGGCCATGATTTTGATCTCATTTCTCCTTGCTTTTTGAATAACATTGCTCACATGTTGATTGAAAGAAAGGGACATATCAAATGCTATTCCCAAATACTTAATAGTCGGATTCCGCATGATGGTTACACCATAGCAGGGAATGGGCAAATAAATGCAGTGCAGCGGTAAAGCTGGTAGCAAAGAGCCAGTAGTGGGGTGTAGCGTACACTTCTACAAGGTATGGTGACAGCTTTACAAAAAAGGAACACAACAAAATACTGACGTTTCGACCTACATGTGGCCTGCTTCAGAAAAAGAGAACAATGACAACAGACAATGAAATACAGATAGCTACTACTACTACTACATCTAGGATGACTGGGACAGGTAAGTTACGGAGAGGTGGACAGAGTGATAAGAGATGTGCTACATAAAGAGTAAAGAACCCTCGTCACGCCAAGTGGCGTATAGGGAATATGGTGTTAGTGACCATAAATTTTACAGACCTTCAGCACATGATATTTGGGGTAATGTGGTCGGTATTACGCCCGTGCCGCTTTACTTTCCCAGAAAAAATTTGGTACCCATTTAAAGCTGGGTGAACCCGGAAGCCGTCAGTTGGGATCAAACCCTACCTCTTGTCCTTTGTAGTCTAGTTCACTAACCACTGAGCTGTCGCGGCTCTCGATGTGCTACATGTTAGAGGATATAATTGGCTATCCTCCAATATGTAGCACATCTCTCTCTTGTTTCATCATTTCATCTCTGACCACCTCTCCTTAACTTTCCCAGTCATCCTAGATGTAGTTTGTAGCTATCTGTGTTTCATCGTCTGTTGTCATTGTTCTCGTCTTCTGAAGAAGGCCGCATGTAGTCCGAGACGTCAGTATTTTGTTGTGTTCCTTTCTTGTAAAGCTGTCACCATACCTTGTAGGAGTGTACGTTTACACCCCTCTACTGGCTCCTTGCACCATAGCAGTTTATGACTGAAGGGTCTCTTCAACTATTCTGTTGTTTGTCGAACACCACATTACAGAAGCCTTGTTTGGGTTAGTGAGTAAAAAAAAGTAAAAGTACCCCCGTCACGCCAAGTGGCGTATAGGGAATATGGTGTTAGTGACCATACATTTTACAGACCTTCGGCACATTTTTTTGGGGTAATGTGGTCGGTATTACGCCCGTGCCGCTTTACTTTCCCAGAAAAAAATCCGGTACCCATTAAAGGCTGGGTGAACCAGGAAGCCGTCGGTTGGGATCGAACCCTACCTCTTGTGGTTAGTGAGTGCATTGTAGTTATTGCACCTAGAGATTATCTGATCCACGCTTTCCTGTAACTGCCTAGCCATTTCTGCTCTACCGCGACCCTGTACATACGTCATAATGTGATCTGCAAAGGCGTGAGTTCTACCCGGTTCGACACAATTCAGTTGCGCTCCGGTCAATATGGTGGATAGGCGGCAGGAGCCATTAAAGGCTATGTCTGAAAAGTGTTCATTGTTGCAGTTTCCTCATACTCCAAGTCCGGCTTGTTGCAGGAGCTACTGAGTTAAGTGCTGTGTGCACACTGTTAGCTGTGCGTTTCATCTGTTTTGATCGTGTTTCGATATTCCGATTGTTTACGATGAATGATGATATCGTATGACGGAAAACATATGGCTGTGTTCACTTTCTGTGCGGTTTCGCCTTATGTCTTTTGGCTTGTGCTGAGACTGCTATGATGGGGACTACAGCTACCTTTCTTTGTTTGGGAGATGAAATAGTCCATCTATCTTTCGTTCGCCTGAAGTAATGTCTATATCTGCAGTGTCGTTTCCTGTAAAAATTTCACTGTCTTTTGTAGTTCTTGCAGTGACCCTTATAGTTTTGTCTGGATGATTCCACTGGCACGGGCGGTTGAGCAATTATGGATTTTAATTCGCTTGCAGTGATGCCGGAGCCTTACATAACAAATTAGTTGCGCTATCCTGGCAGTGTATATATTGAACAAAACAGGTGATAATGGCGATCCTTGAGGCAACCCCAACGATATATATCTAAGCTCAGATTTCCAGATACTGAAACATAGCGCCACTTTCCTTCGCACCAGCACCGATGCAATCCAGCACACGAGCCGTAAATCAAAGCCTGTATCACTAAGTAGGTGTACTTAAACTATCTTTACCACACATAGTACCATTGCTGGTGTATGTCGGAGGGCAACGATAGAATCAGAGAGATAAAGGCCGCTTGGTCAAGCAGTCGCCACAACGTGTGAGACTCAGGATTTTTATTTCACCCCAAGTAGGTGTACGAGTGTGCCGTGTCATAATCCATTGGATTGTATGTGTTTCTGATCTCACTTGTAGTTCCGTACAAGGTATTTCATTTATCAGGCCTCTGAGAAAGTGGTGTTGCACTGATATTGGTGGTTTTTAAAAAGTCACACATGTGATATTCTACTATATCATGTGGGTGTTCTTTAGAGTGGATATGCTGCAGTATAGTTTCCTTTGTATTCTGTTGATGTGCTTGTTGAGCGGTACGTGACGGGTTCTCCGTCTTAAAATGTTGTTTTGGTCTCTTTTTTTTAGGCTGGAAATGTTAAGAGACAACAAAAGAATTTCAAAACAGTCTCTTATATGAGAAAGATCGAACAAAAGAATTTCAAAACAGTCTCTTATTTGAGAAACCTCGAACAAAAGAATTTCAAAACAGTGTCTTATTTGAGAAACCTCGAACAAAAGAATTTCAAAACAGTCTCTTATTTGAGAAACCTCGAACAAAAGAATTTCAAAACAGTCTCTTATTTGAGAAACCTCGAACAAAAGAATTTCAAAACAGTCTCTTATTTGAGAAACCTTGAACAAAAGAATTTCAAAAGTCTCTTATTTGTGAAAGATCGAACAAAAGAATTTCAAAACAGTCTCTTATTTGAGAAACCTCGAACAAAAGAATTTCAAAACAGTCTCTTATATGTGAAAGATCGAACAAAAGAATTTCAAAACAGTCTCTTATTTGAGAAACCTCGAACAAGAGAATTTCAAAACAGTCTCTTATGTGAGAAACCTCGAACAAAATAATTTCAAAACAGTCTCTTATTTGAGAAACCTCGATCAAAAGAATTTCAAAACAGTCTCTTATAAACATCAGGAAACAAAAATAAGAGGAAAACCTAGAGAGACACTGAAAAGAACACTGATAAGGGAAGCAAAGTTGGCAGGCAGAGATTCATCTGATAAGATCGAACATCTTGCCCAGAACTGAGATTGATGGCGAAAACTCGTGAGCCCTTTGTGACGTCTAGTCAAACTGGAAGGATCCAGAATGTTGTCATGGTAGTTTGGCTTTGACATATATATAAAAATAAAAGATCTCTCCCAGTCTTTACCATGCCCATCCATTGAAGACAAATAAAAATTAATTAATATTATTGTGGATAGCTTATGGCTTGCGCCAGGATCGGTGAACCAAAACCATCCAGACCCTGCTCCACCTCTCCGCGGTGCTTCCAGTATCAGACTAACCTGTCAAGTCTGGCCAAGCGAGCAGGGATCGAAGAGGGAAGACAACCCGGTACTCAAAAATGTCGTGCTGAAGTTGGATGTGTTGGGCCGAAAGGAGCAAATATAACAGTTATACTGCAAACCACAACACAACGTAGACATGTCCACTTAACGTCCTTTTAAGGGCGGATGACGAAGAGGAATTCTACAGTCTAGGAATACTCTAGAATACTTTAGTCATCGGGCGAACGCAAGCAAGCATATTATTGTGGAGGGGAAACTAATAGGACAATACAGATGCACAATTTGTTCCCGAGTTGTGTTTGTAGCCCTATGCTATAGTCATGAGTACGCATGCATGAAAGACATTGCTAATGATAGCTATCTTTTTAGATAACCTAGTTGGCCGTGTGCTCTAGCGTTTGTTTTCTCGTGGCAAGGCGCTGTGCTGAGGAGCACAGGTTCGATCCTGTTTCAGCCCATCTGTTCTTTGTTTTTTTTTCTCTTTCTGTTGTTGATTATTTGTGATCTTTTTCCCGAGTGATGTAAACATACCTCTTCCTCTGAAATGATTCATCCATCCTTTGAACCACTGTTCTCTACTGTTGGAGTTTATGAATTGTTTGACAGTGCTTAGTCAATGTATACCATACAGCTTTGTTTATAGTAGGTCACTTTAGGTCAAAGAATTATTCTTATTTGGCCAAATATGGGCACACGACTCCCTATATGACCTGACTAAACAGTGTGTCATAACTGATTGCTTACATTGGGATCAGTGAATCATAATTGAATAAGAACATACCTATTTCATCGCTTAGTTGACCTGTAAATAGATTTAATGTATCTAGTAAAGCAAGTAATGATCGAGAGATAAGACAACCTGCTACCAAAAAATAGCGTTTGACTTTTCGTGGCAAGGCGCTGTGCCACTGAGTACGGGTTCTATCCTGCTTTGGTCCATATATTGTTCTTTGTTGTTTTTTTCTGTTGTTGATTATTTGTCTTTTTTTTCTGACTGCTGTAAACATACCTCTTCCTCTGGATTGATTCGCTAATTATCGCCTCGGAAGTTTCCCTCTATAATAAAATTAAATTATTATTATTTGTCTCCCCTCCCAAAAAATAGCATGCGGAAGTCAAGTGCTTTGGTTGAAAGAAGCAGAAAGTTAGCTCTATTCTCAAGCCGAAGACCACATAAGGCAGAGATAGGAGGGAAACAAAATGTACAACTCGTTGCTGCTGTACTCCAACTGTGGTCAGACTTTGTACAGGACATGTAGTGTACCTCTTTACTTATTCTTGGTGGACTATTAACCTCAGCAAGCAACAACACAGTCCATTTATGCCTCATTAAAAAAAAATTAAATCCATTCATCTCTCTGTCCACCCTTCCATCTGTCTGTCAGTCTATCTATCTATTGCTCTTTCGCGCCGAACATGACACATAGAGCAGAGATTAAAAACTTCATGTCCGACGATCTTTGCTGCTAATTATCTGAGCTTGTACAGGACCCAGAGTGTATCTCGCCACACCTTCCTGTTCTTGGCGTGCTTCTCTATCTCAGCAAGGGAACCGATGCCCGTCGTTATTGCCTCTCATATCAGTGTTCTTATTGTTTCACAAAGTAGACCTCCTTTTTCTCTTGCCACCACCCTCCTCCCCCAGGCGACTTTTTTGGGCGACTCTCTTGCAATCTCTTCTTATCACATGAAGCACATATGCCCACCATATTTTCTTGATCACAGATGATATTGTTGGGTGCATTTTTTTCTCCACATAAACTTTCTTCTGATAGATGTTCTGTTCTGTCCATCATCATGCGGGATAGGTAAGGCCGAAATTAAAATGCACAATATATCATCACAGCTTGCCTTGAATGTGTGGTTTCGAGAAAACTGAAGTGAGGAAGTAACAATGCACTCCCCGAGAGTTGGAAGTCGTTAGCGATCATCGTCTGTGCCAGTGATTATTTGTGAGGACCTCCACGTTTACGAGATACAGCGAAGACGATGGCGCTGGATGGGACACACACTACGGAAGCCAACTGAGAGTATTACACAACAGGCCCTTTTTTGGAATCCCCAGGGGAAAAGACAAACAGGAAGACCAAAGAATTCTTGGAGAAGACAGATAGAATCAGAGATGAAGATGATGGGGAAGACATGGAATGATCTTAAAAGAACGGCAAGAAACAGAACGACTTGGACGGTGTTTGTTGAAGACCTATGCTCCACAAGGAGCTGAAAGGTAGAAGATGAAGACCTCCACGTTTGTTACTTTGTCCTTCCAGGTGATACCAAGAATACGGCGCAGATGTCGCATATGGAATGCATTTAGCCTTCTCTCCTGCTTTGTATTATCCAGGATTCGCCGCCATACAGACGGATACTAATGATTGTAAACTACGGACTTTGTTTTAATTGCCAGTTTGCTGTTTTGCAAAACACGCATAGAAATAGGGGCGATAGTGATAGCAGCTTTACCAATGCGTGGGTCAATTTCTGTGTCTTAAGATAGTTTGTCGTTGATGATAGAACCCAGGTGGTTATACTGCTGCACGACATCAAGTTTGTTGTTGCCGATAAAGATGGCAGGTGTTGCTTCAACGTCCTGACCGAGTATATTAGTTTTCAGCAAACTTATTGTTAGACCGAAGTCTCTGCAGCACGTGAAAAACAATGTATCATGCTCTAGAGTTCTTCTTGACTTTGCAGCGTCAGTGACAAGCGCAGCGTCGTCAGCAAATAGTAGGTTTCTAATAGTGATATGTCTGATTTTGGACCTTGCCTTTAGTCTTGCGAGATTGAGCAACCGACCATCAGATCTAGTAAGAAGAGAGACTCCTTCGTTCGCATTTGAGAATGCATGTTTCAAAGTACGAGTAGTAAGAGAAAGTATGAGTAGGAAGAGAACAATTCGCTTTTAAAAAAAATTCCTCTCTATCTTTCTTTCACTAATTCTAACATTCTCTCCCAAACCAGTGGCAACATGAATATACGAAATCCCTTCCCAAAGGGAAACACGCCTACGCCCCCTAATCATCATGCTGTGCCGTCTCGTCTCTGCAACAAAAGTTGGCGACTGGGGAATGTAATTTTATACAGTCACTTGCCTAGATTGTACACTATATTACTAATTTCTAAATCCTTCTCTTGATGCTATCAGTCCAAGAAATCGTTGTCATCCTTTTAAAGAAAAAAATTTGGCGCTGTGCTTTTCATTTTTCTTCCAATGAATACCCTAAATTTATGCAGAATAAGAGTGGCTTCCCATGACATGAGATTTGTCAGCCGAGAAGATGGCGACTTATCTGAACACAGAAGTCGTCAAATATTTGTGCACCTGTGACAAGAAGTTTGCGATTTGCCGATTATACATATGCAAGCATTGCCAGAAGTTGAGATGTATCGACTGCGTGCAACAAGAGGTATTAGCTACATAATCGCTTTTGTTCTAGATTTGTATCTCTATATTGAGAAGTTCTTTTCAATTTTCAGCGCGACCGAGTGGATCCGGAATTTTGTGATTCATCGTCTGTCGTCTGCTTTACTTCCTACACACACGACACACATTACTGACTTCATTACTTAAGCAACACAGTTTCAATTACACTAGTTACAGATTTATTGATTAATTTTCGGATCTAATGTATTCTTCTACTTGCAAACACATAAGAGTGAAACCTTTTCATGAAATTATTTTCGGTAATTTCCTAGTTTGATCAGATATGAGATATAGTATTTCAGTTTGGAAGAGTGATGTCCCCTAAAATATGTCTGCCAAAATACAGTGGTTCTACGCATTCTTGGCGTTGGGGTCATTACGGCGATTGGTAATCAACCGCACAATTCCCTTCGATCAGAAGATCATAATTAGGCCGAGTGGCGTCGTTTTTGTCACGCGTTATAATATATTTATAAATATTTAACACTAAAGCTAAACCTAACCCCTGGACCCAACGCCCAATCAACAGATACTCCGAAATGATTACATGCCAGCGTAATGACCCAACGCCAAGAATGCCAAGAACCACTGTATTTTGGCAGACATATTTTAGGGGACATCACTCTTCCAAACTGAAAGACTATATCTGATCAAACTAGGAAATTACCTTATTTTCAAATATTTGACATTTGTACATCGTAATTAGAAAAATAAATCATAAATTAAATGAACGATAATTATAATAAAATATAAAATAAAATAAATAGTTAAATAGTAATTATATAATAATATTATTTACTATACACATACATATACTAATGGGTACCGGATTTTTTTCTGGTAAAGTAAAGCGGCATGGGCGTAATACCGACAACATTACCCCAAAAATCATGTGTCATGTGCTGAAGGTCTGTAAAATGTATGGTCATTAACACCCTATTCCCTATCCTACTATACGATACGCCACTTGGCATGCAAAGGGGTACTTTACTTACTTTTTACTATAATAATATAATATATCACTACTTTAACTGTCTTTAAAAATTACTTAAACCTAATCTTAACAGTAACTCAAATCACTGTATAGTATATAACTGTTAATAATGCATTATTTATTTTATTAATTATAAATTATTATTATATTAATTATAAATTATTATTATATTAATTATAAATTATTATTATATTAATTATAAATTATTATTATATTAATTATAAATTATAATAATAATAAATACAAATATGGATGCTTACCTTTTTACTGTTCATTGTGCTCATGTTGTACATACCAAGTAAATAAAATAGTTCAATAATTTGCTATAATTACTAATAATGACATTTATGTTATGACACACAATAAAAAATAAATTTCAACTTAACAACAATACACAAATGCAAAATATTTGTTCTTCACATTTTAGATAGAAGTTTCATTAACTCTTTCTGTACTAGCTTAAAATCCATGTTTTTACAAACAATTAAAAAAAAAAAATAGGGCATGAGTGCATTTCTTAATATCATAACAATTGTTTAACCTCAAACATTACTACAATGTATTTTATCTAAAAATTTGTAGAATTGAATTAATGTATTATAAAATGTATTTACAAATGTATTTTTTCAAGAAAGTTGCCAAAATTAACTGAAGAATCTGATAAATCAAATTGAAAAAGCATAAAAGAAAAACTGAACTTGAAATAATATTTACAGGTTTATGAGCTTCAGTAACACCATAAATGTTATTTATTGTAAAATTTATTCATTTTTACACGGAATTGTAAAGTTTCAAATGTTTACACTTAAAAATAAAATGTCTGCGATTTTAATAAAATTTGAATGATTATACGTCAATTTCAGGGGAAAAAAAAACAAAATCACAGTCCACACCATTATGTCACAATATTTATTTTTAATCCACATTTGACAGTGATGAGTAAATACATAAAAATGTGTACAATTAAATGAACCACTTACTTACAAAAGTATTTATAATAATAATTTTGCTAGAAAAGTGAAATAAAAAAAATAACATGATTGACCTGCTATTTCTAGAGCTAGAAGAAGAAATGGGCAAAACCCTCGTACCTCCTGTGCCAATATATGTTCCAATGATCAATATTATCACTCAATGAAACATCTGAATCTGCCAAACTTCCATCCATGTGGTGGATAAATATAACTTCTACATTTTTTTGCAGTAATCCATGATTTAATTAATTGTGTGACATGTTCGGTTGTAAATTGTTCTTTACGTTTATAAGGAAACTCTTTTCTTATCAGTGAAAATTTAGTCACTACAGGATTTAAATTGATTAAAAACACAATGAAACCTGCTTCTAATAACACAGGAATTGAATGAGTTAAAAACATAAATATCCAGAATAGACTTTAGAAAAGCTGGACTGGATTAAATATGAAAAAATTCTATTTAACCTTAGATTATGATGCCGTGCTAAAAATTACTACATCAGAACACAAATTCTTCCAAATTTGATAGTGTGCAGTGTTCATACATTACCCCCTCCATGTGCCTTCATAGTTATTACTTTGGTGACCCTTGAGTGTTTAATTTGTTTCTATTGATGTAGGATTTTATTTTTTTTCTATTTTGTGAGATAATGTCCTATAATAATGAAAACAATTTGCCAAATTTCAACAAATTGGTCATTTTTCTTTTTTTCTTTTTCCTCTGTGACCAGGGAAATTTCCTTATTTGCTGGCGACATCAAACAACCCTTTATTTCTTGGGAAACCAAATGAATAAAACTTTGAGGTAGCTGAACAAACTGACGAAATTACGGCGACTGTTTGAATAGACAAATAACACATCCAGTCCAAGTAGTCAATTTTGGGTCATAAATCAACCTGAGACAGGAAATCCAAGTTCTCAGTGTGTCTAATTAGTAAACACAGTTGTGTGTCAAAAGTTCAAAGAAAATACTATTTTAGTGCTCCTAATGTTACAATTAAGTGGTAGTAATTTGTTACATGTATGATGGTTACACATGTGCAGTTCGAACAGAGGAAGGACTGAGCGAATGTTTCCCAATAGAAACTGGGGTTAAACAAGGATGTATTTTATCGCCCTTGTTATTTGGAATTGTTATGGACTTCATAATGAAGAAATGCTGCACTGGTAATAAAGGCATCGAATGGATACAAGGAGACCATTTGGAGGACCTGGACTTTGCTGATGACATAGTTCTCATCAGCAATCAGATAAAAACGATGCAGGAAAACACAAATGAACTATCATCAATAGCCAGCAAAATTGGGCTTGAGGTCAATCATGAAAAGACTAAAGTCATGAAAAGTTTAATTCCAACAAGTGACAAAATATACATGGAAAACAAACCAGTAGAAGAGATCGATCACTTCATCTATCTTGGAAGTCACATTGATCGAGAAGGGGATACGAGCAAAGAAATTAGAATCAGACTGGCTAAAGCAGCAATGTCTTTCAGAAGCCTTGAAAGTTGTGGAAATCAAAACTCATTAGCACAAACACAAAACTTAGGCTATTCAAATCAAATGTACTATCAACCCTTACGTATGCGTGTGAAAGCTGGAAAACAACAAGAGATATAGAAACAAAGTTGAACGCATTCGAAAATAAATGTATAAGGAAAATACTGGTATAGAATGGAACGAATTCAAAACAAACGAGGAAATTAGAGAAATCGCCAATCAACCACTAATATCTTCAGTAATAAAGAAAAGACGATGGTCATACGTTGGACATGTGATGAGAAGAGATAATAATCGAATAGCAAAGCAAGCCCTCATATGGGAAACAACAGGTAAAAGAAAAAGAGGAAGACCCAGGGAGACACTGAGAAGAACATTGATGAGAGAGGCAAGAGCAGCAGGAATCGGCTCCCTCAATGAGATAGAACTGCTTGCACAGAACAGAGACAGATGGCGAGATTTGATAAAATATCTTTAAAAGAAAACTGCTAGAACAAAAATCATATAGGAGAAGGTGTATCTTGGTCTACGCCCTATGGGCCGGTTACGGCTCGAAAGGTCAATAGATAGATAGATAGAATTTGTACTAAGGAATGTAACAAAGCATGTTACAGACAGGTATCAAAATTAATTATTAAACAATGAAAATAGAGACTAAATCTTATTCACCTAGTAATAGAACACCTGGAATTAACGGGTATGCAATTTTCGTCTAATATTAGATGAGATGGATAGAAAGAGTTAATATAAATCTTAGCAACCTTAGCATACAATTTAAGTCCTCGGTTAAATCAAGAATTGCCATATTTCTATTCAAAGAAGCATTTTACATCGTTTGATCAATCATTGACACATCTATTAAACTTATATGTATTCAGGTAATTTTTAACGCAAAATAAAGATTATTTGATCACAAATAAGGTTACCTGCTGTCAGAGTTTTGCTGTACATGATCTACTTTTAAGGTGTGTGTCATTTATTTTCTGTAAGTATGTATTTTTTTATGCTCTTTTCTTTTTTAACCTCCCTAGGGGAAGAGTTACAAGAGCGCTTCAATTTTTTATGTCCTATGCTGTCTCTTTAAATGGTATTAATCTTTATTATCTCTTCTTCAAAGTTTTGTCTTCTTATGATTCTATGATTCTAGATCTTCCCTATTTTACCATTTCCTGAGAGTTCCAGGTGAGATCTTCTCCTCTCATTGGTTTTCATAGTGTGTATCATATCTAACTCTCTGGAAGCTTCAGTAACTTTCACAATTCTTTCCTGTTGCTGATTTTTATTATGAGAATTCTCAAGTAGTAAATGTTTAACAAGGCCTCAAACTTTTTTTTTTTCTATGGATAGCTTCATGGAAAGGTTTTGGTGTCTGGAGTTTTCTCTTGTATGCTCTTTATACCTTTGTCAGGAGCATACATTTGGAAGTGAAGATACATTTAAAATGCTAGATTTATTTTGTATCAGATCATTTGTATATTTATTAGTCTTACTTCATATGGATTCTTGTAATATCTCACAGGTTGACATACCTTATTGTCCAAGCTGTCTGGAGAGCATGCCACCAGCAGAGGCCAAGCTGAAGAAAAACAGGTACAGATGAGAGGATATTTTTGTTGTTCAAAGAGACATAGGTGTTCAATAATACAATAAAATAAAAGATTACATTTATAAACTAGTGTCTGAGGAAGAATCTGAGCACCAGTACAACAAGATCAGGAATGAATACAAGGGAAAGAATAGAAATAGAAGCCATCAAACAAAAGATTATGAGTAGAATTGGAGATGGCTTGGATGCAAAGTAAGAAAACCTGATGGCAACATAGCCAGATAGGCACTGGGCACTGTCATGAACCCACAGGGAAATGGGAAAACAAGGAAGGGCTAAGAATACATAGTGAAGAGAAATTATGAAAATCCTTAAGGGCAATCCTTGAATGGAAGGAAATAGAGAAAATGTTGAAGTATAGGGATGAATGGAGAGACCTTGTCATTGGCCTGTGCTCCTGAAAGGGGCATGATGTGGTATGATTGATTTATGAGTGACAGATAGGGTTACATATATGTGGGGCTTCAGCGAAACTAGCAATATGAAAGATACAAGTACAAATAAATTAACAAAGAGACATGTGGTTTAGCTTTATGGTATAGGATCACAGGATATGATAATAGGAATGGCAAAAAGTAATTTTAATGTCATGAAGAACATACTAACATGAAAACAAATAACACCAGTGCTAAAACTAAGAATAGCAAAATGTTATGTCTTCTCAATATTCCTATATGGTGCAGAAACATGTACATTAGACAAGAAAACAGAACCGAGAATTAAAGCCTTTGAAATGTTGATCTATAGAAGAATAGGTAGAATTGGATGGAAGGAAAAGAAAACAAATGATATCTTAAAATAACTAAAAATAAAAAGAGAACTACTAAACACAATTAGAACAAGACGAATGCGATTTTTGGGGCATGTTAAAAGACACAACAGCCAACTAAAAGTAATCTTGAAAGGGAAAATACAAGGTAAAAGATGCAGAGGCAGACCAAGACTAACATGGACGAGTAACATCTAAAGATGGACAAATCAGCCTATGACAACCTGCACCATTAAAGCAAGAGACAGAGCAGAATGGCTCTCCATGGTAGCCAACCTTCGTTGCGGAGATTGGCACTTGATGATGATGATAAGATGACAAAACCTTGACATAATGAGCTCGTATTTTTTTTCATTGCTCTGTTTTTATGTTTTTTAATGTCACATTTTTTTTTAAAATATGATCCATTGTAGGATTGAATGTTTAGTTTCTTTTTTTTTTTTTATTAAACACATAATTCAAATAAACAAATATGTCTTTGTATGTTTCAGATGTAGTAATTGCTTTGATTGTCCACTCTGTGGACACACCCTTATGACACGTGCCACTAGTCATACTAGTCAAAGCCCTGATGATCCTTCTAAGACTGTTACTAAAAAAATGTACTACATGGCCTGTGGTTTCTGTCGCTGGACAACAAGGGATGTAATGCTGCCAGATCAGAGTGTTGGTGAGTTTGGTATACTTAACCCTAGATTACAACACTATCATTGTGCCACATTTTTACTACATTTTTGTAAAAATTACAAACACTAATTGTTATAGCCGCGATAGCTCAGTGGTTAGTGAACTGGACTACAAAGGACAAGGGGTAGGGTTCGATCCCAACCTACGGCTTCCGGGTTCACCCAGCCTTAAATGGGTACCAGATTTTTCTCTGGGAAAGTAAAGCAGCACGGATGTAATACCGACCACATTACCCCACAAATCATGTGCCGAAGGTCTGTAAAATTTATGGTCACTAACACCATATTCCCTATACACCACTTGGCGTGACAAGGGTACTTTACATTACTTTACTAATTGTTATATTTTGAGTTCAGAAAATAGTATTTTCTTTTTCTCTTTGAACTTTTCCTGCACAGCTATGAGTTTATTCTAGAAGAGACATGGAAATAGGATGTGGTAATCATTTCCTGACTTTAGGTTCGATTTATGGCCTGATATTTGACCGCATCGCGCCATGGCTACCGGAGGTGTTAGTTGTCTACATGTCAACCATCAATGAACAAGACATTCATCTGATTAGAGCCACAAGACTACACCCACGCCTGTATACTGAGTGATTCGATGAGCACGATAGGAAAAGTGGAGGCAGGATCTGTGCGTATGCAATGGGTGAGTTATTGCAGAAGTCAAAAATATGTGAGGTCACCTTTGTCTACATCCCAGGAGATGCAGTAAAGTATAGAGCCCCCGTCATGCTAAGTGGCGTATAGGGAATATGGTTTTAGTGACCATAATTTTTACAGACCTTCGGCACATGATTTTTGGGGTAATGTGGTCGGTATTGCGCCCGTGCCGCTTTACTTTCCCAGAAAAAATCTGGTACCTATTTAAGGCTGGGTGAACCCGGAAGCCGTCTGTCAGGATCGAACCTGGCCTCTTGCAGGACATGCAGGAGTACGGGGAAATGAAAGAGCGGACAGGTTGGCTAGCTGCGCTGTTGCTGAGGACGGTCAACCAATGGATCAGGCGGACATCATCAATGCCCTCAGGGAAGTGGGAAGGACACAGGACTTCAACAACCATGAGTCCACATCACTCCTTCAGATGAAAGAGATGGGAGATAAGATGGACACAGCCAGAAACGAGAAACTTAGTGGGCGTGTTTTATTAATTTAATCTTAATTAAGATTAATTAACCAACACAGAACTGGAGTCGTCAGTCACTGGACACTGCGAGACTTGCAGAGGAGGGGGTCTAAGCACCTATGAACATGTTCGGTGTGCAATGATGATGACCCGCTAATAACTCAATGTCAACCATCAGTCCATCATTCCAGCCATATGTTCGGCTTCCTCTTTGAGTCTTTCACTGTCTATCCTGTGTCACAAAGGTTTATTTGATGTCTCACTGACAGCTGAAGAGATTTTCTGAGAGAAGAACAGAAAGAATTTCTTGAAAATTGGCCAAATTTATTTTAAAAAAAACAGCCACGTTTTTACGACACCATAATTTTTATGAAGCGCACGTCGTGTTTGAAGAAAAAAAGTCCAACATTAAAGGAAACAAATCTAACACTCAGGGGTTACCGGAAGCAATAATTAGGAAGGTGTAGGGAGGAAGAAAAATGTTTGCCAAACTGTTGAATTTCAAGAATTTCTATTTTGAGTTCAAAATTTTAACGCAGGTGTCGTAATCTAGGGTTAAAAAATGTTTTAAAACTAGTACAACATTAACAGTTATATGAAATGACAAGTATTTTTTGGTAACACTATAGGAACACATATGCACAACATGTAGTGGTTAATCAGCAGTAGCGATAACCTTAGCGCACACAATAGCCCAAATATACTCTGTTTATTTTAGAAAATTGTGAAGATCATGAATGCTGATGGGATGGTTTTACTACCTCGCTGTTTAAACATACCATTTATCACCTGAGTAATTCCTTGTGCCATGCTTAGTCCCTAAGTCCTGGATGTTCATTTGGTCATTTGTAAGATTTTCTTATGGTGATCTCTGTCTTCATTCTATATTCTTTGTACATTTGATATTTTCCTACTATGCTTGCTTGTGTTCGCCCGATGACTAAAGTATTCTAGAGTATTTGTAGACTGTAGAATTCCTCTTTATCATCCGTCCTTAAAAGGACGTTAAGTGGACGTGTCTGCGTCGTGTTGTGGTTTGCAGTATAACTGTTATATTTGCTCCTTTCGGCCCAACACATCCGACTTCAGCTCGTTTCCTACTATAAATTCTTTGAAGATTAGCTCTTTGACCTATATGTCCATCTAGGTCAGTAGATTCATATAATTAAGTGGGGGGCTGGGTGATTTAGAGGTAAGACCATCGCTGTGGACAAAAGGTCCCAGGTTCAACTTCCACTTCTACAGGTGGTGGGGAATTTTGTAAAAAATTGAATGTGTGGTTTCTTCGTGACTTTACCTTCCCTAGGTCTCTGGGTAGTGAGATCTTTTGTCTGCCCTTTTGGTTAAGACGAAAAACAGGAGGTCACAATGGTGTTCTGTTAAGCCCCTTTCTGGTTAAAAGTTTAAAGAGTAGACCATATATTGGCTGCTGTCAGGGCACAAAAAAATTGTTAAGCAAAATCTACCTATAACGAAATGGATGAGCCAGGCTGACAGGTGGAGATAATCATTGCTTAGCTGTAAACTAGTGGCACAATGTATCAAAGCCCACTTAACTGGTGAGCACTAAGAAGAGAGGCCAACCCAGAGAGACAATGAGAAGAATGGTCAGAGAGGCAAAGGCAGCAGGAATTGGCTCCCTCAATGAGATTAGGTGCTTGCATGGAACAGACAAATGGCGGGATTTGATAAATGTTTTTTTGCAGGGCTTGAGACTGCTAGAAAGAAAATTTAGAAAAAGAGAAAGAGTATCTGGGTCTATGCCCTATGGCCCTGCCACGCCTCAAAAAGGTCACTAGAGAGATAGATAGACTAATAAGAGAGATATAAGTAAGTAAAGGTTCTCTCCTCTTATTGGGAATATGGTGTTAGTAACCATATTTTTTCAATAGGCCATCAACACATTTTATGAGTGATAAAGTCTGTATCATGCCAGGTAGCCCTACATTCTGAGAAAGAAATATCTGATACCTATTTTCAGAGGTTGAACTCCAAAACTGTGTCAGTCTGTAAAAAAATACTGTCATATCTGGAATTGAACCCAGACTCCTGTTGTCAGCAGCAAGCACACTAATCACTCCTATCTATCTTTATATTGACCTTTTGAGCCTTGGCCGGCCCATAGGGCATAGATCCAGATACTCTTTCTCTTTTACTAACCACTTAGCCACTGTTAATTTGTCATTTAAGTCCGTGAAGATTATTTAAGACACAGCAAAAGGTTACAACTGACAACGGATGAAGGAAAGAACACTTAAAAAACCAGCAAAATACCAAAAAAAAGTAATTTTAGTGCCATGAAAAATATACTAACAACAAAACAAATATCATCAGGGCTGAAACTAAGAATGGCAAAATGTTACATCTTCTCAATATTCCTGTATGGCGCAGAAACATGGACATTAGACAAGAAAACAGAACAGAAAATTGAAGCCTTTGAAATGTGGATTTATAGAAGAATAGGTAGAATTGGATGGAAAGAAAAGATAACAAACGATGAAGTTTTAAAACAACTAAAAATAAAAAGAGAACTACTAAATACAATTAAGACAAGACAAATGAAATTTTTGGGGCATGTTAAAAGACACAACAGCCTACTAAAAGTAATATTGGAAGGAAAAATACAAGGTAAAAGAGGCAGAAGCAGACCAAGACTAACATGGACGAGTAACATCAAAAGATGGACAAGTCAATCTATGACAGCCTGCACCATCAAAGCAAGAAAAAGAGTAGAATGGCGATCCATGGTAGCCAACCTTCGTTGTGGAGAAGGCACTCGATGATGATGATGATACCAATTTACAAGACTGACACATTACATGCATTTACATTCTGGGACTTGCATTATTGTCTTGCTAATAGCAAATAATTGGTTATTGTGTTTTAACTCTTGAGTAAGTCCTGCTTCTTCCCTTTAGTTTCTCTTTCTTTAGCCCAGTCCTTCATGGTCTACATACCTCATTTGGTAATCCCTTCACCACTACAAAGGGGACCAACATCATCCACCATTGTATTAGAGTATGAGAATGGAAAAAAAAGCTCTTTCGGTTGATTAGATGAAACAACATATAGCATTCTACATATAGGATAGGATTTCCCTTCATGTCTTAAGGTATATAATGAATATGGTATTTGTGCCCATATTTTTCATTAACTAACAGAATATGGTTGGTATTATGCTAGGCTATGCAATGATTATGATAGGAGTGCAATGATGATGACCCGCAAATAACTCAATATGCTAGACTGTGCAATGATTATGATAGGAGTGCAATGATGATGACCCGCAAATAACTCAATATGCTAGGCTGTGCAATGATTATGATAGGAGTGCAATGATGATGACCCGCAAATAACTCAATATGCTAGGCTGTGCAATGATTATGATAGGAGTGCAATGATGATGACCCGCAAATAACTCAATATGCTAGGCTGCCCTACTTTCCAAAAAAAAAAAAAAATCTGTTACTCGTTTAAGGCTGAGGAAACCTAGAAGCCATTGATCAGGATTGAACCCAAACTCTTGTTCATAATAGACCAGTTCCCTAACTATTAAGCTACCATAGCTTCTATATTTAACTATTGAATTTATTTGTTGCTTTATGTTGGGTATGCATTAAAGCTTAAATAATTATGTTTACCTCTTTTTTTTTTGTCCACAGCTACAGGTAATTGGACAGAGTTGGAAAATCCCCACTCTAAAAGGGTAAGTTTAACTTTATAGTGCTTATATATTTATTTATAAGATAGATCAGAACTTCAATTCCATGATCTATAACAGATTAACCCCAAAATTTTTTTCTCTTTTTTTCATTCGCCAGCTTATACCTCTGACGAAGTCCCTAGAGACTAGGAACTGAATTTTGCGTGTTAATCCATTTTTCCCACATGGGTCCCTCGCCGCACAGGCAGATAACTCTGTCTTCAGAGGTACTCATATTTTTTCCGTCGATGAGGAATTGACATTTAAAGCCGGGCCTTGCTGCTGAGACAGGGGTGGTTACCGCAGAAAGAAATCACAAATAAAAATTCCAACTGGTGCAGCTAGCATTTGAACACACAACCTCTCTGTTTCGAGGCCAGCGTCTTACCTTGAGATCACCTGTCCCCCCACTCTAGATTATAATAACTATCTGTGAGTCACATCTGTACAATATGCTTGTAAAAAATTACGGCCACTGAATTATTACATTTGGAGTTAGAAAAATAGTATTTTCTTATAATTTTTGCTACACTGTTGTAGGTAGGAGGGAAATGTTTACCTGTAGCAAGCTTTTGAATAAAAAAAACAGGCAGAAACATCATGATTTTGTTTTATTCCTTTCTTGTAAAGCTGTCACGATACTCTGTAGGAGTGTACGTTACACCCTACCACTTGCTCCTATGTCAGATCACATTGATTTCAACTGTCTCTTAGAGACCAAGGGCTGGAACCTCAAGCAGAACCTTGGCGTTTCCACATAGTTTTGTGCAAAATTTGCTACTTCTGTATGTAAGCCTTTTATGTCAGATCACATTGTTTTCTACTGTCTGTAAAGGTCACGGACCAGAATAAGTATAACTGAATGAAAAATGTTTACTCATAGTAGGTTCTATTAATCAAGACCTCATTTCCACATACCAGTTGGTCTCTCTTGTAACAGTATGTGTTGAATCATATTGGCTAAAGAGATTATGATCACTATTGTCCCTGCATTAATGGAGTCTCTTTGTATAGAAGATATAGTATTGCAGTACCTATGGAAAGGAGACAAACTCCAACGTCTCCAGTAGAACATGGGAAATGAGGAAAGCCATTGTTATCACCACATCAACTTATAGAGTCTAAAAGCCAACAGCTCGTGTCAACCCCACGGTTTTCAATCATCATATGTAATAAGGGTTAATTTTTATGTTGAAAAAGAAAATGATGCATTTGAAGATTTTTGTACAACATTGTGTCCTGAAATGATAAAAGATTTTCATGTTAGAAATAAACAAAATTTTCCTGCTGTTATTTTGATATTATATTTGCCCAGATTTCATCATCATCATCATTGGGTGTCATCTCCACATCGAAGGTTGGCTGCCATGGAGCGTCATCCCACCCTGTCTCTTGCTTTGAGGGTGCAGATTGTCATAGGTTGACTTGTCCATCTTTTGTTGTTACTCGGCCATGTTAGTCTTGGTCTGCCTCTGCCTCTTTTACCTTGTATTTTCCCTTCCAATATTACTTTTAGTAGGCTGTTGTGTCTTTTAACATGCCCCAAAAATTTTATTTGTCTTGTTCTAATTGTGTTTAGTAGTTCTCTTTTCATTTTTAGTTGTTTTAAAACTTCATCGTTTGTTTTATTTTCTTTCCATCCAATTATACTTATTCTTCTATAAATCCACGTTTCAAAGTTTTCAATTTTCTGTTCTGTTTTCTTGTCTAATGTCCATGTTTCTGCACCTTACAGGAATATTGAGAAGATGTAACATTTGGCTATTCTTAGTTTTAGCCCTGGTGTTATTTGTTTTGATGTTAGTATACTTTTCATGGCATTAAAATTACTTTTCTTTAGATTTCATCACTGCTTGAAAATTACAAGCTAATAGCACAGACAGAGAAAGCTGAGCGAGAGCGGAAGAAATATGTGAAGCGTAGAAACCATCTTTACATTCAGGTGAGGCATCTTACTATAACAAGAGTATATTATATATAACAAAGGATAGTGTCACAGCTGACAAAAATACATGATAATAAACTATTGACATTGTGCTGGAGTGTCTTAACTTATTGTTTATATTTTACTTTATCTCATCTCAGGTAATGCTGTACTTAACTTCCAATATAGCTAATCATGGAGGCAAAGGCACGCCTCACAGCAGCAGAGCAGGAAGTTGTCAGCGACCCAGAGCTGATGGCTTGTGCCAGGATCAGTGAACCAGACCCTGCTCCACCTCTCCATGGTGCCTCAAGAAACAGACTGACCTGTAAAGTCTGGCCAAGCGTGTAGGGATTGAAAAGGGACGACAACTCTATACTCAAAAATGTTGTACTGAAGTCGGATGTGTTGGGCCAAAAGGCGCAAATATCACAGTTATACTGCAAACCACAACACAAGCCAGACACACCCACTTAACATCCTTTTAAGGGTGGATGATGAAGATAGTATACTCCATTAGTCTTCAGGCGAACGCAAGCAAGCATACCTAATCACTAACAAAGTGTTAATGAATATCTCTCTGGCTGAAGATGGCACAGGGCAGAGATCATAGTTCTCCATGTCTGGTGATTTGCTGCTAAGTCTTCCTTTCAGGTCTTTTTTGTTCTCTTTTCTCATGTTCACCTGATGACTGCTACATCCATTTGGTTATGGAGGCCACTATCACCTGCCACGCATTTCGTATGAGGTGGCTAAGGAGGTTGGGGTTAAAGTTCACCTGTGGTACGAAGATCACCCATATGAACTCAATCCATCTTCAGTGCTTTCACTAGCGTGTGGTAGGGGTCATTCTTACTGGGGAATATACTGAAGAGGTGTTCTGAGCATGATGGAGTTGTCTGTTGTGCAATGAAGGTGACCTGTCGACTAAACTAAATCTGATGACTGTTCAAAAGAAAGAATAGTCTACTTAATCATTCCTCCTCCTCTATATATGGTGCGTAGATACATTGTGCTGTAGTTTGCAGTCATCATCAAGTACCAAGCCTGCTGGCGTAGGTGATCATGTCTCTCCACAACTTTCGATCTCGACAGTTATTTATCATTTCTGTTGTTGACTTTCTGCCAAGCCATTCTCTCAAGCTGTCTAGTATCTTTTCTCTTTGCCTTCTCTCTATCTCTTCAACCCTCAATTTTCCCAGTTGTTACAATATATTCCAGCTATTCTCTTCTCATTACATGGCCAACAAAATGATGATTGTTTCTGCCTAATATTGGAAATTAGCTCTCTTTTTGCATTGGCCTCTTTCAGAACATTTTCATTACTCTTCTTAGCTGTCCATGGTATTCTCAACATTCTTCTGTAAAACCACATTTCTGCAGACTGCAGTGATTTTCTTGTCTGTTGTCCTATTATCCATGATTCACATCCATATGTTAAGACTGGCTCTATATAACATTTAAGAACTCTTTTTCTTGTTTGTATTGTCAAAAGTTTGCAATAGAACTCTGATACTTGCACCTTTCAGTCAAACACATCTAACTTTAGCATAGTATTTTTGAGCAAGTTGTTGCTTTTCTTCTTGATCACTGTTGATCACTCACTCACATGGCACACTGGTTAGTCTGTTTCTAGGGGCACAGTGAAGAGGTGGAGCAGGATCTGAATAGTTCTTGTTCACCTATCCTGGTGCAAGCAGTCAGATATGAGTCACTGAACCCTTTCTTGTGCTGACAGGCATCGTTTCTGTTTTTAAGCCTGTAGTTGATCCCTCTCTATTACTTGTTCTACAAAGAGTGAATTCCTACTTTGGCTTCTTGTGCTATACTGCTTTTTATTTCTGTGTTGCATCTTATCTCATGTTATTATTGTGCTCAAATGTTTAGTGCTCTGCACTTGTTTCAGATTTTTCCTGCTTATTTTTGCATGATGTTAATGGTTGTATTTTAGTATGACCATAACTTCTATTTTCTAACTGTTAAGGCTGAGACCTTTCTTTTTGCCTCCTTGTATATCTATCATTTCTTGTATATATTCTATCCTTTCGAGCCAAAGACGGCACATAGGGCAGAACCACAATCTCAAAAACAAAAACCTTGCGTGCCAAAGTGGCACATATTGCAGAGGTCACTGCTCTAAAATATATGGCGCTGTTTCCGTAACAATACTTTTTACAATGACAGCTTGTCAAGTCATCGATCAACCTCCTTAGTCGCCTCTTACGACATGCCTGGAAGGTCACAGTGTTACTATTCTTTACTTCCCTCATAATGAGGCCCCGGTAACACACAGGTTTGTATATATTAACAACAATTTAAAAAAGAAAAGGAAGAAAAAAGTGACATGGTGCATCTTGGTACGTCTTGACACCTTTACTCCTTGTATATATATTACCATGTTTTTCTTATCCCTTAAGGTGTGAGAGAACTCTTACATTCTCACAGAAACAATTAAATAGTAAATTACATGTAAACTGCAACAAAGAACGTATTGTTAAATCTTTTTTTAAACAGGAAAAATATGGACTATCTCCATTAACATCAAAGAGGAAAGGACTAAGCAGCTTCTCTAATTTAAGGTAAAGTTTAAAACAGCCGTTGTGTTTCTTGAGTATCAGTGATTCAATCGAAATCTTTCAGGACTCTTTTGGTAGTAGTTTCTATGAACAATGGATGAATTATTTAAACTTTTTAGATGCTTACTCATTCATCATTCATTTCATCATTCATTTCATCATTCATTTCATTATTGTTTTCTACATTTTTGTTAACTTTTGTTTTCTACATTTTTGTTAGCTATTGTTTTCTACATTTTTGTTAGCTATTGTTCTCTACATTTTTGTTAGCTATTGTTTTCTACATTTTTGTTAGCTATTGTTCTCTACATGTTTGTTAGCTATTGTTTTCTACATTTTTGTTAGCTATTGTTCCCTACATGTTTGTTAAGTATTCTTTTCTGTTTTTTCACCTGTCCTTCTATTGGTTCCAGAATTAATGTATTATTATTATTGGTTTTATCCAAAGTATCTGACTTGAAATTGTGAGCTGCATAATGTCATGAAGTTTTAAACTTCTGTACACATTTTGTACTTTATTAATATTTATCAAGATATAAAGCAACATAAAGAGAGAGTTTTGCAAAACATGAATATGCTGTAAAATTAATTAGAATAATATTTGAGTTTAGCACTTTTACATCATTGTAAGCTCATTTTTGGATTTAGGGTTAATTAGTAATTATCATTAGTTGAAAAAGAAACATAAATTGATGGACAAGCATACAACAAACTAATGTAATGTTTCATTATCTGTTTTATAGCTTAAAGGAAGGAGAGAAGGTACCTGAAGACTTTGAACCAAGTCCTACCGTTGAGAGTTTTGATCCATTACCCAGTGACATCTTTACTCAACCTGCCTCTTTGGATAAAAGTGAGGCTTTTTTTATTAGCAGTTCTTTGCCAGTAAATTGTTTTAATCTGTTTCAAGACAAAACCGAAAGTTTAAGTTGTAAAAAGGAATGCTACGCAAAGATTGTTAAAGTTTAAATTTGGCTTTACCTTCGCTTTTCCCACACGATTTGGTGCAGACTGTGTCATGCCCATTTCAATCAAATCCAATCTTCAAACACTTTATGTCATTCTCAGTTTATTTAGTTTAAATTGTATTTCAACTTTAAAATTAGCAATTTTATAGTATCTTGTAAATATTCTTCACTGGAGAATTCCTTCTACTTGTATTTACAGAGAAATCGTGTCATAAAGTGTGATTTTCCATTTGGATTAGCAATGTTTATTGCCAACAAAAATCACTTAATCGAAGTGCCTTTGAGTTGTGGCAACTCAATATTTGACACATGAAGAAGTGCTATTGAGTAGGACATGCTTAGAGCAACCTTGTCAACGGAATTTACCAATGCATTTTGAGAAATGCTGTGACAGGACAAGTGGTGAAGTGGGTATGGGGAATTCCTGACTCCAATAAAACTGGCCGCATAGATAGAAAAGAATAGAAAAAAAAGTTTTAAAATTACATAGTGAGCATATTTTGATTAACCCTAGATTATGATGCCTATCTGTGATTGACGTGTTTACGATATCGTAGTAAAAATACCACTTAAATGTAACATTTGGAGCTCTAAAAATAGTATTTTCTTTGAACTTTTGACACACAGCTGTGTGTTTACACTAGGTGAGACACAGGGACTTAGATTTCCTGAGCCGGTACAGTTGCCGTAAGTCAGTCAGTATG
This sequence comes from Megaustenia siamemsis, assembly GCA_032433765.1. Lineage (NCBI taxonomy): Eukaryota > Metazoa > Mollusca > Gastropoda > Stylommatophora > Ariophantidae > Megaustenia > Megaustenia siamemsis. Next base: position 60,458,275 of record JAVIAB010000117.1, read on the forward strand.
TTCGGCTACTTCATAGTGTTAGTCACTGTTTTTCTCAAATTACATAAGTTGTTTGATGTCATTTTAAAAGCAAGGAAATTCCCTGAAATGACACAGCTAAAAAAAATCCAACCAATTTCTTCAAAATTGGCGAATTTTTTTCACATTATATGATCTATCTCATGAAATGAAAAAAAAATTCCCATATCAATAGAAACAAATCTAACACTCAGAGGTCACTGGAAGTAGTAATTAGGAAGGTATATGGAGGGGAGCAATGATAAACCACGGCAAACTGTCAAATTTTGAACTATATGTATTTTGATGTGGTAAATTTTTCTACCAACTCTGTGTTATCAGTGCCAGAATTGGACACTGGACTCTAGAACAATAAGAAAGATAACGACCACCGAAATGAAATGTGACAGAAGAATGACAGGAAACAGCTTAAGGGACAGAGTAAGAAACACCGACCTGAGGAATAAACTCGAAATTGAACCAGCCATCGAATACATAAAGAAACAACAGATAAATTGGTTAAACCACATAACAAGACAAAAAGAACTAACAATGACTCAAAGAGCCATAAACAAACGCTACGAAAATGCCAGATTAAGAAGAAAACCGAGAAAGAGATGGATAAAGGGAATACTAGAGTCACTAGAAGGGATAACATCAGAAGAGGCCAACAGAAGAGCAAAAAATCGCAGATTGTATCTCCCCTCGACGCCAACGGCAATGGAGGAAGGATAGAAGAAGAAGAAGAATTTTTACGATGGTATCATAATCTAAGGTTAAACATACACAAAATAAGACCCTCTTAAAGATGTGCTTGCAAAATATCAAATATCACACAATTTACTATGTGTGAAGTAGGTCACAGAGTTCTGTCAGAAATACTCAGTTTTTTTATTTTGCACTCTGAGACACAAAAGGACAACGAGTAATAAAAATATAACTTTTACTCCTTTGTGCTCACCTATTAAGTGGGTATGTTGTGTTAATTTACTGCGATATCTTTACCTTTTGGCCCGACACATCCATCTTCACCATGGGTAGATTAGCTTAACAGTTTTGCCAAGGTAGCAGCCATTTTTGTCTACTTTTTTTTACTTTGAACTACCAAAGGTATTTAGGTTTTTTAACGTTCAAAAATGCACACTAACCTCCTATTTTTGTATCCTTTATCCAAATTTATGTCAATAGAAATGAGAAAGAGAGTCCATCGGTGCTATATAGAACCGATTCTGACCTATGGAAGCGAATCATGGACAGTAGACAAACAAATGAAAAGACGATTAGAGGCCACAGAGATGGGATTTCTCAGAAGAATGTTGAAAGTTCCCTGGACAGCTAAACAGATCAATGAGGAAATTCTCAAAGAGGCCAACACAAAAAGGCAGCTCCTAAAAAACATCAGAAAGAAACAATCAACATTTTTCGGGCACATCATGAGAAGATGAAAGTTGGAATACTTGGTTACAACTGGCTAAATGAAAGGAAAGAGAGATCGCGGACGACAAAGAGAAAAAATACTGGATAGCTTGGTGTCATGGCATGGAAAACAGTCAACAACAGAACTCATATGATGCACTGTAGATAGAAGATTGTGGAAGGACATGATCGCCTACGTCAACCGGTATGGCACTTGATGATGATGATCTGAGAGGGCTAGACATTGAATCTAACTGCCAAGAGCTATAGGAGTTGGTAAATGAATAAACTGGGGATATGAAGTGAACAATTCTCACTGATATGATTGGATTTGAATCTTCCTTTTCAGAGTTTGCCATCTTACCCCTTGGACCACCCAACTCTCTCAGAATATAAATAAATGTAAAAAAAACACTTTATTAATAATTTTAATCAATAATTAATGTTAATTAATACTTTGCAAAATTATAAATAGTTAGTATTCCTTTCAGCTACCAAGTTGGTTCACAGGCTGTTTGTGCCACAGTTTCAACCAGAAGTCAATGCACAACTGCATCCTGTCCACAAACACCTGCTGATGAGGAAATCCCTGAGATGCAAGGTCTGTTACAGCACCACTATACCAAACATTGTGTTATGTTTTTAACTCTTTGATGTCCATGTAAACATCAGAATAATGATAGCTACAAAGGAAATAGGATAAACTTAAAACATTGATGTGTGATGATAGTTATAACAATAGTTGTCATTACAAGTGATGATGACCACACATTCAGATTGAGTTGTTGCACCTCATGTACATACAGAGATAATAATTAATTGTAAGCCCAATTCTGGTATTAATTTCCCTGCTACAAGCATTTAGCCCGACATTACGATTTTGTCGTAAAAATGACCACCTCAAAATACAAATTCTTGAAATTTGACAGTGTGTCACGCAGAGACGACAAACCCCATCCCCCAACCTTCCTAATTACTACGTCCTGTGGCCCCTGGGCCTTGGATTTATTTCTTTTGCTGGATTTATTTTTCCCAAGTGCGTAGTAAAAAGTATGTGCCCTCTTTACATTGTTTCTGAGTATCCAAATCTCTCTCAACATACAATGGACAGAATACGCTTGTGTGGCGTGACCATTATACCGTACCATGACAAGCTGTACGGAGATGTCACCAGCCTTCTACTAATGAATGTTTTCTTCGAACTTGTTAATAATGACATCTAGGGGTGTACACTGAAGAATAAAAGATAATCTCTATGAGGGGTGCTATCTGGGGGGTGAATGTGTTATTTGTCCTACTATTTGATCAGTTGTTTCTTAATGTAATCCATTGTTCCTTATATCCCCATTTCTGGTTCTGTCTCATCCTATCACATTCAGTGTTCATCATATTTCTGCTCTGCTGATTTGTTCACTGTTATTAGCCCTGGTGACATTGTTGGGTCATCATTCACTTAAAATAATAAATCCTCAAATTCTGACATAAAAATTAGTCTATTTGAGATTAAGTCCCTTAATTTATATTCTATTCTGTGTAATTTCTATTTCTATTTTATATAAACCTGGACTAAGTTGGATTGTCATCATCGTCATCATCATCATCATCGTGTGCCCTCTCCGCAACGAAGGTTGGCTACCATGGATCGCCATTCTACTCTGTTTCTTGCTTTGATGGGGCAGGCTGACATAGATTGACTTGTCCATCTTTTGATGTTACTCCAATCCAAGTTGGATTGTAAACAGAATATATCCCATGATGATTTATAAACTTATATTGTCATGATTTTGTCTCAAGGAATGTGAGCATAATCTGAGTAAGGCTGACTTTAACCCGAGCTCCATCAAGTTTAAGATTCAGCTGACTGCCCTGTAAGTTTTTGTTTAATGTACACCGTCATTTTATCTGTTTGTATTTCTTGTCTTTTTAATATATATGTTTACACCTTTAAAAAGTAAAGGTTCACTCCACACATTGCTAGACATATATGGAACATGGTGTTAGTGACCACACATTGCTAGACATATATGGAACATTGTGTTAGTGACCACACATTGCTAAACATATATGGAACATGGTGTTAGTGACCACACATTGCTAGACATATATGGAACATGGTGTTAGTGACCACACAATGCTAGACATATATGGAACATTTTGTTAGTGACCACACATTGTTAGACATATATGGAACATGGTGTTAGTGACCACACATTGTTAAACATATATGGAACATGGTGTTAGTGACCACACATTGTTAGACATATATGGAACATGGTGTTAGTGACCACACATTGTTAAACATATATGGAACATGGTGTTAGTGACCACACATTGTTAGACATATATGGAACATGGTGTTAGTGACCACACATTGTTAGACATATATGGAACATGGTGTTAGTGACCACACATTGTTAGACATATATGGAACATGGTGTTAGTGACCACACATTGTTAGACATATATGGAACATGGTGTTAGTGACCACACATTGTTAGACATATATGGAACATGGTGTTAGTGACCACACATTGCTAGACATATATGGAACATGGTGTTAGTGACCACACATTGTTAGACATATATAGAACATGGTGTTAGTGACCACACATTGCTAGACATATATGGAACATGGTGTTAGTGATCACACATTGCTAGACATATATGGAACATGTGTTAGTGACCATATATTTATTTGACCAATGGCACAATTTTGGGTGATGTGATTGGTACCATACCAGGCTGCACTTAAAAAAAAAAAGTAAAGTACCCCCGTCACGCCAAGTGGCATATAGGAAAATATGGTGTTAGTGACCCTATATTTTACAGACCTTCAGCACATGATTTTTATGGTAATGTGGTCGGTATTATGCCCGTGCTGCTTTACTTTCCCACAAAAAAATCCGGTACCCATTTAAGGCTGGGTGAACCCGGAAGCCGTCGGTTGGGATCGAACCCTACCCCTTGTCCTTTGTAGTCCAGTTCACTAACCACTGAGCTATCGCGGCTCCCTAGGCTGCACTTACTTCCCATAAAATTATCAGGTACCTACTTCTAGAGACTGGGTGAACTCTGAAGTCTTGTTGGTGATTAAAAAAAAAAATAACCCAGTAAAAAATACTGTCGTAACTGGGAGAGTTACAGATAGGTATCACAATCTAGGGATAATGAATGGACACTCCGAAGAGAAGAGAACAAGCTATTACATAAATATATGTGCCAGAATGAAAGGTGCAATATTTTGTAGAAGCACAAAAACTCTTTTCCCTGTGGACAAAGAAGAAGAAGAATATGCAGACATTGTGTATTTATAAATATCTTTCTTTTTTATATTCAGGCACCATGTTCCAGAAGTTAGGATTATGAGCCCAACTACTTTTGTCCAAAATAAGGTATGAATGTAATTAAAATATTAAGTCATCATCAAGTACCAGGCCTACTGGCGTAGGTGATCATGTCTCTCCACAACTTTCGATCTCGGCAGCTATTTATCATTTCTGTTGTTGACCTTCTGCCAAGCCATTCTCTTAAGCTGTCTGTTATTTTTTTCTCTTTGCTTCCCTCTATCTCTTCGTCCCTCAATTTTTCCAATTGTTACAATATATTCCAGTTGTTCTCTTCTCATTACAGGGCCAAAAAATGATGATTGTTTCTTCCTAATATTGGAAATTAGCTCTCTTTTTGCTTCGACCTCTCTCAGAACATCTTCATTACTCTTCTTAGCTGTCCAAAATATTAAGTAGGAAAATGAAAAGTAGATTTTCATTGAATTATTTCTTCATTTCTTACTTCTATTACCTGATGGTTTTGTACAGTCTGAGATGTAATTTGTATCATTTTATATAGATGTAGATGATTGATGGATAATTTTGTAGATAAATTAATACATTGTTGTAGCTGTTGTAAAGAAAGAAAATGTGGTGTGTAGGTGTGGAAGATGGTGTTTTGCCAATGTTTTTATTACCACTGGCATATTTTCAGGTAATGTGGTCTGCACTATGCCAGGCCATAGTTTTTTTTTCATAAAAATGTCTATGGTACCCTTTTAAAAATTGGTGAACCTTAAAAACTATCAGATCCAGGGGGCTTGAACGCAACCTTTTGTTCTTAGTAGGTCATTTCAGTAGCGTGAAAAAAAAAAACGAAATATTTTCTCATGGGTGTTATCATCCTTTTGATAAAAAAATTCCTTCATGTGTAGTTTTGTTCATTTAAAGATATTTTACTAATATTGTTTGTTGTGGTTGTCGATCACTTGTTTTGCTCCTTAAAAGTGTGTAAACATTTATACTGGTGGTTTATCAGCACCATTTTATCACTCACTGGCATACTGATATCCTGATTAAGATATCAAAAATTAAAATATTTTTGCATTCTGACATAAAATAAGTTTAGTTATTTTCATATTATTTCCTTAACTCTTTCCGTACGTTTCACCGCACTATGCGCCAATGCGATTCTGGCAACGTACGTTTCGCCGTATAGCTCGCCAATCTCAATTTGATTAGTGTGAACGCCATCAAACCATATTATTTTTGCATGTCTTATATTATCTGGATATTGGTGAAGTCTTATATCTTGTTCAATTATCTAAACATTCATATATAATATGTTATATGTTAGATAAATATAAATATGTAGATTGATTCTTAATACCTTGTACAATTTTGTCTCTGAAATCTCTTCTGTTGCGTCGATAAAAAGCTTCTGTATGGAAAGAGTTAACCAACAAATTCACTGTAGCCCTATATCTTAATGACCCGCCTCCTATTTGTGGTATATCTTCTTTTTGTATTGACAGGAAGCTCTGGTTACGCTGACATTGAGTAATCCCTCTGTTTTCAACACTACAGTTTACCTCTTGCCCATTGAGAATGAGACAGACACTGATTACTGCACAGCAAAGGTATTTTCAATCACAACTTTTACTTTCTCTTTTTTTTCCTCCTCCCTTGATACAGTATATGGAGGGTTTCCCTCTCTCCTTCTTACAAAGAAAAGATACGAAGAATTGGTGTCGTTATTGTCATATTATATGGTATTGATTTTATTAGATCCATAATCATGGTTCTCTACTTTGTATTAGTTTTCTGAATTGTAGATATGGCCTTTGGCATCTTCACAGATGGTTGGTGCAAGCAATCATTATAAGTTGGGAATGACTACAGCCTGTTGAAGCACCTCACTCTTCTGGATACTTATTGACAGTGAGAATAAATCACATGATTTAGCCAGATTGTCAGTCATTGACTGCAGGATGGACTCATCGTGAGCAACTAGTGCTGCATCATCAGCGAATAGAAGCTCCTTGACAAAGAGAACCCTACATCTATTGATATAAAAGGAGTAAGACAGGGGTGCATCCTATCACCAAGCTTGTTCAATCTATACACTGAGCAAATCCTTAAAAACATCACAGAGATGCCAGGCCTAAACATTAAAGGAAAGTTAATAAATAACCTAAGATGTACTGATGATACTGTATTACTAGCAGAAAATCCATGACATCATGGCAGGATGCTCGTTGGCAGGTTGGCATCATGAAGTTCCTTCTCAGTGGGTTCATTGTCCAATTGTCAATTTTTTGGTCATGATGTCAGCAAATATATTTTGCTGCCTACTTTGTGATAATTTTTTTGGAGGATATAAATTAACACTTTCCACAATATTTTTATTAGTAACATGCTACTTGACAGAGTAAGTTCTCATTTTGATAGCCCAGAGTTAAAGTGATTTGATGGGTTTTAAGTTTTACATAATTTTTTTGGCTCTTTAGGTTGAGTTGCCCAAGAAAGAACTGGTCCTTGCATGCAGAGATGAACCTTCTATGCACATGTATGATGAAGGCACCCATGGACATGAGTTTAAGGATGACCCAAAGTATGTTGTTCTGTCAATTATACAAGACAAATATATAATTCTTTTTGTATTTTGAATTTGGACTATCATCACTATACTCAATGCCCTTTAGGCTAACTAGTTCAACTGCAGAGAAATCAAAATGGGAAGGTGATCTGGTACTCATAATTGCAGAGCTGTAGTTGAGTCGGGTACAAATATTGCAGCATGCTATTAACTACAACATAATATTAACATCCTTTTCAGGACAGACCAACCATAAGGAGGAGTAATCATCAGGTAAATGCACCAGCAGCAGAACACCAAAATTTGATGAAAAAACATAACTATTTACTCCTCTTTATGGTCTGTATGGTTTTTATCATTATGATAAACAGTTGCTAGTATATAAAAAAAAAAAAGTAAAGTACCCCCGTCACGCCAAGTGGCATATCGGGAAATATGGTGTTAGTGACCCTATATTTTACAGACCTTCAGCACATGATTTTTGGGGTAATGTGGTCGGTATTACGCCCGTGCTGCTTTACTTTCCCAGAAAAAAATCCGGTACCCATTTAAGGCTGGGTGAACCCGGAAGCCGTCGGTTGGGATCGAACCCTACCACTTTACCACTTGTTCTTTGTAGTCCAGTTCACTATCCACTGAGCTATCGCGGCTCCCTTGCTAGTATATAACAGAACTAAATAGATAGTCTATATGTACCGTTTAGCCTGTGTACTATTACAATATGCTTTCTTTCACTGCAAAAAAATGTTTATTTCTCATAGGAAGTTTCACTGTATTGTGTTTTGTACTTTATGATCCATTTGACTATTGGGGCCGGGCCCATGGTGACAGGAGAAAAGAATAGAGCCACTGTTACCTGCCTCACGTCATAAGAAGTAACTAAGGAGTTTTGAAATCGTCACCTGTGCAGTCGAGTAGGACGTGCACAGAGTGACTTTGCCAACAGAATTTACAGATGCATTTTGGGAAATACTGTGACAAGTGGTAGGGCAGATGTGGGGAATTACTGACTGCAATGAAAATGGTTCCATGAACAGAATAGAATAAGTGTATCCATCTTCATTATGCATTTTCTTGGGAATGCTATTTCAAAATTTAATTTTTCCGGATATTTATTCATGCAAGGCAGCTGTTTTTGTGTTCAGGGTTGCCTAGTTAGTTAAAACTGGTTCACAAGTCCCCTCCCCAATTGTCCTTGAGGCTCTCCTGAATTTAGGCAACATCCCTTCTTGTGACTAACATTGTCTCTCCTAGTACAGTAGTCATCCAGACAATATCATGTCTTTCCTTGTCCAGATTTGTATCAAATTTTCCTTCCCTTATGTGGGTTGACTTGACTAAGACCATAATGTATCTTCTCCATTAAATTTTGTTAGTGTTTACTTCCAGTTACCATTCCAGGCTCTGTGGTGGTGCCTCTTGTGTGACTTTTGGGATTTCAGCTGAAGGAGAAACTGGAATGATGATGAAAGAAGTTCTTTATGAAAGAAATGATTATTCACTCAGTCACAATATGTTTTTATTCTTCCTTAAGAGACATTCGATTGCTGTAGTTAAATAATAATGGTAGTCGCATAATAGTAAGTAAAAGTAAAGTACCCCTGTCACGCCAAGTGGCGTTTAGGCAATATGGTGTTAGTGACCATAAATTTTACAGACCTTCGGCACGTGATTTTTGGGGTAATGTGGTTGGTATTACTCCCGTGCCGCTTTACTTTCCAAGAAAAAAATCCGGTACCCATTAAAGGCTGGGTGAACCCGGAAGCCGTCGGTTGGGATCGAACCCTACCTCTTGTCCTTTGTAGTCCAGTTCACTAACCACTGAGCTATCGCGGCTCCCTAGTTGCATAATATATACATATAATAATAATAATATATAAGAATATGTGTAATTATTACACATATGACATATTTTTATGTTGTGATATGTTACATTTCAATGTTGTACTTCACAGTACAGTATCACATCTCTTGGAAATGAGGAGGCCTGTGATTAGTGTATTTGCATAATTATTGAATGTCTGATGTTAGTTTCATCTACTCTCTTTTTTAGGCTGATTGTCTTTCGTAAAGGTAACAAGATTGGATTTGTTGTGAAAGTCACACCATTAATAGCAGAAGGAGATGTTAAGGTAAGGATATTTATCTCATAATTTATTTTTTCATTTAGTTTTAGCTCTTCCCTGAAATGAAGCTGTGGTGGTTAGTACATTATTTGTATACTGACCAGGTGATCAGTGATCAGTTCTCAACTAGAGCACATTTGTATAACACATTCGTTACCATGAGGGGCTTAACACACTGTGGTCGGGTGGTTGAAATAACAGCAAAAAAAAGTGAATTAAAATTGAACTAAAATACATAGTTTGCTTGGAAAATTTATTCAGGCAGTCGGAAAAAAGGTTAAATAAGAGATTGACAAGACTGACTCTACATAACATTTAAGAACTCTTTTTCTTGTTTCGATTGTCAAAAATGGATTGCATAGTATCTTCCTCATTTTTTGGAAAGCTGCTTTTGCCTGAGCAATTCTGCATCTCACCTCTTTTGTACATCTTCCGTCTGAGATTAACAAAGTTCCAAAATATTTAAATTCATTTACCTGTTTTAATATTGTTACACTTGTCTTTATTTTACACTGAGGTGATGTCTTTTTCTTTGTTGTTACCATTACTTCTGTCTTTTTGCTATTAGACTGAGTCCTTTATTTTTGCTTTCTTTCACTATAATGTCTAACATTTCTTGTAACTCATTTTCACTCTTAGCGATTAAGACTGTATCATCATAACCATGTTTTGCCACACAAGAATAAAATAAAGCACATTTATAGAAACATGTAAAATACAGTCTAACATCCCTCATAAAGGTGCCAGTGACTGTGCCCAATGTTTGTCTGTAACGTAATGAATACATTTCAGTAAATTGTTTGAATTTCACCATTTCAGATCAGCTTTATTCTGAAACATGAGTTCCGCAACACAACTGTTGCTGCTCTACAGAATGAGTCCAAGGAGCCTGAGATAGTCTGGCTGGAACATAAAGTTTACATCTGCCTGGGAAAAATCTGAGCTGGCTTTGGTACACAATTAAACACAGTCTTTTAAACCTCCCTTTTATTTTTTAAGCCGGATTGAACACCAATATAAATGAGAGTGATTTATTCATGTCTTGGTTATTTATTGTTGTACAAATGTTGTACCATATAATTGATTGCACAGATTGAGATGTTGCGAGAAGATTCATTTTAGAAAATGGTTTGAAGCAAAGACGATTTTGGATGAACATTTGGCCACTCTCATTTATATGCATTGCAATATTTAATGTTTTGTGGGCTGTCTATTGTTATTTTCTTGTAATTCGTATGAATTATGTAGTTTATAATATTTAGTATCATTTAATTCTTTTTTCCCTACTCTGCCTTTGTCTTAAATTTGTTTTGCCGTCACTGTGTCAGAAATATTGAATGCTTAAATGTAATTTGAAAGTTCTGTTATATACGTAGTATTAAATGTATAAAACTGATGATAAATTATTGGCAGTGAATGAATGTTAAGTTTTGTTATTAAGAAAAAGAATGAACCCCTATCATACCTCTAGTGTGGTATAAAGGTAACATGGAGTTTGTTTATAAATTTCTTTGACTATCAGCACATGTTTAGGGGACTAGGAAGTCTAGAGGTAAGACACCAGCTTCTGGGCAGAATGATTCTACATTTGAATCCCACAGGTGATGAGAATTTTTCATTTTGAATCTGTGTAGTGATCTCCGATGGCTAGCCGTCTCGGATAACATAGAAAAACAGGAGATCCCATGTGCACACATGATACAGAACTCTTGGAGGTTAAAAGTTTAAATGGCAACTGCCCAGGCACAAATAACTAAGCAAGTCTACCCATGTCAAGATGGATGTGTCAGTCCTGCCATAAACTATTGACACAACATATCCACGCTCACTTAGTAAGTGAACACCCATTCTCTAAAAGAGAGAAGAGAAGATTTTTGGGGGGATAATATGGTCAGCATCAATAATACATCAGTTCTCAATTCTTTTTGCAGGAAAAAAAAAATCTCAAATAACCATAAAGACTGGTTAAACATAGATACCATTTGGTTAGAAGAAAGAATCCAACTTTCTATGTTTGATTAGTTCACTTGCAGTTTGCTGTTTTTATAATGTTGTCTGTGTGCTTGCTTGTATTTGCCCAATGACTAAAGGAATACACCTTCTCAATATCCACCCTTAAGAGGACTTAAAGTGGGCGTGTCTGTGTTGTGGTTTGCAGTATAACTGTGATATTTGGACCTTTCAACCCAACACATTCGACTTTAGCGTGTTATTTTTGAGTACCGGGTTGTTTTCCCTCTTCGATCCCTACTCGCTTGGCCAGACTAGACAGGTTAGCCAGTTAATGGAGTTACCAAGGAGAGGTGGAGTAGGGTCTGGATGGCTCTGGTTCACTGATCCTGTCACAAGCCATCAGCTGCGATTCGCTGACAACTTCCAACTCTGTTGCTGGGAGGCTACTTTGCCTCCATGTTGTCTGTATAAGAATTATAGTCAACAGATGAAGAAAACTATAAGGTTTTGAGCGGTTTCACATAGCGACACTAACAACTAGAACTAACATTTATATGAAAAGGCCTCTTTTTGACGATTCCTTGATATTGATGTATAAACAAGCCTTGTGGTTAAGAGATTCATTTATCATGTTGATGTGCATACATAGTTTTGCTTTAGTAAACTCTATGTGGACTCTAAATATATGAGTTAGAAATGTGAGTATAATTATTACAATACTTTTTGATTCAAATTTGAGTTTATATATATATATATATATATATATATATATATATATATATATATATATATATATATATATATATATATATATATATAGAGAGAGAGAGAGAGAGAGAGAGAGAGCACAACTGCTTGATTTCCATATCTTATATTAGAAGGAGCAAGCAGTGGGGTGTAACGTACACTCCTACAAGGTGACAGCTTTACAAAAAGGGAACACAAAACAAAACAGTAATAGCTCATTTATAACAACAAAATACTAATAGCTAGATTCTTTTATTTTGGTGTTTGAAGAAATGTTGTAATTAATGTTTATAGATATGTCATTCTTAGAAAATAATTTTCAATAAAGTAGGAGATTGGTTGGTTGAAAGGAGAAAAAAAAAATCTCCACTTTCCAAATAAAGTGTTTGAACATTGTAGGATCAAAATAAATTTGTTTCATTCGGAGCTGAAATGAAAATTCTGATTGAACACCGTGTGTTTCCTGCATTAATTTTGCAGCCGTTATTTTCAATCCCCCATACAAAATCTTTGACGTACTCCAGAAATGAAACTGGGAAAAACAGTAAAGGTTTACTTTTTCTATAGATAGATGGAAGTGAGTGGTGCTTGGTGTGGTGGCCTACTTCTATTGAAGGAATACAGACAGATTGTGGTTGTGACCAGTGAGCTATACTTAACATTTAAGATTGTATGAGATTTATAGAATTCTATGATTTGTTGTAGAGTTTGCACATTTATATTGTGTGCTTGCAGGTAGCTTTTGTATGCTTTGGTGTGGAAGATTTGCTTTATGAATTACTTCCCAACCCTTTTAGATATTGAAACTGCATCATTTTCTCTTACAGGATTAGCTGTCTGTCTAAGACTTTATCTATATAATCTCAGTTTATGTGGGACTGAGTGGTCTAGAGTTTCTGGACAAGAAGATCTCCAGTTCGATTCCCATAACAAGTGGTGGAAATTTTTCAAAATCAAATCCGAGGTTTCTTCATAGCTTTATCCTCCCCTGGTTTCTGAATAGTGAGACTCCTATGCCTAGTCCTTCTTTATAATGGGAAAAACAACTGGAGATCCTATTTACATTCTGTGCACACATTAAAGAAGCCCTTTTGTATTTGTAAATAGGAAAGAGTGGGCTTAAAATGGCCCCTTCCAGGGCAAAATTGATTTGACAAAAAATCCTACCCAAAAAAAAGTGAGAGTACCTCTGAAATCAGAGAATATCTGCCTGTATTGTGAGGAACATCTAAGCACCTAACTACTGGTGTGGAAAATAGGAAAACTAGTATTTATGTAAAATTCAGTACTTTGGGACTTTAGTACAGATACATACAGCTGGTGTATGCAAACAAACCATCTCAGTTTATCAGATATAGTTAACTGCCTCATCACATATACACCTTGTCATAGAGACACATTTAGTAAGGCTATGTCATCACATATACACCTTATCATAGAGGCACATTTAGTAAGGCTATGTCATCACTCAGCTTCTTTCATGAAAGCAAACAATCTACAGTCATGCTGGATATATTGTGTGTACCATTTGCCCTCTCAACATGTAAAAGTCTATTTGTCCTATTTATAGCATATTGCTTATGTGGTTATTGAGTCTACAGTGAACAGCTCTTAATCTTAATGATATTTATTTGATCCTTTGTGTTAGTAACTTGTATACATCAGACTTTGGGTGTTACCATTTTTCCCTTTAATTTTTTTTAAAAAACAAGATGTTTATGAGGAGTGGGCTGAGTTCTCACAACAGTTGTACCAAGTTTAAGCTTGATGTCGATAGAGTCGCAATCGATAAAATTGTGAATAGGTATCTAAATATGCGCATTAAATTAGAAATCATAATAGAAACTTTTGGAGTATGTTACATGCACCATTGTCAACATCCTTATTAGTGTCTTTGAAGATAAAGACTTGTACATCATTGTTATGTCATCTGTAGTATATGAAATGTAGTAAATTTTGGTACGCAAGGTTTCTGTTTTTGAGATTGTGGTTCTGCCCTATGTGCCATCTTCGGCTCGAAAGGACAATAGATAGATAGATAGAATAGACTGCTGCTGAAATTCACAACAATAAACACATTAAAGCACTGCTATTGTTTGCTTTTTAATACAAAAACTGCACTTAAGCTGTCACATTAAGCAAAATCTAATGTGAGTGAAGCACTTTTATCAGTCAGTTTTTCTGTTGTAAATTTGGGATTTATTAATTTAAAAGCTTTGTGACTTTTACATTAACTCTGCATCACTTTAAACTATTTAATTAGTCACAAAAAAAACAATAACATAAAAGATGGAAACGATTTCATATTCACTTACGCAGAGGCTGTAACACATAAGCATAAGACAATGCAAAATAAACCGTAAACTTAATAAAAGTAGCAACACTTATAGTTGCAAGTCACCGGAGTACTGTGTCATTCTGTTAAAGAAGTACAACTCTGAAACAAGAATTAGAATGTGGGATTTACTGTTTTTATTCAACTATTGCTTTAAGTATCATTCCTGGAGCACTTGCAGTTGCGTGTATTTTTGTTGTACTCCAATTTGAGATTATTGTATCAGGAATAAAGGTTTGGGTATGCAGCATTTTGTTTGTTTTAATTTGTATTACGGTGTACATCTTGGATTGTTGTTTGTACGTTGTTGTAAATGAAGACCATTTTGGCATATATTCAGTTAAAGTTGACTCAGAAATGGCTAATGAGACAAATATTAGTCGGGATTGAAAGAATGCTGTGCTCACATCTTCTCAAAAATAAACAGAATCATTATTTGTGAACTTCTTTATCAATTATAATAAGAAAATAACAAATAACATCAATTGATCAATCAGAAATATTGTGCAAAATGAGTGTTGTTATTTTATTTCATGCAGAGTATATCGTAAACTTTTGAGTTCAATGCAGCAGGAGGTAGATGCCTGGGAGTCATGACCCAGGCAGGTCCACCTCCCCTAGAGTGTCAAGAAGCTTAAAGGGTTGAAACACTTGCTCGGCAAGGTCTCTTCTGATGATCAGATTGCCTCCTGCTGCAAAGCTCTGTATAAAGAGTTTCCTATTATGTGAGTCATCATCATCAAGTACCATGACTCCTGGCGTAGGGTGATCATGTCTCTCCACAACTTTCAATCTCGACAGTTATTTATCATTTCTGTTGTTGACCTTCTGCCAAGCCATTCTCTTAAGCTGTCTGTTATCTTTTCTCTTTGCTTCCCTCTATCTCTTTGTCCCTCAATTTTCTCAGTTGTCACAATATATTTCAACTATTCCCTTCTCATTACATGGCCAAAAAGTGATGATTGTTTCTTCCTAATTTTGAATATTAGCTCACTTTTTGCTTTGGCCTCTTTCAGAACATTTATGTTACTCTTCTTAGCTGTCCAAAGTATTCTCAACATTCTTCTGTAAAACCACATTTCTACTCCCTCCAGTGATTTTCTTGTCCGTTGTCCTATTGTCCATGATTCTATGAGTATATTTTATATAAGCAATTTATTTGTTGATTGAATTTGAAATCTGTAAAATAACTCTGGTTGTGGTATCTACAACTTTCGGCCTAACACATTCAATTTTCAGCATGTCATTTTTGAGTACTGGGTTGTCTCCCCTCTTGATCTGTTACTTGATTGGCTGCTGGACTGATTAGTCTGTTGTTTATTGATTGGCTGCTGGACTGTTTAGTCTGTTGTTTCTTGATTGGCTGCTGGACTGTTTAGTCTGTTGGTTCTTGATTGACTGGACTGATTAGACTGCTGTTTCATGATTGACTGGACTGATTAGACTGCTGTTTCATGATTGGCTGAACTGATTAGACTGCTGTTTCATGATTGACTGGACTGATTAGACTGCTGTTTCATGATTGACTGGACTGATTAGACTGCTGTTTCATGATTGGCTGAACTGATTAGACTGCTGTTTCATGATTGACTGGACTGATTAGACTGCTGTTTCATGATTGGCTGGACTGATTAGTCTGTTGTTTCATAATTGGCTGAACTGGTTAGTCTGTTACCAGAGCCACAGCGAAGAGGTGGAATAGGATCTTTATCACCTGTTGGTTACTGATCCTGATACAAACAGTCAGCAATGTGACTTCGGCCATTTTCACCTCAATAAAGCAGTTGGTGATTGATACACTGAGGTGTCTGTAGAACAGCAAAGTTCTCCCTAATTTTGGGGTCATGTTTAAAATAAGATTAGTTGATTGAACACCACTAAGCAGTAGAGGAGTCTGTGTGCCCATATCCTCAAGAGCTGTTCCAGTGGTTGCAATGCTACCAAGGGATCACCCAAGCTGGACAGATCAAAGGACTGAGCTCAGGAAAAACAACACACAAACATGTTGAAATAGGATGCACTGGGCTACATGCCTAACATAACAGTGCAACACATCTCTCACTAGGAAGCCGCGATAGCTCAGTGGTTAGTGAACTGGACTACTAAGGGCAAGAGGTAGGGTTCGATCCCAATCGACGGCTTCCGATTCACCCAGCCTTTAATGGGTACCGGATTTTTCCTGGGAAAGTAAAGCGGAACGGGCGTAATACCGACCACATTACCCCGAAAATCATGTGCCGAATGTCTGTAAAATTTATGGTCACTAACACCATATTCCCTAAACGCAAGAGAAAAATAATAATAAATGAATATTATTATAGAGGGAAACTTCCGAGGCGATAATCAGCGAATCAATTCAGAGGATGAGGTATGTTTACAGCATGTGATTATTTGTCATTTTTTCAGAGTGCTGTAAACATACCTGTTCCTCTGAAATGATTTCCGATATGCCACTTGGCGTGACAGGGGTACTTTACTTAACTTACATCTCTCACTAAGAAGACGTTACAATTATGAAAAGAAATAACATGGTGCTCATATCGTGGAGTCCCACTAGGAAGCAAGAGTGCCTTGAAAGTGCCCAGCCATTAAGACTCAGCCATCACCAGTAGGTGATGGCTGAGTCTTAACAACCACGCCCCTCTCGGGACAAGGTGTATGGTGACACCACCAACTTAGAGCTGACAAATGTTTTCTTCAAACTTATTAATATTGCTCTCTGCGGCAACCACCCCAGGTCTCAGCAGCGAGGCCCGGATTGAAACGTCAATTACTCATCGACGGAATAAATATGAGTACCTCCGAAGTCGGAGTTATCTGCCTGTGCGGCGAGGTATCCCTGTGCTGGGAAGAAGACCCAGAAGAAGATAGATAGACGCAGTGACAGCGACATGTAACAACAAAGGAAAATCACTATAGCTTGTTTCATAACTCGTGCCCAACTTTTAAAATCGATAGCTTTTTAACCGCTTGTTGTAAGATATTCAAAATTTGCATGTAAAGTTATAATGATTAGAACCCAACAGGGAATTAATTTCATTTAAAAAAAACATTTGGTTATTATTGTTGCTTATTTGATTTATATAAATTTATAACGACCCATTGATGTAGTCAAAACTTAATGTTTACAGTATTTTAAACTAAAAATAGCGAGTACAAATCCATACACGTTAGAATTGACGTATTTGCACTCCCCGTGGTTTGTTTGACACAATTAGACACTTGTAAAAACACGACAAATTGTGTGTTCCATTTCCGTTCATTCATAGGTGTAGACGTGGAACAATAACATTTATCATGAGTCTTAAAATGAAATTCTGCAGTTTACAAAACATCGCAATAAAAATGTATGACTATTTTTGCAAAGAGGCTAAACGAGGAAGATTATTTCATTCTTTAGAAAACCCTGAGAATAGGACAAGACACATTTTGGATTTATCTAAACGGTCATTTAATCGCTGGATTCAAGCACGTGACCGTCAATGTTCAAAATATACAAAATCACAAGGAAGAGCAAAAATGTTGGATAATTTCGACAGTGAACTTATTAGAAGTGAAATTCGCAAAATGTTGGGTATGAATGAAACTGTTACAATAAGAAAATTAAAAGTTTCGCTGAAAAAGAACAACAGTATTGAAATATCAAAGTCTACATTATGGAGGAATGTGAGAGCTGCAGGTTTTACATTCAGAAAGTATTCCAATGGACGAAACATCATCTGTGAGAAGCCACATATAGTAGTCATGAGAAGCAAGTACTTACGTGAAGTAAAAGAGGTGCGCAAGCAAGGTTATGATATTGTGTACTTGGATGAAACATGGATCAATGCTCACCACACTAACCAAATGGAATGGCAGTCATCAGATGGAAAGATTAAGAGATTAATACCTAACAGCAAAGGACAGCGCTTGATAATTGCTCATGCAGGTAGTCGACAACATGGACTAATACAGAATGCAGAGCTCATTTTTCTTTCAAAATCCATAGACAATCGGGATTATCACTCTGAGATGAATGGTCACATATTTAGACATTGGATTGAAAATTCTGTTCTCCCATCACTAGATCGACCATCTTGCCTAATAATGGACAATGCAGCGTACCACAACATTGTTGCAATTGAAGATAAAGTCCCGACGTCATCCAGTACAAAAGATGCTATTAAGACATGGCTCACAAAGGAGCACATACAATTTAATAACATGTACTTAAAACCTGAATTACTATCTCTAGTAAAGCAAAAACAAAAGACAAAGATTTTTCAAATAGATAAGATTATCCAAGAGCACGGTCATATAAGTTTGAGGCTGCCACCTTACCATGCTCATTTAAATCCAATAGAACTAATCTGGGCAAAATTAAAAGGACAAGTGGCAGATGAAAATACAACATTCAAAATATGCGATGTAAAGACTCTTGCTAATCTCGCTTTATTAAATATAGACAAAGATTATTAGGCTAAATGTGAAGACCACGTCTTAAAACAGGAAGAGGAATATTGGAAAAATGATGGTTTGTGGAATGTTCAACCCCAAACAGTTATTAATCTTTTAGACTCGTCTGATTCAGAATGAAAGTATATAGCCCCCACAATGTTGGCCCCTATATTACCTTAAATTAGTTCAACAAACGGTCCTTTTCAGGACCACACAACTATGAAAATTCGACATACAGGTATACCTTGATATTATCGTCCGTCCTCGAACTGAAAAGACAATAATTCTCCTGGTGTTTTTCCTTATTCAGTTATTTCCCCATTACGGCCACGCCTTTACCTAGTGAAAATCAATCATAGACCAGCAACTACGGTAATTTCTATTATTTAGGGGTTCACAATTTACAATTTTGACAAACATCAAAGAAATTCGCCGCTTTAAGAAAACTGAAGCTGCAAGATATTTGTTAAATATACATTTAAAGGGTCTTTTGCATTCTAATAACATTTGGAAAATTTCAACAGTATTTAACAAACGGTTTCTGAGCAATAGCGTTTTGAAGTTGGGCAAGTGATTTGAAACGAGCTATAATTCAGACAGTTCGAGCAGCTCAAGAACGACAAATGATATAACCACGACACCTTATCGGTACCACTGAGAAAGAGAAAAGAAGACAGGATTTAATTCTCCGTCACTTTTTATCTCCCCTTTCTGAAGTTCGTTGAATAGTTTGACCATGAACTTGGTGAACGGCTTATTCATGGCACTTCTGTCTCTTCGGGCTAGATCAAAATGGTCGAGTATATAAGTGGCAATTAAACCACATATTATTATTATTATTGGCAGACAAAAATAGAAAAAAAATAGTTTCATCATGTATTAAATGAAAATTGAGTTGTTAATGATTGGTCCATAGAAGAAATAACACATTAATACCAAATAGCAAGGCACGAGAAATAACGCAGGAAAACATCATATTTGAAAGTAGTAAATATTTAAACTAGCCAAATACAAGGATCTCGTCATCGAGCTGAGGCAGCAGGGGTTCCAGGTTACAGTGTTCACTGTGTAAAGTAGTGCCAGAGGACTAATACTCCCCATCCCTCTACGACCTATTAATGAGGCTAGGAATTAAAGTGGAAGGAGGATGCGAACAGGAACAATGAGATTTGTAGATGAGTAAGCCGAAAGAAGCTCGTCACGCTGGCTCTGGCGAAACCGAAAAATATCAACAATCTCAAAAGAATCTGATGTTCAGACGATCAGGCGACTAATTTACACGTCAACTACTCCTGACTCCCACGTAAGTCAGCAGTATAGTGACAGTTTAATCCTGGAATACTCGGGGTGCGGACGAAAAGCGATAAGAAATTACATCACCGACCATAGGTGAGCTGCACCGGATGTTTGCAATACCGACAGTTCAAGGGAATGAAGTTCCCAGCTCGACCTATCTTTATCACCTATTGTCAGTTTCTGATCCACTCCTTCCCGCCGAATTAACACCGTGCCAAAGCGGTTTGTACGCAGGTCTATAAAATGACGTTGCAATTACTAGCCACTTTATACCGTTGCCACAACGAGGAGGACATCAATGTGCTGGGTTAAAGCTAAGACAAGTAATTATACCACTTGGTTAGACGACTTCCAGGTTCACCCATTCTTAAATGGGTACCGGATTTTTTTTTTTCTGGGTAGGTAAAACGGACAGAGCCGTAATATCGATCACATTGCCACCCCCCCCCCCCCCCCAAAAAAAAAATATGCTGAAGGTCTGTAACAAAATATGGGCACCAACACTATAAACCCTGTAAGTCAAATGGCGTGACGGAGCTCATTACTTTTCTCTTTCTTATAGGTCTACATTATCTTTATATTATTTTATGTTTTCAATTTTATCTTCTAGCCCATTTTACTTCATTATTGCGGTCATCGTCTCCTCCCTTCCCTTCCCTCGTTCAATGGGCGACATGAAACCATTGGGTTGAACTCAGACGCACAGTTCATTATAAAAATGGCTGAATTGTTAGTGCGTTAACATACCAGTGGGACCAAAAATGAATTACTTATGTCTATCTATAGTTACTTACTACATATGCGTCAATCGGTTCATACCTCAAACCAGTACATTTTTATGATCCAGAGACACTGTAGAATAGACACGCAATCGGAGAAAGCTTTTTAGTTAAAGATTGTATGTACATAGGAGAGACGTTAAGATTGTATACTGTTATTAATGAAACGGTCGGAACAAACACGAATAGTGAAAGAATCCAATGGAAAACCATTGCTTTTTGATAAGCCGTGGTTGTTAAAGATGTCATCCCAGCGATTTGCGACACAATAAAGTGTACTATAGTTCGATCATAAATTCGTGCACACAGAGTTTATTAATTATCTCTGAAACTATATGATGAATTTCAATAATTTTTTAAATGAAATCTTATTTTTTTTCACCGACCTTAATCCTTATATTTTCCCCTACTGTCATCATCATCATCATTGAGTGCCGTCTCCGCAACGAAGGTTGGCTACCATGGAGCGCCATTTTGCTCTATCTCTTGCTTTGATGGTGCAGGTTGTCATCGGTTGGTTTGTCCATCTTTTGATGTTACTCGTCCATGTTAATCTTGGTCTGCCTCTGCCTCTTTTACCTTGTATTTTCCCCTCCAGGATCACTTTCAGTAGGCTGTTGTGTCTTTTAACATGGCCTAAGAATCGCATTTGTCTTGTTCTAATTGTGTTCAGAAGTTCTCTTTTCATTTTTAGTTGTTTTAAGACTTTGTCGTTTGTTTTCTTTTCCTTCCATCCAATTCTACCTATTCTTCTATATATCCACATTTCAAAGGCTTCAATTCTCTGTTCTGTTTTCTTGTCTAATGTCCATGTTTCAGCACCATATAGGAATATTGAGAAGATGTAACATTTTGCTATTCTTAGTTTTAGCTCTGGTGTTATTTGTTTTGATGTTAGTATGTCCTTCATGACATTAAAATTACTTTTTGCCATTCCTATTCTTTTGTTTATTTCAGTTGTACATTTTCCATCACTGGTTATAGTATGTCCAAGGTAGTTATAGTTCTGAACTGTCTCAAGGTCTATTCCTTCAATTTTGATATTCACTTGTGGGTTTTGAGTATTTTCTTTGTTTATGATCATAGTTTTAGTCTTTTTGATATTCATATCTAGTCCATATTTTTTGCTTGTCGTGTTTATTTCATTAAGTAATTGTTGTAGGTCTTTAGGATTTTCTGCTAGTAGTACGGTATCGTCAGCATATCTTAGGTTATTGATTATCTTTCCATTAATTTGTAGGCCTGGCATCTCTATGATGTTTTTAAAGATTTGCTCAGTGTATAGATTGAACAAGCTTGGTGATAGGATGCATCCTTGTCTTACTCCTCTTTTTATATCAATGGGTGTAGAGAATTCTTTGTTATATTTTATTATTGCTGTTTGCTCCCAGTATAGATTGCATATTAGTCGTATATCCATGTCATCTAGATGTATCTCTTTTAGGCATTCTATAAGTTGTTTGTGGTGTACTCTATCAAAAGCTTTGGTGTAGTCTATGAAGCAGGCATATATTGGTTTGTTTACTTCTGTGTATTTTTCGATTAATGTTCTCATGCAGAATATGGCTTCTTTTGTCCCGCTATTTTTCCTAAATCCAAATTGCTGCTCATCTAATTCAGTATTGATTTTATTCTGAATCCTTCCTTGTATAACTTTTAGCAAGATTTTTGTAACATGGCTCATTAGGCTTATTGTTCTAAAGTCACTGCATTCAACTGCACCATTCTTTTTAGGCAATGCAATGAAAGTTGATGTTTTTAGTTCATTTGGCATGTATCCTGTGTGGTATATGTCGTTGCATATGTCTGTAATCACTTCAATGCCAAAATCTTCAAGTGCCTGTATCATCTCTATCTGTATGCTTTCAGGTCCTGCTGCTTTTCCTCTTTTCATTGTTTTTATAGCTTTTTCCACCTCAGATTTTAAGATTTTATAGCCTGATGTACATTTTATAACTGGTTTCTTGTCCCTTTGATCATGAAATAGTTCTGTTATATATTCCTGCCATCTATCTATGATATCCTTATTGTCTGTTAGCATTTTTCCTTTTTTGTCTGCAATGCATCCACCTTCTGTGGCTTTTTTATTTTTATTAGTCATTCTCTTTATTTCTGTGTGCATTCCTCTTAGGTCTTGTTTGCTTTCCATAGTTTCTATTTCTATACATTTTTGGCTGAGCCAGTCTTCTTTTGCCTTTTTGCACATTTTGCGTATCTCATTATCTATTTTATTGTATTGGGCAGTGTTCTTCGCTTGTCTCCTTTCTTCCATTTTTTCTAAGATGGTGTTAGTTATCCATTTTTGTTTTTTGTTCTTTTCTCTTTTGGGTAAGGTGTCGCAGGCTTTTTGTATGCTTTTCTTTATGCATTGCCATTTGGTTGTTACTTTTTCATCAGGATTTTCTCTTCTGTATTGTTCAATTCCTTCCTCTAGCAGCTTCTGGTATGTGTTCTTTACTTGTATTGTATAGGTATCTTTAATGTCTTTTTGATTTAAAGCTGTTATGTCGAGTGGGTTTGTTGATGAATTAGATTTTTGCTTGTTTCTCTTTAGTTTGATTTTCATTTTAATCATTACAGGATTGTGATCAGAATTAATATCTGCTCCTGGGTAGGTTTTGGCTTTCTTTACGCTGTTACGGAACCTTTCTTTTATCATTATGTAATCTATTTGATTCCTCTTCCTATCTCCAGAGCTTTTCCATGTGTATAGTTTCCTTTTCTCTTGCTCAAAGTAGGTGTTACATATTATCAGCCTGTTTTCTTCACAGAATTGTATTAATCTTTCTCCTCTGTCATTTCTTTTTCCTAAACCATGATTTCCTATAATTGTCTTATATCTACCTTTTCCTACTTTAGCGTTCATGTCACCCATTACAATCAAGATGTCTGAAGATTTCACTTGCTTCATAACTTTATTTAGGTCTTCATAGTATGCCGCTATTTGTTCATCTGTGTAGTCTTGAGTAGGTGCATATGTCTGTATTATTGCTATGTCGAATGGTTTTGCTTTCAACTTGAGTAGTATAATCCTATCACTGTATGTCCAGTGGGTACTTATATATTTTTGTAGCTCTCTTTTTATCAGTATTCCTACCCCTCTTTGATGTTCTGTTGTGTTTCCTGAGTATATAAATGTATATTTTTCGTCTTCAATGTACCCACATTCTTTCCATCTAGTCTCTGATATGCCTAAAATATCTATATTTATTCGTTCTGCTTCTTGAATTAGATTTTCCAATTTCCCTTGTTGATATAGAGTCCTAACATTCCAAGTACTTATTTTAAGATCTTTCCTCCGACATAAGTTCGAATTTCTCCGACTCTCCATGGCTTCCTCTGGACTGGTACGTGATGAGGCTCCAATCTCTTTCACGGTGGTCAGCCATGTTCGTCTTTCGTGTTCTGAACATGCCTCTTGTGTACCACACACTTTGCTGTTTTCGCTTTCTGGGCCGTTGATCATTCTTGATTCCTCCGCCTCCATCCACCGTCACAGACTTTTCACATAAGGGTTGAACATACCCGTTTTTCCGTTGACATTTTTGTCAAACCATGTGCTTGCCTATCGAACCGCGAACACACAACACAAAGAAGAATAAATCATATTCCACTTAAATATCGGCAATCACAGTCCATCCCCACGTTAGAAGTAAAACATACACCAAACGGGAGAATAGCAACACATAATTTCACAACTAGACTGTCGCGTAAATCATTTAAATATATCAGCAAGAGCCGAATTATAAAAATCGACTACACGAAGCCGCCATGTCATACTTTTAGGAAAGTTTTTTCTTTCTTTAAGGTATATACAGGTATAACAAAGATATAATAGATAGATGGCAAGAATATATAACAGAATTATTTCATGACGAAAGGGACAAAAAGCCAAACATAAAATGTACATATAACTATAAAATCCTGAAATCTGAAGTAGAAAAAGCTATAAAAACAATGAAAAAGGGAAAGGCAGCAGGACTTGACAATATACAGATAGAGATGATACAGGCTCTAGAAGATTTTGGCATCGAAGTGATCACAGACATATGCAATGACATATACCATACAGGATACATACCAACGAACTAAAAACATCAACTTTCATTGCATTGCCCAAAAAGAATGATGCAGTTGAATGCAGTGATTTCAGAACAATAAGCCTAATGAGCCAGGTAACAAAAATTTTACTAAAAGTTATACAGGGAAGGATTCAGAATAAAATCAATACTGAATTAGATGAGCAACAATTTGGATTCAGGAAAAAAACAGTGGCACAAAAGAAGCCATATTTGGCATGAGAACAATGATTGAAAAGTACATAGAAGTAAACAAACCAATATATGCCTGCTTTATAGACTACACCAAAGCTTTCGATAGAATACACCATAACCAACTTATAGACTGCCTAAAGAATATAAATCTAGACGACACAGACATACAACTAATATGTAATTTGTACTGGGAGCAAACAGCATTAATAAAATATAACAAAGAGAACTCTACACCAATTGATATAAAAAGAGGAGTAAGACAAGGATACATCCTATCACCAAGCTTGTTCAATGTATACACTGAGCAAATCTTTAAAAACATGTCAGAGATGCCAGGCCTAAACATTAATGGAAAGATAATCAATAACCTAAGATATGCTGGTAATACTGTTCTACTAGCAGAAAATCCTAAAGATCTACAACAATTGCTTAATGTGATAAACATAACAAGCAACAAATATGGACTAGATATGAATATCAATAAGACTATAAAACTTATTATGTTTTTATAAAACTATGATCATAAACAAAGAAAATTATCAAGACCTACAATTAAATATCACAGTTGAGGGAATACATCTGGAGACAGTCCAGAGCTACAACTACCTGGGACATACTATAACCAATGATGGAAAATGTAAAATTGAAATAAACAAAAGAATAGGTATGGAAAAAGTAATTTTAATGCCATGAAAAAAATACTAACAACAAAACAAATATCAGCAGGGCTGAAACTAAGAATGGCAAAATGTTACATCTTCTCAGTATTCCTGTATGGTGCAGAAACATGGACATTAGACAAGAAAACAGAATAGAAAATTAAAGCCTTTGAAATGTGGATTTATAGAAGAATATGTAGAATTGGATGGAAAGAAAAGAAAACTAACGATGAAGTTTTAAAACAATTGAGAACAAAAAGAGAACTACTAAATACAATTGAGACAAAACAAATGAAATTTTTGGGGCATGTTAAAAGACACAACAGCCCACTAAAAGTAATATTGGAAGGGAAAATACAAGGTAAAAGAGGCAGAGGCAGACCAAGACTAACATGGATGAGTAACATCAAAAGATGGACAAGTCAATCTATGACAGCCTGCACCATCAAAGCAAGAAACAGAGTAGAATGGCGATCTATGGTAGCCAACCTTCGTTGCAGAGAAGGCACTCGATGATGATGAAGGTATATAAAAATATGATTTTCTTGGTTGTCTTAATTTTTAGGAATTTACAATACTCAAATTTGTTGTAATCAACATTGTTATTTTGGCGTATGCTGAGACTGCTATGATGGGGACTACAGCTACCTTTCTTTGTTTGGGAGATGAGATAGTAGTTCGGATGATTCCACTGGCACGGGCGGTTGAGCAATTATGGATTTTAATTCGTTTGCAGTAATGGGCCTTCCATAACCAGGAACCAATTGTTATTTAAAAAGGCAAAATGTCACGTGTTTATCCACACAATCATAGCACATTCTGGCACTTATTGAACGTGATGTGTAATTCCATCACTATGCAAAAGTTAACTGTGTTATTGTACAGGCACTTTTGCAATTACATATCTCTATGACGAAGATATAAATCAAATGAACAATTGTGACCCTCTTCAATGTGATACGGATACGCCTTTGACTTCCACTGTTAGAAAATTAACGTAAATATACAGTAAAATCTAATGTTGAGAGCACGCGGTTTTATATTTTCCTAAAATTATATAACAAAACACTATTTGTGCAAAATCCAGACTACCTTTTTACTTAAATGTTATAAAATCTGAAGGTCAGTGAAAAAAATAAGATTTCATGAAAAAGAATTACAGAAATTCATCAAACAGTTTCCGAGATAATTGCTCAACTATGTGGGCACGAATTTGTGAGCAAACTATAACAATGTCAAGCCATAGTTAGGGTTGCCAGAACCTTCGAAGCAGAAAGCGGGACAAATGGAACTTTTTTAGACGCGAAAGCGGGACACATCATGTAAAGCATAATAGCCATAGGAAAAGTCAGAGATAGCACACACATAGACTAATTATTATTACATTATAATTCCTCCAGCCTCCAACACATAAAGAAAGAATGAAGCCAAAATTTCTTCTTGCTGCTGGTGAGGATGGCCCGATGTTGTTGAATGAATTATTAGCGCCTACAGAAATACGACAAGGACAAAAGCATGCAGATTGTCACGTAGGCACAGATCACGTGAGCGGTGAGCGGTGAGATGGGTAGAGTAAGGCTCGGCGCCTCGGCTAAGAGTCGCCTAAGAGTAAGACGAAGCCGAAGACGTCATCTTTTGTAAATTTTTAAATAATACCGCCTTCCGCACTAACAATTTTGTGCTGGATATTCTCAAATGAGTATTTATGAGTTGTATCTACAAACTTTATTATTAAACAGCGATAGCGCAGGACTCTACAAATAGACGTTTCGGACTAAGAAGCTTCATTTTGTAACAAAACTCAAACCAATAATAAATAATTTAAGAAAATATTAAAATTTGTAGGTGAAAAATTTGGCTGGATTAAAAAGCGGGACAAATTGCTGTCCCCCAGACCCTTAGGCGGGACAATTAATTTTTGATGAAAAAGTGGGACAATCCGGAAAAAGCGGGACGGATGGCAACCCTAGCCATAGTTCTACTTACGGTTTTTGTCGACAGGAAGATATCACGTG
This sequence comes from Megaustenia siamemsis, assembly GCA_032433765.1. Taxonomy (NCBI): domain Eukaryota; kingdom Metazoa; phylum Mollusca; class Gastropoda; order Stylommatophora; family Ariophantidae; genus Megaustenia; species Megaustenia siamemsis. The sequence goes on from JAVIAB010000117.1 coordinate 60,486,174, forward strand.
ATAATAATCGATTTGCATCAAAAGTATTATGTAGGGAACATAAACTTTTTAAAAAAATGAAAACATACATAAAACGTAATAAATACCAAAGAATCACTAACCTCTTTTTACAAATGAGAAAATTATAGAAAATTACGTCAAATAGTTAGGAAATGGCGTTTAGTGTTTCAGTGTTTTTATAGAGGATTTTTGCCGCAACGCTGAATCTTCTGCCCTGTGATCTCTTCTTGTATTCCCGGTATAAGATTAACTCACAGCGTTCTGTTATTTCTGTTTTCCCTGTAGAAGGATTTATTCAGGAGGTCGAAATTAATTTGTCATGTGCATGGGCGGATCTAGGGGGGGTCATGGGGGGCATTGCCCCCCCCCCCCCCCAAAAAAAAAAAAAAAAACGTACTTCTTAGTACATTCATTAATAAAGTGAGAGCAACGTTTGTTTACTTATTATTATTATTTTTAAAGAAGAAAAGAGGTAATATAAAAAAAAAATTCACAAATATATAGGTCTATTTATTCAATCTTTTGATATTGAAATCATGTCCACGGAAAAACAACTAAAAAAATACGATATTTTTTGTGTACGATTGTTCTTCTGTGAAGAAAATGTTAATTATTTATCGCTCTATCTATCTATCTATTGACCTTTCGAGCCGTAACCGGCCCATAGGGCGTAGACCAAGATACACCTTCTCCTATATGAATTTTTGTTCTAGCAGTTTTCTTTTAAAGATATTTTATCAAATCTCGCCATCTGTCTCTGTTCTGTGCAAGCAGTTCTATCTCATTGAGGGAGCCGATTCCTGCTGCTCTTGCCTCTCTCATCAATGTTCTTCTCAGTGTCTCCCTGGGTCTTCCTCTTTTTCTTTTACCTGTTGTTTCCCATATGAGGGCTTGCTTTGCTATTCGATTATTATCTCTTCTCATCACATGTCCAACGTATGACCATCGTCTTTTCTTTATTACTGAAGATATTAGTGGTTGATTGGCGATTTCTCTAATTTCCTCGTTTGTTTTGAATTCGTTCCATTCTATACCAAGTATTTTCCTTAGACATTTATTTTCGAATGCGTTCAACTTTGTTTCTATATCTCTTGTTGTTTTCCAGCTTTCACACGCATACGTAAGGGTTGATAGTACATTTGATTTGAATAGCCTAAGTTTTGTGTTTGTGCTAATGAGTTTTGATTTCCACAACTTTTCAAGGCTTCTGAAAGACATTGCTGCTTTAGCCAGTCTGATTCTAATTTCTTTGCTCGTATCCCCTTCTCGATCAATGTGACTTCCAAGATAGATAAAGTGATCGATCTCTTCTACTGGTTTGTTTTCCATGTATATTTTGTCACTTGTTGGAATTAAACTTTTCATGACTTTAGTCTTTTCATGATTGACCTCAAGCCCAATTTTGCTGGCTAATGATGACAGTTCATTTGTGTTTTCCTGCATCGTTTTTATCTGACTGCTGATGAGAACTATGTCATCAGCAAAGTCGAGGTCCTCCAAATGGTCTCCTTGTATCCATTCGATGCCTTTATTACCAGTGCAGCATTTCTTCATTATGAAGTCCATAACAATTCCAAATAACAAGGGCGATAAAATACATCCTTGTTTAACCCCAGTTTCTATTGGGAAACATTCGCTCAGTCCTTCCTCTGTTCGAACTGCACATGTGTAACCATCATACATGTCTTTGATAATATTTATGATTTTTGATGGTAAACCATATTGCTTCAGAATTTTCCACAAAGAATCTCTATGAATACTATCAAATGCTTTTTTGAAGTCGATGAAGTTAAGTACAAAAGGTTTTTGCTTTTCAATGTGTTCCTCCAATATAAGTCGTAGAGTGAAAATGTGGTCAAGACAGCTTCTCCTTTTCTAAACCCAGCCTGTTCTTCACGCATTACTGTATCTATTGAATCCTTTATTCTATTTAGGATGATTTTACAGAATAACTTTGAGGCAACTGACAAAAGTGTCACGCCTCTCCAGTTGTTACAATCTCTAAGATTGCCCTTTTTTGGGATCTTAACAATGATTCCTTTTTTCCATTTATGAGGCGTCTTCTCTGTTTTCCAAATGATGTTGAACATTTTTTGGAGATGTATTAAATTATGGCTATCAATTGCCTTGAGGATCTCAGCTGTTAACTTATCCTCTCCAGCAGCCTTGTTATTGGTCATTAGCTTTAAGGTGGTTTCTATTTCACTCAAGGTGAAGTCATCTAAATTTACATCTAATTCTGCTGCTGGTGTTTCAGCTTCAAAATCTATTAAACTGTGAGGTAGTGGACGGTTAAGAATTTCTTTGAAGTGTTCCGCCCAACGGGCTTTTATGTCTGCGCTTGTTGTTAGCATTAATCCAGATTTGTCTAGAATTGGTGTTCCACTGGATGTATAGGTGTTTGTCAGCATCTTTTGTACAGTATAGAGAGTTCTGCTGTCTCCTGTAATTGCAGCTGTCTCTGCTTTCTCTGCCAAGTTGTCTATATAAGCTCTTGTATCTCTTCTTATCGCTCTGGCGGTGCCAAAATTGCCGTGCTGATTTGATTTTATGACAGCACAAGGGACAAGGGAGTAGATATGTTTAATGAGTTGTTTGCCGGTGTACATATATTTGTTATATATGCTGTAAAAAGGACTTCATTTAGTTGCGGACTACCTGTTTTATTTTAGTTGTTATTAATGTCTAAAGGTTTTAATATATTTTAAAAATGAAACGAATTACAAATTTCTTTCAAAAAGTTTCAAAATCACACGAAACTGAAACTCGATCTGCTTGTATGCTTCCTGATTTTACACCTACATCTAGGGTCGATATTAGTCCTAGTGAAACGAAGGATAAAAAAATTACTATTACATCAACAACTACTAATACAGTTAACAGTGAGCCAGTTTCTGAAAGTGATCTCGTTTCCAACGCTAGTCTGCCTAATACTCGTACAATTACATTTATAAAAAGTGAAGCTGGTCCACTCAATAGTGATATTAATAATCAGTGTGAGACGGACTTGGGCAATTTAAATTATGGACCAGTGGCAGGACCCAGTATGGATATTAATAGTCAGTGTGAGATGGACTTGGGCGATTTAAATTCTGGACCAGTAAGGCCAGTCTTAAGATCTTACCCGCCTTCACTGTGTGGTAAAGTCAACCGTTCTTTTTCTAAAGCTTATTTTGAACAATATCACTGGCTAGAATATAGTAAACGAAAAGATGCAGCATTTTGTTACGTTTGTCGTGTATTTGACAAATCTTTTGCATGTGAAGAAACATTTACTAAATCTGGTTTTAGAAACTGGAAAAATTAAAAGAAAAACTTGATAAACATGGAAAAAGTAAAAGTCATTTGTTATGCATGGAAAAATATGCAATGCATAAATATAGTAATGAAAAAGGAAGTGTCATGTCAATGATTTCAAAATCACATAAGACCGAAGTGGAAAAAAACAAAGAGTACATGGCGAAAGTTGTTGATGTTATTATACTTCTTGGAAGACAGGGCATTGCGTTCAGAGGACATGATGAAAAGAAAGAATCTAATAGTAGGGGTAATTTCTTAGAGTTCTGCGAGGTGTTTGCTAAGTATGATAGTACATTTAAACAAAATTTTACAAAAAACATTTCATTTTGTAGCAAAACTATTGTGAATGAAGTGATTGACATAACTTCAGCTCTTCTTTTTGAGAAAATAGTTAAAGAGGTTAAAAGATGCGAGTTTTTTGCAATTATGGCTGATGAGGCAAGATGTCAGAAACAGCAACAATTGTCTCTCTGCGTTCGGTATGTTGACGATGAACTCACTCCACATGAAAGATTCCTTGGTTTCTATGATTGCTCAAGCAAACGAACAGCAATAGATTTAGCTGATTTGATAATGACTGTTCTTCGGAAGTTTAGTATTGAAGGATTATCAGTAATAGCGCAAACTTATGATGGTGCCGCAGTAATGTCTGGTGATGTTGGAGGGCTGCAAGCTAAAATTAGAGAGTTTTATCCTGAAGCTGTTTACTTCCACTGTTATGCACATAAGGTTGCACTTATTGTAACAGACATTTGTAAAAACATAGAATCTTCAAGACTTTTATTCAATGCTTTGGAATCATTGTATGTACATTTTTCAAAACCGTCAAATCATGATGCTTTAAGAACGGTGTCAGGATTGTTACAGACAAAGCCTTTTGAAATAATTTCATTAAGTACAACTAGGTGGACATGCAGGTACCAGAATTGTAATCTGTTGATTAAACACTATGATAATGTAGTGGCAGCTTTACAATTTGAAATTGACAGAAATGAAGACAAAGACTCCATAGAAGCCATTGGAATTTTGAAATCAATATCAACATTTAATTTCATTGTCAACCTGTTTGTTTTTCATGAAATCCTGTCTTATACCCACGTATTAAGTCTATGTATGCAGAATGCAAATGTCACTTTAGGACAGGCTGCAGAACTGATAACAAATACTATGCGGACAATAGTAGACAAGAGAACTGATGATGAATTTTCTAAGATTTGGAAGAATATTGAAGAATTTTCACTGAAACACGGCATATGCTTAGAAAGTCCTACTGTATGTAAGAAAAGAAAACATGAAGAAAGTGTGATGCTAAAGACAGTTTTGTTCTCTCAACTGTTGGAAAACCCCTAGATGGCCCTGAAAGTGTGAGCAATAAAGAATACTGGAAGATGAAAGTATATTTTGAAGTTATTGATGTCTTTGCAGCAAGGTTAAAGGAAAGATTTAGTGAAGAATCCTTACAACTCGCATGTGCTGTTGATGGGCTGTTTTGTTTGGATTATGAAAAGGCAACTCCATTTCTAAAGAAATATGCTGAGTGTTTAGGACTGAATGTTACTATCCTGAAAGCAGAAATATCAATTGTCAAAACATTAATTAGGAGCAAAGAAGGGGAAGTTTCACAATTCAGCTTTAGCCACTTAAAAGAGGTAGTAAACAAGAACACTTACCCACATTTTCATAAAATTCTAAGGGCTGCTATAACCATACCAATAAGCTCATCAGCATGTGAAAGAAGTTTTTCTGCGATGAGCAGGATTAAGACTTGGCTGAGGTCATCAATGACACAAGATAGACTTCGTAATTTGGCGGTGCTTCACATAGAAAAAACACTGCTTAAAAACACCATCACAAGTGAAGAAGTTATGCAGAAATTTGCAGAAAAGCCTAGACGAATTAAACTGATGTAATTGGTGAGTACAGATTTTCTTTTTTTTTGTGCCGTTTTAATTTTTATAAAATGCATATTTTATGCTGTATACTTATTCCGTTATTATTAGAAAAGTCAAATTGCGTCAAAGGTCTAATGACGATTATACACAAGTGACTCACACCCTTATTGCTGATAGCGCGAAGATGTCTATGCAAACCTGAAACAAAAACAGTAGGCCTATAGCAGTGCCCCCCAAAAATTTTAAGGCTAGATCCGCCTATGGTCCTGTGATGTCTTCTTGTATTTCTCATATAGGTCTTTATCCTGTCTATCTGTTTGTTTGTCTATGTGTCTGTCTGTTTTCCTGTCTGTCTGTCAATCAATCAATCAATCAATCAATCAATCAATCAATCAATCAATCAATCAATCAATCAATCAATCAATCAATCAATCAATCAATCAATCAATCAATCAATCTGTCTGTCCGTCCGTCACCTACCTACCTACCTACCTACCTACCTACCTACCTATTTACCTACTACCTACCTACCTACCTACCTACCTACCTACCTACCTACCTATACCTACTTACCCATCTATCTATCTATCTATCTATCTATCTATCTATCTATCTATCTATCTATCTATCTATCTATCTATCTATCTATCTATCTATCTATCTATCTATCTATCTATCTATCTATCTATCTATCTATCTATCTATCTATCTATCTATCTATCTATCTATCTATCTATCTATCTATCTATCTATCTATCTATCTATCTATCTGTCTGTCTGTCTGTCTGTCTGTCTGTCTGTCTGTCTGTCTGCTGTATGTCTATCTATCTATCTATCTATCTATCTATCTATCTATCTATCTATCTATCTATCTATCTATCTATCTATCTATCTATCTATCTATCTATCTATCTATCTATCTATCTATCTATCTATCTATCTATCTATCTATCTATCTATCTATCTATCTATCTATCTATCTATCTATCTATCTATCTATCTATCTATCTATCTATCTATCTATATCTATATCTATCTATCTATCTATCTATCTAATCTATATATCTACTTATCTGCTTGTCGCATAGTCTATAAAGCAGATCTGTGAAAGCTCCGAATCTAATAATAAATTAAAGTACCCCATTACATTTAGTACTATCGAGGTGAAGTATTAGGACACATCATTTCAGCCTGAGGTGGCCAATGCACTTCATATCTACTGTTCACCTTCCTCATCTCACTGAGCCAGGTACCCATTTTCTTGAACAGCTGGATTGACTGGAGAGTGTCAAGTTGCGATTGAATATATACCGTATTCAAATTATCGCGGCCTAACACTAAGCTGCTAACGCTTTCTAACAGCGTCTCTGACTAAATTTTCGGATATAAAAATTGGGGGAAGAGGACTCAGTGTCTTATCCGTTGTTATTATTATTATCCTTGAGGGTCAGATAATAGTGACGACTAAGGAGTGTCACATTCTCTTTTCAACGTGTGGCTGTTCATGATTTCAGTAGCTGCTGGTTGCATACACACGCCCCAACATGCCTTCCAAGTCGCTCCCCTTCACTGACACCAAGTTCGACTCCAGATTAAAAAAAGTTTCAGAAGTATTTTCGCGCCATTCTCAATTCTATCTCTTTGTGTTGACAAAACAAACAAGTAGTATACAAGGGTCCAACTAAGTCGCATTTGACCCGTAAATTAACAAAGATATATAGTAGGCGCGCGGCGCGCCTAATGTACATGAGAGACAGGGGGAGTTAACCATGCCATTTCGTGTCGGGATGTTGACCTCTAGTCCAGGTGACCCGGAAGTGACCTGTTTATGTCTGGTGTGTCCTGGCTTTGGAGCTCTTGATCGACAGTGACAGGTTAGTAGATTATACAACATCATTGACAAACAATCAATATAAAACAGAAGACAAAGATATATTTTATTCTTTTATTATCTCAATAGGTGTATAACATACATTGATATTATATAACATTACAAAAACATTCAGTACATTGAGTCAATATATAGTACATGGATAACATTTATTTATAGATAGGTAGTTGGATGTCTGCTTAGCGTTGTGTCATAAATGAATCATAAGGGGTGAAACTGTTAGAGATTGCTGGGTAGTCTAAGCTGGTAGTGTAAAGAGTTAAATATCTAGAGGCGTAGTCGAGACGTTATCATCAGCTACCTTTCTTTTTATATAGAAATAGGAAAGAGCATTTCTTGTTTGACTGTAGGAAAATATAGAATTATTTAAGACTTTGAAACCTACATTTTTCCCACCCTTGGCCTTTTGCGTGGCGAGAACCTCTAAAAACATATCTTTATCTAATTTGTTGTGTTGCTTGCTTAGCCCTTTACAACTGATTTTATCGTAATCCCCACTACAATGGTACGTCTTACTACATAAGCTAACAAGAGCTATACCTTCGTACTCTAGTTAAAAAGACCTGGCGTTCGTTTTGTGTACGCTTTAACACCCTTACAGCTTATACAATCTGTCTTGCTAGTATGTTCATCGCAGCGATGGGTGTATAGAGGTCGTCTAGTGTGTCATATTGGGTGTATAGAGGGCGTTTAGTGTGTCATGATGGCTGTATAGGGGTCGCCTAGTGTTGTATGAGGGGTGTATGGAGGTCGTCTAGTGTGCCGTGATGGGTCAATGGAGGTCGGCTAGTATGTCGTGATGGGTGTACGGAGGTCGTCTAGTGTGTCATATTGGGTGTATAGATGGCGTTTAGTGTGTCATGATGGTTGTATAGGGGTCGTCTAGTGTGTCATGATGGTTGTATAGGGGTCGTCTAGTGTGCCATGATGGGTGCATGGAGGTCGGCTAGTATGTCGTGATGGGTGTATGGAGGTCGTCTAGTGGGTATGATGGTGTATGGAGGTCGGCTAGTATGTCGTGATGGGTGTATGGACGGCGTCTAGTGTGTCATGATGGTGTATGGAGGTCGTTTAGTGTATCGTGACGGGTGTATGGAGGTCGTCTAGTGTGTCATGATGGGTGTATGGTGGTGTCGTCTAGTGTGTCGTGATGGGTGTATGGAGGTCGTCTAGTGTGGTATGAGGGGTGTATGGAGGTCGTCTAGTGTGATATGAGGGCTGTAATCCCGGGCGTCTAGTGTGACATGATAGCTGTAGGTAGAATGTCTGGTATATCATACTTTTATACAACCAATAAGAAAACATGAAAAAACGAAGGAATTCAACAATACTTATCTTAACAACTTTACATCAATACAGTTGAATAACCTGTTATCGTTAACCCTTACCATACTTTAAGAGAAAACATTCAAACTTACAGTATACAATATAGTCTCAATCATCTACAATGAATATAACCTATTATCGATAAGCGTTAACATACTTTAAGAGAAAACAAGCCAACTTACTGTGCAAAATATAGTCTCCGCTAGAGTGAACAGTAACTTTCCTTGAATCAACCAAACTTATAACACAAAGTCTCGCATGAGACTAGTTTAAATATAGCCTGGTAGCAGATTTTAACCAATCAGCGAGTGAGTACGTCAACATCGCTTGATATCGGGATTAACCAATCAGAAAAGAGTATTAACATAGGAGGCGGGGCGAAGAAATGGCTGACAGGTGGATTAACCAATCAGAGAAGTGCGTTAGCCCAAGCGTAGGTAGTGGCTGTCGGGTCAGCAGTGGGGGAAAAATGTTGGGTGGTGGGTTACTTGAACTCGTTTTGACCCCTGAGGCAATTCCAGAAGAGTTCTATGACCTCATTTTGACCGCTGAAGGCTTTAATACCAATGTTTCCCACTTCAACGAACGACATACATCATTAAAGGTGATTACTTCAGCTCTTAGACTTTGGAGTTCCATATCTTTATCACTTCAACGAATGACAGACAACAGTAAAAATGATCATTTCAGGTAAGAAAACTTAGTTCCAAACCCTAAAATTTTGGTTCATACTCACAAAGTTGAACACAAACTCTACAAATTTAGGCCCAAAGTTGTAAGTGTTAGACACGAAAGTCGTAAATGTTATATGCAAAGTCCAAAAGTTTGTCAAAAAGACAAACTAAACTCAAAATAGTTAGACACAAAGCCCAACAATTTATAGGCAAAGTCCAAAAAGTTACTCCAAAAGACAACTAATGTAACACTTAACCCCAAAATTTCGTCGCATAACCAAACAGTTGAACTCAAAAGCCTAAAAATTTAGTCCCAAAGTCGTAATTGTTCGACACGAAAGTCGTAAATGTTATATGCAAAGTCCAAAAGTTTGTCAAAAAGACAAACTAAACTCAAAATAGTTAGACACAAAGCCCAAAAAAGTATAGGCAAAGTCCAAAAGGTTACTCCAAAAGACAACTAATGTAACACTTAACCCCAAAATTTCGTCGCATAACCAAACAGTTGAACTCAAAAGCCTAAAAATTTAGTCCCAAAGTCGTAATTGTTCGACACGAAAGTCGTAAATGTTATATGCAAAGTCCAAAAGTTTGTCAAAAAGACAACCTAAACTCAAAATAGTTAGACACGAAAGGTCAAAAAAAGTATATGCAAAGTCCAAAAGGTTACTCCAAAAGACAACTAATGTAACACTTAACCCCAAAATTTCGGCGCATAACCAAACAGTTGAACTCAAAAGCCTAAAAATTTAGTCCCAAAGTCGTAATTGTTCGACACGAAAGTCGTAAATGTTATATGCAAAGTCCAAAAGTTTGTCAAAAAGACAAACTAAACTCAAAATAGTTAGACACGAAAGGTCAAAAAAGTATATGCAAAGTCCAAAAGGTTACTTCAAAAGACAACTAATGTAACACCATTGCACAAAAATTTCGTTGCGTAACCAAAAAGTTGAACTCAAAACCTACAAAATTTAAACCCAAAATCAAAATAGTTAGACACGAAAGACCAAATAGTTATATTCAAAGTCCAAAAGTTTGTCAAAAAGACAACCTTAACTCAAAATAGTTAGACACAAAGCCCAACAATTTATATGCAAAGTCCAAAAAGTTACTCCAAAAGACAACTAATGTAGCACTTAACCCCAAAATTTCGTCGCATAACCAAACAGTTGAACTCAAAAGCCTAAAAATTTAGTCCCAAAGTCGTAATTGTTCGACACGAAAGTCGTAAATGTTATATGCAAAGTCCAAAAGTTTGTCAAAAAGACAACCTAAACTCAAAATAGTTAGACACGAAAGGTCAAAAAAGTATATGCAAAGTCCAAAATGTTACGTCAAAAGACAACTAATATAACAACAAGCCCTAAAATTTCGTCGCGTAACCAAAAAGTTGAACTCAAAACCCTACAAAATTTAAACCCAAAGGCAAAATAGTTAGACACGAAAGACCAAATAGTTATATTCAAAGTCCAAAAGTTTGTCAAAAAAGACAACCCAAACTCAAAAGTTTGTCAAAAAGACAACCCAAACTCAAAATAGTTAGACATGAAAGGTCAAAAAGGTATACTCAAAGTCCAAAATGTTACTTCAAAAGACAACTAATATAACAACAAGCCCAAAACTTCGTCTCATAACCAAAAAGTTGAACTCAAAACCCTAAAAAGTGTCCACTTATCAACCAAAGTCTTTAATACAGCTGAGAAAACCCTAATAAATAATTACAATTTACTAAAAATGTTGCCCTTGATGATAGTTGCGACTGTGTCTAAATCATTATTGAAAATATTCATAGAACTCTAGTAAAAACCAAACACACTAAAACACCACATTGAAAGAATGAACTTAAAGTTCACGCCCCTGTCACAACTCTGCTAAGAAAAGTACTGCAAAGCATGAAAGTTATGTCCCCTGCTATAACTCTACTAAACGAAAGTATTACCAAACACGTAGGTTACACTCCTACCATAACCCACTAAGAAAAAACAAGATTTTGCTTAAAATACCACATTTATGATTGTTACGCCCCTTGTCCCTTTATGAGGGGTACGCCCATGAAACTGTTAGAAATAGTAAATTTAACCTAGTGGCATACCCCAGATGTTATATTAGACACCCCCATAGCAAAAATTTACTTAAAACTCACTTTTATGGTGGTTACCCCTGACCCATTTTTGGCGGTTACGCCCATGAAACTGTTAAAAATAGTAAATTTAACAGCTAGACATACCGCAAACTTTATATTAAGCATCCCTGTATCAAGAATTTACATAAAAACAACTTTTGAAATTACTACCCCTGTACCCATTTTTGGCGGTCACGCCCATGAAACTGTTAAAAATAGTCAATTTAACATCTAGACATACCACAAACTTTATATTAAGCATCCCCGTATCAAGAATTTACTAAAAAACCACTTTTATGAGTGTTGCCCCCTTACCCATTTTTGGCGGTTACGCCCATGAAACTGTTAAAAATAGTAAATTTAACATATAGACATACCCCAAACTTTATATTAAGCATCCCCATATCAAGAATTTACATAAAAAATCACTTTTGAAATTACTACCCCGGTACCCATTTTTGGCGGTTACGCCCATGAAACTGTTAAAAATAGTAAATTTAACATATAGACATACCCCAAACTTTATATTAAGCATCTCCGTATCAAGAATTTACATAAAAACATTTTTTGAAATTACTACCCCAGTACCCATTTTTGGCGGTTACGCCCATGAAACTGTTAAAAATAGTAAATTTAACATCTAGACATACCCCAAACTTTATATTAAGCATCCCCGTATCAAGAAGTTACATAAAAACAACTTTTGAAATTACTACCCCAGTACCCATTTTTGGCGGTTACGCCCATGAAACTGTTAAAAATAGGCAATTTAACATCTAGACATACCCCAAACTTTATATTAAGCATCCCCGTATCAAGAATTTACATAAAAACAACTTTTGAAATTACTACCCCTGTACCCATTTTTGGCGGTTACGCCCATGAAACTTAAAAATAGTCAATTTAACATCTAGACATACCACAAACTTTATATTAAGCATCCCCGTATCAAGAATTTACATAAAAACAACTTTTAAAATTACTACCCTTGTACCCATTTTTGGCGGTTACGCCCATGAATTCGATAAAAAATTGAAATTTAACCTATTGGTATACCTCAAACATAATATTTGACACGCCCATGTATCAAATTTACCTGAAAAATCAACCAAAAATTAGTAGTATAGTATGTCAATTAGGACCGTGGAATGTTCTTCCAGAAGCACCTAAATTCTTATATAAATAGTCTACCCTCACATGGAAGCACATTTTTTGGTGCCGTTTTTCCTTATATGAGAGTCTACCGTTTTTTCTTATATGAGAGTCTACCCTTGCATGTAAATGACATACTATACTACTAATTTTTGGTTGATTTTTCAGGTAAATTTGATACATGGGCGTGTCAAATATTATGTTTGAGGTATACCAATAGGTTAAATTTCAATTTTTTATCGAATTCATGGGCGTAACCGCCAAAAATGGGTACAAGGGTAGTAATTTTAAAAGTTGTTTTTATGTAAATTCTTGATACGGGGATGCTTAATATAAAGTTTGTGGTATGTCTAGATGTTAAATTGACTATTTTTAAGTTTCATGGGCGTAACCGCCAAAAATGGGTACAGGGGTAGTAATTTCAAAAGTTGTTTTTATGTAAATTCTTGATACGGGGATGCTTAATATAAAGTTTGGGGTATGTCTAGATGTTAAATTGCCTATTTTTAACAGTTTCATGGGCGTAACCGCCAAAAATGGGTACTGGGGTAGTAATTTCAAAAGTTGTTTTTATGTAACTTCTTGATACGGGGATGCTTAATATAAAGTTTGGGGTATGTCTAGATGTTAAATTTACTATTTTTAACAGTTTCATGGGCGTAACCGCCAAAAATGGGTACTGGGGTAGTAATTTCAAAAAATGTTTTTATGTAAATTCTTGATACGGAGATGCTTAATATAAAGTTTGGGTATGTCTATATGTTAAATTTACTATTTTTAACAGTTTCATGGGCGTAACCGCCAAAAATGGGTACCGGGGTAGTAATTTCAAAAGTGATTTTTTATGTAAATTCTTGATATGGGGATGCTTAATATAAAGTTTGGGGTATGTCTATATGTTAAATTTACTATTTTTAACAGTTTCATGGGCGTAACCGCCAAAAATGGGTAAGGGGGCAACACTCATAAAAGTGGTTTTTTAGTAAATTCTTGATACGGGGATGCTTAATATAAAGTTTGTGGTATGTCTAGATGTTAAATTGACTATTTTTAACAGTTTCATGGGCGTGACCGCCAAAAATGGGTACAGGGGTAGTAATTTCAAAAGTTGTTTTTATGTAAATTCTTGATACAGGGATGCATAATATAAAGTTTGCGGTATGTCTAGCTGTTAAATTTACTATTTTTAACAGTTTCATGGGCGTAACCGCCAAAAATGGGTCAGGGGTAACCACCATAAAAGTGAGTTTTAAGTAAATTTTTGCTATGGGGGTGTCTAATATAACATCTGGGGTATGCCACTAGGTTAAATTTACTATTTCTAACAGTTTCATGGGCGTACCCTCATAAAGGGACAAGGGGCGTAACAATCATAAATGTGGTATTTTAAGCAAAATCTTGTTTTTTTCTTAGTGGGTTATGGTAGGAGTGTAACCTACGTGTTTGGTAATACTTTCGTTTAGTAGAGTTATAGCAGGGGACATAACTTTCATGCTTTGCAGTACTTTTCTTAGCAGAGTTGTGACAGGGGCGTGAACTTTAAGTTCATTCTTTCAATGTGGTGTTTTAGTGTGTTTGGTTTTTACTAGAGTTCTATGAATATTTTCAATAATGATTTAGACACAGTCGCAACTATCATCAAGGGCAACATTTTTAGTAAATTGTAATTATTTATTAGGGTTTCTCAGCTGTATTAAAGACTTTGGTTGATAAGTGGACACTTTTTAGGGTTTTGAGTTCAACTTTTTGGTTATGAGACGAAGTTTTGGGGCTTGTTGTTATATTAGTTGTCTTTTGAAGTAACATTTTGGACTTTGAGTATACCTTTTTGACCTTTCATGTCTAACTATTTTGAGTTTGGGTTGTCTTTTTGACAAACTTTTGAGTTTGGGTTGTCTTTTTTGACAAACTTTGGACTTTGAATATAACTATTTGGTCTTTCGTGTCTAACTATTTTGCCTTTGGGTTTAAATTTTGTAGGGTTTGAGTTCAACTTTTTGGTTACGCGACGAAATTTTAGGGCTTGTTGTTATATTAGTTGTCTTTTGACGTAACATTTTGGACTTTGCATATACTTTTTTGACCTTTCGTGTCTAACTATTTTGAGTTTAGGTTGTCTTTTTGACAAACTTTTGGACTTTGCATATAACATTTACGACTTTCGTGTCGAACAATTACGACTTTGGGACTAAATTTTTAGGCTTTTGAGTTCAACTGTTTGGTTATGCGACGAAATTTTGGGGTTAAGTGCTACATTAGTTGTCTTTTGGAGTAACTTTTTGGACTTTGCATATAAATTGTTGGGCTTTGTGTCTAACTATTTTGAGTTAAGGTTGTCTTTTTGACAAACTTTTGGACTTTGAATATAACTATTTGGTCTTTCGTGTCTAACTATTTTGATTTTGGGTTTAAATTTTGTAGGGTTTTGAGTTCAACTTTTTGGTTACGCAACGAAATTTTGTGCAATGGTGTTACATTAGTTGTCTTTTGAAGTAACCTTTTGGACTTTGCATATACTTTTTTGACCTTTCGTGTCTAACTATTTTGAGTTTAGGTTGTCTTTTTGACAAACTTTTGGACTTTGCATATAACATTTACGACTTTCGTGTCGAACAATTACGACTTTGGGACTAAATTTTTAGGCTTTTGAGTTCAACTGTTTGGTTATGCGCCGAAATTTTGGGGTTAAGTGTTACATTAGTTGTCTTTTGGAGTAACCTTTTGGACTTTGCATATACTTTTTTTGACCTTTCGTGTCTAACTATTTTGAGTTTAGGTTGTCTTTTTGACAAACTTTTGGACTTTGCATATAACATTTACGACTTTCGTGTCGAACAATTACGACTTTGGGACTAAATTTTTAGGCTTTTGAGTTCAACTGTTTGGTTATGCGACGAAATTTTGGGGTTAAGTGTTACATTAGTTGTCTTTTGGAGTAACTTTTTGGACTTTGCCTATAAATTGTTGGGCTTTGTGTCTAACTATTTTGAGTTTAGTTTGTCTTTTTGACAAACTTTTGGACTTTGCATATAACATTTACGACTTTCGTGTCGAACAATTACGACTTTGGGACTGAATTTTTAGGCTTTTGAGTTCAACTGTTTGGTTATGCGACGAAATTTGGGGTTAAGTGTTACATTAGTTGTCTTTTGGAGTAACTTTTTGGACTTTGCCTATAAATTGTTGGGCTTTGTGTCTAACTATTTTGAGTTTAGTTTGTCTTTTTGACAAACTTTTGGACTTTGCATATAACATTTACGACTTTCGTGTCTAACAATTACAACTTTGGGCCTAAATTTGTAGAGTTTGTGTTCAACTTTGTGAGTATGAACCAAAATTTTAGGGTTTGGAACTAAGTTTTCTTACCTGAAATGATCATCTTTACTGTTGTCTGTCATTCGTTGAAGTGATAAAGATATGGAACTCCAAAGTCTAAGAGCTGAAGTAATCACCTTTAATGATGTATGTCGTTCGTTGAAGTGGGAAACATTGGTATTAAAGCCTTCAGCGGTCAAAATGAGGTCATAGAACTCTTCTGGAATTGCCTCAGGGGTCAAAACGAGTTCAAGTAACCCACCACCCAACATTTTTCCCCCACTGCTGACCCGACAGCCACTACCTACGCTTGGGCTAACGCACTTCTCTGATTGGTTAATCCACCTGTCAGCCATTTCTTCGCCCCGCCTCCTATGTTAATACTCTTTTCTGATTGGTTAATCCCGATATCAAGCGATGTTGACGTACTCACTCGCTGATTGGTTAAAATCTGCTACCAGGCTATATTTAAACTAGTCTCATGCGAGACTTTGTGTTATAAGTTTGGTTGATTCAAGGAAAGTTACTGTTCACTCTAGCGGAGACTATATTTTGCACAGTAAGTTGGCTTGTTTTCTCTTAAAGTATGTTAACGCTTATCGATAATAGGTTATATTCATTGTAGATGATTGAGACTATATTGTATACTGTAAGTTTGAATGTTTTCTCTTAAAGTATGGTAAGGGTTAACGATAACAGGTTATTCAACTGTATTGATGTAAAGTTGTTAAGATAAGTATTGTTGAATTCCTTCGTTTTTTCATGTTTTCTTATTGGTTGTATAAAAGTATGATATACCAGACATTCTACCTACAGCTATCATGTCACACTAGACGCCCGGGATTACAGCCCTCATATCACACTAGACGACCTCCATACACCCCTCATACCACACTAGACGACCTCCATACACCCATCACGACACACTAGACGACACCACCATACACCCATCATGACACACTAGACGACCTCCATACACCCGTCACGATACACTAAACGACTCCATACACCCATCATGACACACTAGACGCCGTCCATACACCCATCACGACATACTAGCCGACCTCCATACAACCATCATACCCCACTAGACGACCTCCATACACCCATCACGACATACTAGCCGACCTCCATGCACCCATCATGGCACACTAGACGACCCCTATACAACCATCATGACACACTAGACGACCCCTATACAACCATCATGACACACTAAACGCCATCTATACACCCAATATGACACACTAGACGACCTACGTACACCCATCACGACATACTAGCCGACCTCCATTGACCCATCACGGCACACTAGACTACCTCCATACACCCCTCATACAACACTAGGCGACCCCTATACAGCCATCATGACACACTAAACGCCCTCTATACACCCAATATGACACACTAGACGACCTCTATACACCATCGCTGCGATGAACATACTAGCAAGACAGATTGTATAAGCTGTAAGGGTGTTAAAGCGTACACAAAACGAACGCCAGGTCTTTTTAACTAGAGTACGAAGGTATAGCTCTTGTTAGCTTATGTAGTAAGACGTACCATTGTAGTGGGGATTACGATAAAATCAGTTGTAAAGGGCTAAGCAAGCAACACAACAAATTAGATAAAGATATGTTTTTAGAGGTTCTCGCCACGCAAAAGGCAAGGGTGGGAAAAATGTAGGTTTCAAAGTCTTAAATAATTCTATATTTTCCTACAGTCAAACAAGAAATGCTCTTTCCTATTTCTATATAAAAAGAAAGGTAGCTGATGATAACGTCTCGACTACGCCTCTAGATATTTAACTCTTTACACTACCAGCTTAGACTACCCAGCAATCTCTAACAGTTTCACCCCTTATGATTCATTTATGACACAACGCTAAGCAGACATCCAACTACCTATCTATAAATAAATGTTATCCATGTACTATATATTGACTCAATGTACTGAATGTTTTTGTAATGTTATATAATATCAATGTATGTTATACACCTATTGAGATAATAAAAGAATAAAATATATCTTTGTCTTCTGTTTTATATTGATTGTTTGTCAATGATGTTGTATAATCTACTAACCTGTCACTGTCGATCAAGAGCTCCAAAGCCAGGACACACCAGACATAAACAGGTCACTTCCGGGTCACCTGGACTAGAGGTCAACATCCCGACACGAAATGGCATGGTTAACTCCCCCTGTCTCTCATGTACATTAGGCGCGCCGCGCGCCTACTATATATCTTTGTTAATTTACGGGTCAAATGCGACTTAGTTGGACCCTTGTATACTACTTGTTTGTTTTGTCAACACAAAGAGATAGAATTGAGAATGGCGCGAAAATACTTCTGAAACTTTTTTTAAATCTGGAGTCGAACTTGGTGTCAGTGAAGGGGAGCGACTTGGAAGGCATGTTGGGGCGTGTGTATGCAACCAGCAGCTACTGAAATCATGAACAGCCACACGTTGAAAAGAGAATGTGACACTCCTTAGTCGTCACTATTATCTGACCCTCAAGGATAATAATAATAACGGATAAGACACTGAGTCCTCTTCCCCCAATTTTTATATCCGAAAATTTAGTCAGAGACGCTGTTAGAAAGCGTTAGCAGCTTAGTGTTAGGCCGCGATAATTTGAATACGGTATATATTCAATCGCAACTTGACACTCTCCAGTCAATCCAGCTGTTCAAGAAAATGGGTACCTGGCTCAGTGAGATGAGGAAGGTGAACAGTAGATATGAAGTGCATTGGCCACCTCAGGCTGAAATGATATGTCCTAATACTTCACCTCGATAGTACTAAATGTAATGGGGTACTTTAATTTATTATTAGATTCGGAGCTTTCACAGATCTGCTTTATAGACTATGCGACAAGCAGATAAGTAGATATATAGATTAGATAGATAGATAGATAGATAGATAGATAGATAGATAGATAGATAGATAGATAGATAGATAGATAGATAGATAGATAGATAGATAGATAGATAGATAGATAGATAGATAGATAGATAGATAGATAGATAGATAGATAGATAGATAGATAGATAGATAGATAGATAGATAGATAGATAGATAGATAGATAGATAGATAGATAGATATATAGATTAGATAGATAGATAGATAGATAGATAGATAGATAGATAGATAGATAGATAGATAGATAGATAGATAGATAGATAGATAGATAGATAGATAGATAGATAGATAGATAGATAGATAGATAGATAGATAGATAGATAGATAGATAGATAGATAGATAGATAGATAGATAGATAGATAGATAGATAGATAGATAGATAGATAGACAGACATACAGGCAGACAGACAGACAGACAGACAGACAGACAGATAGATAGATAGATAGATAGATAGATAGATAGATAGATAGATAGATAGATAGATAGATAGATAGATAGATAGATAGATAGATAGATAGATAGATAGATAGATAGATAGATAGATAGATAGATAGATAGATAGATAGATAGATAGATAGATAGATAGATAGATAGATAGATAGATAGATAGATAGATAGATAGATAGATAGATAGATGGGTAGGTAGGTAGGTAGGTAGGTAGGTAGGTAGGTAGGTAGGTAGGTAGGTAGTAGGTAGGTAGGTAGGTAAATAGGTAGGTAGGTAGGTAGGTGGACGGACGGACAGACAGATTGATTGATTGATTGATTGATTGATTGATTGATTGATTGATTGATTGATTGATTGATTGATTGATTGATTGAAAGACAGACAGGAAAACAGACAGACACATAGACAACTAACAGATAGACAGGATAAAGACCTATATGAGAAATACAAGAAGACATCACAGACCATAGGCGGATCTAGCCTTAAAATTTTGGGGGGCACTGCTATAGGCCTACTGTTTTGTTTCAGGTTTGCATAGACATCTTCGCGCTATCAGCAATAAGGGTGTGAGTCACTTGTGTATAATCGTCATTAGACCTTTGACGCAATTGACTTTTCTAATAATAACGGAATAAGTATCTATCTATTGACCTTTCGAGCCGTAACCGGTCCATAGGGCGTAGACCAGATACACCTTCTCCTATATGAATTTTTGTTCTAGCAGTTTTCTTTTAAAGATATTTTATCAAATCTCGCCATCTGTCTCTGTTCTGTGCAAGCAGTTCTATCTCATTGAGGGAGCCGATTCCTGCTGCTCTTGCCTCTCTCATCAATGTTCTTCTCAGTGTCTCCCTGGGTCTTCCTCTTTTTCTTTTACCTGTTGTTTCCCATATGAGGGCTTGCTTTGCTATTCGATTATTATCTCTTCTCATCACATGTCCAACGTATGACCATCGTCTTTTCTTTATTACTGAAGATATTAGTGGTTGATTGGCGATTTCTCTAATTTCCTCGTTTGTTTTGAATTCGTTCCATTCTATACCAAGTATTTTCCTTAGACATTTATTTTCGAATGCGTTCAACTTTGTTTCTATATCTCTTGTTGTTTTCCAGCTTTCACACGCATACGTAAGGGTTGATAGTACATTTGATTTGAATAGCCTAAGTTTTGTGTTTGTGCTAATGAGTTTTGATTTCCACAACTTTTCAAGGCTTCTGAAAGACATTGCTGCTTTAGCCAGTCTGATTCTAATTTCTTTGCTCGTATCCCCTTCTCGATCAATGTGACTTCCAAGATAGATGAAGTGATCGATCTCTTCTACTGGTTTGTTTTCCATGTATATTTTGTCACTTGTTGGAATTAAACTTTTCATGACTTTAGTCTTTTCATGATTGACCTCAAGCCCAATTTTGCTGCTATTGATTATAGTTCATTTGTGTTTTCCTGCATCGTTTTTATCTGATTGCTGATGAGAACTATGTCATCAGCAAGTCCAGGTCCTCCAAATGGTCTCCTTGTATCCATTCGATGCCTTTATTACCAGTGCAGCATTTCTTCATATAATAAGTATACAGCATAAAATATGCATTTTATAAAAATTAAAACGGCACACAAAAAAGAAAATCTGTACTCACCAATTACATCAGTTTAATTCGTCTAGGCTTTTCTGCAAATTTCTGCATAACTTCTTCACTTGTGATGGTGTTTTTAAGCAGTGTTTTTTCTATGTGAAGCACCGCCAAATTACGAAGTCTATCTTGTGTCATTGATGACCTCAGCCAAGTCTTAATCCTGCTCATCGCAGAAAAACTTCTTTCACATGCTGATGAGCTTATTGGTATGGTTATAGCAGCCCTTAGAATTTTATGAAAATGTGGGTAAGTGTTCTTGTTTACTACCTCTTTTAAGTGGCTAAAGCTGAATTGTGAAACTTCCCCTTCTTTGCTCCTAATTAATGTTTTGACAATTGATATTTCTGCTTTCAGGATAGTAACATTCAGTCCTAAACACTCAGCATATTTCTTTAGAAATGGAGTTGCCTTTTCATAATCCAAACAAAACAGCCCATCAACAGCACATGCGAGTTGTAAGGATTCTTCACTAAATCTTTCCTTTAACCTTGCTGCAAAGACATCAATAACTTCAAAATATACTTTCATCTTCCAGTATTCTTTATTGCTCACACTTTCAGGGCCATCTAGGGGTTTTCCAACAGTTGAGAGAACAAAACTGTCTTTTAGCATCACACTTTCTTCATGTTTTCTTTTCTTACATACAGTAGGACTTTCTAAGCATATGCCGTGTTTCAGTGAAAATTCTTCAATATTCTTCCAAATCTTAGAAAATTCATCATCAGTTCTCTTGTCTACTATTGTCCGCATAGTATTTGTTATCAGTTCTGCAGCCTGTCCTAAAGTGACATTTGCATTCTGCATACATAGACTTAATACGTGGGTATAAGACAGGATTTCATGAAAAACAAACAGGTTGACAATGAAATTAAATGTTGATATTGATTTCAAAATTCCAATGGCTTCTATGGAGTCTTTGTCTTCATTTCTGTCAATTTCAAATTGTAAAGCTGCCACTACATTATCATAGTGTTTAATCAACAGATTACAATTCTGGTACCTGCATGTCCACCTAGTTGTACTTAATGAAATTATTTCAAAAGGCTTTGTCTGTAACAATCCTGACACCGTTCTTAAAGCATCATGATTTGACGGTTTTGAAAAATGTACATACAATGATTCCAAAGCATTGAATAAAAGTCTTGAAGATTCTATGTTTTTACAAATGTCTGTTACAATAAGTGCAACCTTATGTGCATAACAGTGGAAGTAAACAGCTTCAGGATAAAACTCTCTAATTTTAGCTTGCAGCCCTCCAACATCACCAGACATTACTGCGGCACCATCATAAGTTTGCGCTATTACTGATAATCCTTCAATACTAAACTTCCGAAGAACAGTCATTATCAAATCAGCTAAATCTATTGCTGTTCGTTTGCTTGAGCAATCATAGAAACCAGGAATCTTTCATGTGGAGTGAGTTCATCGTCAACATACCGAACGCAGAGAGACAATTGTTGCTGTTTCTGACATCTTGCCTCATCAGCCATAATTGCAAAAAACTCGCATCTTTTAACCTCTTTAACTATTTTCTCAAAAAGAAGAGCTGAAGTTATGTCAATCACTTCATTCACAATAGTTTTGCTACAAAATGAAATGTTTTTTGTAAAATTTTGTTTAAATGTACTATCATACTTAGCAAACACCTCGCAGAACTCTAAGAAATTACCCCTACTATTAGATTCTTTCTTTTCATCATGTCCTCTGAACGCAATGCCCTGTCTTCCAAGAAGTATAATAACATCAACAACTTTCGCCATGTACTCTTTGTTTTTTTCCACTTCGGTCTTATGTGATTTTGAAATCATTGACATGACACTTCCTTTTTCATTACTATATTTATGCATTGCATATTTTTCCATGCATAACAAATGACTTTTACTTTTTCCATGTTTATCAAGTTTTTCTTTTATTTTTTCCAGTTTCTAAAACCAGATTTAGTAAATGTTTCTTCACATGCAAAAGATTTGTCAAATACACGACAAACGTAACAAAATGCTGCATCTTTTCGTTTACTATATTCTAGCCAGTGATATTGTTCAAAATAAGCTTTAGAAAAAGAACGGTTGACTTTACCACACAGTGAAGGCGGGTAAGATCTTAAGACTGGCCTTACTGGTCCAGAATTTAAATCGCCCAAGTCCATCTCACACTGACTATTAATATCCATACTGGGTCCTGCCACTGGTCCATAATTTAAATTGCCCAAGTCCGTCTCACACTGATTATTAATATCACTATTGAGTGGACCAGCTTCACTTTTTATAAATGTAATTGTACGAGTATTAGGCAGACTAGCGTTGGAAACGAGATCACTTTCAGAAACTGGCTCACTGTTAACTGTATTAGTAGTTGTTGATGTAATAGTAATTTTTTTATCCTTCGTTTCACTAGGACTAATATCGACCCTAGATGTAGGTGTAAAATCAGGAAGCATACAAGCAGATCGAGTTTCAGTTTCGTGTGATTTTGAAACTTTTTGAAAGAAATTTGTAATTCGTTTCATTTTAAAATATATTTAAAACCTTTAGACATTAATAACAACTAAAATAAAACAGGTAGTCCGCAACTAAATGAAGTCCTTTTTACAGCATATATAACAAATATATGTACACCGGCAAACAACTCATTAAACATATCTACTCCCTTGTCCCTTGTGCTGTCATAAAATCAAATCAGCACGGCAATTTTGGCACCGCCAGAGCGATAAGAAGAGATACAAGAGCTTATATAGACAACTTGGCAGAGAAAGCAGAGACAGCTGCAATTACAGGAGACAGCAGAACTCTCTATACTGTACAAAAGATGCTGACAAACACCTATACATCCAGTGGAACACCAATTCTAGACAAATCTGGATTAATGCTAACAACAAGCGCAGACATAAAAGCCCGTTGGGCGGAACACTTCAAAGAAATTCTTAACCGTCCACTACCTCACAGTTTAATAGATTTTGAAGCTGAAACACCAGCAGCAGAATTAGATGTAAATTTAGATGACTTCACCTTGAGTGAAATAGAAACCACCTTAAAGCTAATGACCAATAACAAGGCTGCTGTAGAGGATAAGTTAACAGCTGAGATCCTCAAGGCAATTGATAGCCATAATTTAATACATCTCCAAAAAATGTTCAACATCATTTGGAAAACAGAGAAGACGCCTCATAAATGGAAAAAAGAATCATTGTTAAGATCCCAAAAAAGGGCAATCTTAGAGATTGTAACAACTGGAGAGGCGTGACACTTTTGTCAGTTGCCTCAAAGTTATTCTGTAAAATCATCCTAAATAGAATAAAGGATTCAATAGATACAGTAATGCGTGAAGAACAGGCTGGGTTTAGAAAAGGGAGAAGCTGTCTTGACCACATTTTCACTCTACGACTTATATTGGAGGAACACATTGAAAAGCAAAAACCTTTTGTACTTAACTTCATCGACTTCAAAAAAGCATTTGATAGTATTCATAGAGATTCTTTGTGGAAAATTCTGAAGCAATATGGTTTACCATCAAAAATCATAAATATTATCAAAGACATGTATGATGGTTACACATGTGCAGTTCGAACAGAGGAAGGACTGAGCGAATGTTTCCCAATAGAAACTGGGGTTAAACAAGGATGTATTTTATCGCCCTTGTTATTTGGAATTGTTATGGACTTCATAATGAAGAAATGCTGCACTGGTAATAAAGGCATCGAATGGATACAAGGAGACCATTTGGAGGACCTCGACTTTGCTGATGACATAGTTCTCATCAGCAGTCAGATAAAAACGATGCAGGAAAACACAAATGAACTGTCATCATTAGCCAGCAAAATTGGGCTTGAGGTCAATCATGAAAAGACTAAAGTCATGAAAAGTTTAATTCCAACAAGTGACAAAATATACATGGAAAACAAACCAGTAGAAGAGATCGATCACTTTATCTATCTTGGAAGTCACATTGATCGAGAAGGGGATACGAGCAAAGAAATTAGAATCAGACTGGCTAAAGCAGCAATGTCTTTCAGAAGCCTTGAAAAGTTGTGGAAATCAAAACTCATTAGCACAAACACAAAACTTAGGCTATTCAAATCAAATGTACTATCAACCCTTACGTATGCGTGTGAAAGCTGGAAAACAACAAGAGATATAGAAACAAAGTTGAACGCATTCGAAAATAAATGTCTAAGGAAAATACTTGGTATAGAATGGAACGAATTCAAAACAAACGAGGAAATTAGAGAATCGCCAATCAACCACTAATATCTTCAGTAATAAAGAAAAGACGATGGTCATACGTTGGACATGTGATGAGAAGAGATAATAATCGAATAGCAAAGCAAGCCCTCATATGGGAAACAACAGGTAAAAGAAAGAGGAAGACCCAGGGAGACACTGAGAAGAACATTGATGAGAGAGGCAAGAGCAGCAGGAATCGGCTCCCTCAATGAGATAGAACTGCTTGCACAGAACAGAGACAGATGGCGAGATTTGATAAAATATCTTTAAAGAAAACTGCTAGAACAAAAATTCATATAGGAGAAGGTGTATCTTGGTCTACGCCCTATGGGCCGGTTACGGCTCGAAAGGTCAATAGATAGATAGATAGAGCGATAAATAATTAACATTTTCTTCACAGAAGAACAATCGTACACAAAAAATATCGTATTTTTTTAGTTGTTTTTCCGTGGACATGATTTCAATATCAAAAGATTGAATAAATAGACCTATATATTTGTGAATTTTTTTTTATATTACCTCTTTTCTTCTTTAAAAATAATAATAATAAGTAAACAAACGTTGCTCTCACTTTATTAATGAATGTACTAAGAAGTACGTTTTTTTTTTTTTTTTGGGGGGGGGGGGGGGGCAATGCCCCCCATGACCCCCCCTAGATCCGCCCATGCACATGACAAATTAATTTCGACCTCCTGAATAAATCCTTCTACAGGGAAAACAGAAATAACAGAACGCTGTGAGTTAATCTTATACCGGGAATACAAGAAGAGATCACAGGGCAGAAGATTCAGCGTTGCGGCAAAAATCCTCTATAAAAACACTGAAACACTAAACGCCATTTCCTAACTATTTGACGTAATTTTCTATAATTTTCTCATTTGTAAAAAGAGGTTAGTGATTCTTTGGTATTTATTACGTTTTATGTATGTTTTCATTTTTTTAAAAGTTTATGTTCCCTACATAATACTTTTGATGCAAATCGATTATTATCACGTGATATCTTCCTGTCGACAAAACCGTAAGTAGAACTATGGCTAGGGTTGCCATCCGTCCCGCTTTTTCCGGATTGTCCCACTTTTTCATCAAAAATTAATTGTCCCGCCTAAGGGTCTGGGGACAGCAATTTGTCCCGCTTTTTAATCCAGCCAAATTTTTCACCTACAAATTTTAATATTTTCTTAAATTATTTATTATTGGTTTGAGTTTTGTTACAAAATGAAGCTTCTTAGTCCGAAACGTCTATTTGTAGAGTCCTGCGCTATCGCTGTTTAATAATAAAGTTTGTAGATACAACTCATAAATACTCATTTGAGAATATCCAGCACAAAATTGTTAGTGCGGAAGGCGGTATTATTTAAAAATTTACAAAAGATGACGTCTTCGGCTTCGTCTTACTCTTAGGCGACTCTTAGCCGAGGCGCCGAGCCTTACTCTACCCATCTCACCGCTCACCGCTCACGTGATCTGTGCCTACGTGACAATCTGCATGCTTTTGTCCTTGTCGTATTTCTGTAGGCGCTAATAATTCATTCAACAACATCGGGCCATCCTCACCAGCAGCAAGAAGAAATTTTGGCTTCATTCTTTCTTTATGTGTTGGAGGCTGGAGGAATTATAATGTAATAATAATTAGTCTATGTGTGTGCTATCTCTGACTTTTCCTATGGCTATTATGCTTTACATGATGTGTCCCGCTTTCGCGTCTAAAAAAGTTCCATTTGTCCCGCTTTCTGCTTCGAAGGTTCTGGCAACCCTAACTATGGCTTGACATTGTTATAGTTTGCTCACAAATTCGTGCCCACATAGTTGAGCAATTATCTCGGAAACTGTTTGATGAATTTCTGTAATTCTTTTTCATGAAATCTTATTTTTTTCACTGACCTTCAGATTTTATAACATTTAAGTAAAAAGGTAGTCTGGATTTTGCACAAATAGTGTTTTGTTATATAATTTTAGGAAAATATAAACCGCGTGCTCTCAACATTAGATTTTACTGTATATTTACGTTAATTTTCTAACAGTGGAAGTCAAAGGCGTATCCGTATCACATTGAAGAGGGTCACAATTGTTCATTTGATTTATATCTTCGTCATAGAGATATGTAATTGCAAAAGTGCCTGTACAATAACACAGTTAACTTTTGCATAGTGATGGAATTACACATCACGTTCAATAAGTGCCAGAATGTGCTATGATTGTGTGGATAAACACGTGACATTTTGCCTTTTTAAATAACAATTGGTTCCTGGTTATGGAAGGCCCATTACTGCAAACGAATTAAAATCCATAATTGCTCAACCGCCCGTGCCAGTGGAATCATCCGAACTACTATCTCATCTCCCAAACAAAGAAAGGTAGCTGTAGTCCCCATCATAGCAGTCTCAGCATACGCCAAAATAACAATGTTGATTACAACAAATTTGAGTATTGTAAATTCCTAAAAATTAAGACAACCAAGAAAATCATATTTTTATATACCTTCATCATCATCGAGTGCCTTCTCTGCAACGAAGGTTGGCTACCATAGATCGCCATTCTACTCTGTTTCTTGCTTTGATGGTGCAGGCTGTCATAGATTGACTTGTCCATCTTTTGATGTTACTCATCCATGTTAGTCTTGGTCTGCCTCTGCCTCTTTTACCTTGTATTTTCCCTTCCAATATTACTTTTAGTGGGCTGTTGTGTCTTTTAACATGCCCCAAAAATTTCATTTGTTTTGTCTCAATTGTATTTAGTAGTTCTCTTTTTGTTCTCAATTGTTTTAAAACTTCATCGTTAGTTTTCTTTTCTTTCCATCCAATTCTACATATTCTTCTATAAATCCACATTTCAAAGGCTTTAATTTCTATTCTGTTTTCTTGTCTAATGTCCATGTTTCTGCACCATACAGGAATACTGAGAAGATGTAACATTTTGCCATTCTTAGTTTCAGCCCTGCTGATATTTGTTTTGTTGTTAGTATTTTTTTCATGGCATTAAAATTACTTTTTCCATACCTATTCTTTTGTTTATTTCAATTTTACATTTTCCATCATTGGTTATAGTATGTCCCAGGTAGTTGTAGCTCTGGACTGTCTCCAGATGTATTCCCTCAACTGTGATATTTAATTGTAGGTCTTGATAATTTTCTTTGTTTATGATCATAGTTTTATAAAAACATAATAAGTTTTATAGTCTTATTGATATTCATATCTAGTCCATATTTGTTGCTTGTTATGTTTATCACATTAAGCAATTGTTGTAGATCTTTAGGATTTTCTGCTAGTAGAACAGTATTACCAGCATATCTTAGGTTATTGATTATCTTTCCATTAATGTTTAGGCCTGGCATCTCTGACATGTTTTTAAAGATTTGCTCAGTGTATACATTGAACAAGCTTGGTGATAGGATGTATCCTTGTCTTACTCCTCTTTTTATATCAATTGGTGTAGAGTTCTCTTTGTTATATTTTATTAATGCTGTTTGCTCCCAGTACAAATTACATATTAGTTGTATGTCTGTGTCGTCTAGATTTATATTCTTTAGGCAGTCTATAAGTTGGTTATGGTGTATTCTATCGAAAGCTTTGGTGTAGTCTATAAAGCAGGCATATATTGGTTTGTTTACTTCTATGTACTTTTCAATCATTGTTCTCATGCCAAATATGGCTTCTTTTGTGCCACTGTTTTTTTCCTGAATCCAAATTGTTGCTCATCTAATTCAGTATTGATTTTATTCTGAATCCTTCCCTGTATAACTTTTAGTAAAATTTTTGTTACCTGGCTCATTAGGCTTATTGTTCTGAAATCACTGCATTCAACTGCATCATTCTTTTTGGGCAATGCAATGAAAGTTGATGTTTTTAGTTCGTTTGGTATGTATCCTGTATGGTATATGTCATTGCATATGTCTGTGATCACTTCGATGCCAAAATCTTCTAGAGCCTGTATCATCTCTATCTGTATATTGTCAAGTCCTGCTGCCTTTCCCTTTTTCATTGTTTTTATAGCTTTTTCTACTTCAGATTTCAGGATTTTATAGTTATATGTACATTTTATGTTTGGCTTTTTGTCCCTTTCGTCATGAAATAATTCTGTTATATATTCTTGCCATCTATCTATTATATCTTTGTTATACCTGTATATACCTTAAAGAAAGAAAAAACTTTTCCTAAAAGTATGACATGGCGGCTTCGTGTAGTCGATTTTTATAATTCGGCTCTTGCTGATATATTTAAATGATTTACGCGACAGTCTAGTTGTGAAATTATGTGTTGCTATTCTCCCGTTTGGTGTATGTTTTACTTCTAACGTGGGGATGGACTGTGATTGCCGATATTTAAGTGGAATATGATTTATTCTTCTTTGTGTTGTGTGTTCGCGGTTCGATAGGCAAGCACATGGTTTGACAAAAATGTCAACGGAAAAACGGGTATGTTCAACCCTTATGTGAAAAGTCTGTGACGGTGGATGGAGGCGGAGGAATCAAGAATGATCAACGGCCCAGAAAGCGAAAACAGCAAAGTGTGTGGTACACAAGAGGCATGTTCAGAACACGAAAGACGAACATGGCTGACCACCGTGAAAGAGATTGGAGCCTCATCACGTACCAGTCCAGAGGAAGCCATGGAGAGTCGGAGAAATTCGAACTTATGTCGGAGGAAAGATCTTAAAATAAGTACTTGGAATGTTAGGACTCTATATCAACAAGGGAAATTGGAAAATCTAATTCAAGAAGCAGAACGAATAAATATAGATATTTTAGGCATATCAGAGACTAGATGGAAAGAATGTGGGTACATTGAAGACGAAAAATATACATTTATATACTCAGGAAACACAACAGAACATCAAAGAGGGGTAGGAATACTGATAAAAAGAGAGCTACAAAAATATATAAGTACCCACTGGACATACAGTGATAGGATTATACTACTCAAGTTGAAAGCAAAACCATTCGACATAGCAATAATACAGACATATGCACCTACTCAAGACTACACAGATGAACAAATAGCGGCATACTATGAAGACCTAAATAAAGTTATGAAGCAAGTGAAATCTTCAGACATCTTGATTGTAATGGGTGACATGAACGCTAAAGTAGGAAAAGGTAGATATAAGACAATTATAGGAAATCATGGTTTAGGAAAAGAAATGACAGAGGAGAAAGATTAATACAATTCTGTGAAGAAAACAGGCTGATAATATGTAACACCTACTTTGAGCAAGAGAAAAGGAAACTATACACATGGAAAAGCTCTGGAGATAGGAAGAGGAATCAAATAGATTACATAATGATAAAAGAAAGGTTCCGTAACAGCGTAAAGAAAGCCAAAACCTACCCAGGAGCAGATATTAATTCTGATCACAATCCTGTAATGATTAAAATGAAAATCAAACTAAAGAGAAACAAGCAAAAATCTAATTCATCAACAAACCCACTCGACATAACAGCTTTAAATCAAAAAGACATTAAAGATACCTATACAATACAAGTAAAGAACACATACCAGAAGCTGCTAGAGGAAGGAATTGAACAATACAGAAGAGAAAATCCTGATGAAAAAGTAACAACCAAATGGCAATGCATAAAGAAAAGCATACAAAAAGCCTGCGACACCTTACCCAAAAGAGAAAAGAACAAAAACAAAAATGGATAACTAACACCATCTTAGAAAAAATGGAAGAAAGGAGACAAGCGAAGAACACTGCCCAATACAATAAAATAGATAATGAGATACGCAAAATGTGCAAAAGGCAAAAGAAGACTGGCTCAGCCAAAAATGTATAGAAATAGAAACTATGGAAAGCAAACAAGACCTAAGAGGAATGCACACAGAAATAAAGAGAATGACTAATAAAAATAAAAAAGCCACAGAAGGTGGATGCATTGCAGACAAAAAGGAAAAATGCTAACAGACAATAAGGATATCATAGATAGATGGCAGGAATATATAACAGAACTATTTCATGATCAAAGGGACAAGAAACCAGTTATAAAATGTACATCAGGCTATAAAATCTTAAAATCTGAGGTGGAAAAAGCTATAAAAACAATGAAAAGAGGAAAAGCAGCAGGACCTGAAAGCATACAGATAGAGATGATACAGGCACTTGAAGATTTTGGCATTGAAGTGATTACAGACATATGCAACGACATATACCACACAGGATACATGCCAAATGAACTAAAAACATCAACTTTCATTGCATTGCCTAAAAAGAATGGTGCAGTTGAATGCAGTGACTTTAGAACAATAAGCCTAATGAGCCATGTTACAAAAATCTTGCTAAAAGTTATACAAGGAAGGATTCAGAATAAAATCAATACTGAATTAGATGAGCAGCAATTTGGATTTAGGAAAAATAGCGGGACAAAAGAAGCCATATTCTGCATGAGAACATTAATCGAAAAATACACAGAAGTAAACAAACCAATATATGCCTGCTTCATAGACTACACCAAAGCTTTTGATAGAGTACACCACAAACAACTTATAGAATGCCTAAAAGAGATACATCTAGATGACATGGATATACGACTAATATGCAATCTATACTGGGAGCAAACAGCAATAATAAAATATAACAAAGAATTCTCTACACCCATTGATATAAAAAGAGGAGTAAGACAAGGATGCATCCTATCACCAAGCTTGTTCAATCTATACACTGAGCAAATCTTTAAAAACATCATAGAGATGCCAGCCTACAAATTAATGGAAAGATAATCAATAACCTAAGATATGCTGACGATACCGTACTACTAGCAGAAAATCCTAAAGACCTACAACAATTACTTAATGAAATAAACACGACAAGCAAAAAATATGGACTAGATATGAATATCAAAAAGACTAAAACTATGATCATAAACAAAGAAAATACTCAAAACCCACAAGTGAATATCAAAATTGAAGGAATAGACCTTGAGACAGTTCAGAACTATACCTACCTTGGACATACTATAACCAGTGATGGAAAATGTACAACTGAAATAAACAAAAGAATAGGAATGGCAAAAAGTAATTTTAATGTCATGAAGGACATACTAACATCAAAACAAATAACACCAGAGCTAAAACTAAGAATAGCAAATGTTACATCTTCTCAATATTCCTATATGGTGCTGAAACATGGACATTAGACAAGAAAACAGAACAGAGAATTGAAGCCTTTGAAATGTGGATATATAGAAGAATAGGTAGAATTGGATGGAAGGAAAAGAAAACAAACGACAAAGTCTTAAAACAACTAAAAATGAAAAGAGAACTTCTGAACACAATTAGAACAAGACAAATGCGATTCTTAGGCCATGTTAAAAGACACAACAGCCTACTGAAAGTGATCCTGGAGGGGAAAATACAAGGTAAAAGAGGCAGAGGCAGACCAAGATTAACATGGACGAGTAACATCAAAAGATGGACAAACCAACCGATGACAACCTGCACCATCAAAGCAAGAGATAGAGCAAAATGGCGCTCCATGGTAGCCAACCTTCGTTGCGGAGACGGCACTCAATGATGATGATGATGACAGTAGGGGAAAATATAAGGATTAAGGTCGGTGAAAAAAAATAAGATTTCATTTAAAAAATTATTGAAATTCATCATATAGTTTCAGAGATAATTAATAAACTCTGTGTGCACGAATTTATGATCGAACTATAGTACACTTTATTGTGTCGCAAATCGCTGGATGACATCTTTAACAACCACGGCTTATCAAAAAGCAATGGTTTTCCATTGGATTCTTTCACTATTCGTGTTTGTTCCGACCGTTTCATTAATAACAGTATACAATCTTAACGTCTCTCCTATGTACATACAATCTTTAACTAAAAAGCTTTCTCCGATTGCGTGTCTATTCTACAGTGTCTCTGGATCATAAAAATGTACTGGTTTGAGGTATGAACCGATTGACGCATATGTAGTAAGTAACTATAGATAGACATAAGTAATTCATTTTTGGTCCCACTGGTATGTTAACGCACTAACAATTCAGCCATTTTTATAATGAACTGTGCGTCTGAGTTCAACCCAATGGTTTCATGTCGCCCATTGAACGAGGGAAGGGAAGGGAGGAGACGATGACCGCAATAATGAAGTAAAATGGGCTAGAAGATAAAATTGAAAACATAAAATAATATAAAGATAATGTAGACCTATAAGAAAGAGAAAAGTAATGAGCTCCGTCACGCCATTTGACTTACAGGGTTTATAGTGTTGGTGCCCATATTTTGTTACAGACCTTCAGCATATTTTTTTTTTTGGGGGGGGGGGGGGGGGTGGCAATGTGATCGATATTACGGCTCTGTCCGTTTTACCTACCCAGAAAAAAAAAAATCCGGTACCCATTTAAGAATGGGTGAACCTGGAAGTCGTCTAACCAAGTGGTATAATTACTTGTCTTAGCTTTAACCCAGCACATTGATGTCCTCCTCGTTGTGGCAACGGTATAAAGTGGCTAGTAATTGCAACGTCATTTTATAGACCTGCGTACAAACCGCTTTGGCACGGTGTTAATTCGGCGGGAAGGAGTGGATCAGAAACTGACAATAGGTGATAAAGATAGGTCGAGCTGGGAACTTCATTCCCTTGAACTGTCGGTATTGCAAACATCCGGTGCAGCTCACCTATGGTCGGTGATGTAATTTCTTATCGCTTTTCGTCCGCACCCCGAGTATTCCAGGATTAAACTGTCACTATACTGCTGACTTACGTGGGAGTCAGGAGTAGTTGACGTGTAAATTAGTCGCCTGATCGTCTGAACATCAGATTCTTTTGAGATTGTTGATATTTTTCGGTTTCGCCAGAGCCAGCGTGACGAGCTTCTTTCGGCTTACTCATCTACAAATCTCATTGTTCCTGTTCGCATCCTCCTTCCACTTTAATTCCTAGCCTCATTAATAGGTCGTAGAGGGATGGGGAGTATTAGTCCTCTGGCACTACTTTACACAGTGAACACTGTAACCTGGAACCCCTGCTGCCTCAGCTCGATGACGAGATCCTTGTATTTGGCTAGTTTAAATATTTACTACTTTCAAATATGATGTTTTCCTGCGTTATTTCTCGTGCCTTGCTATTTGGTATTAATGTGTTATTTCTTCTATGGACCAATCATTAACAACTCAATTTTCATTTAATACATGATGAAACTATTTTTTTTCTATTTTTGTCTGCCAATAATAATAATAATATGTGGTTTAATTGCCACTTATATACTCGACCATTTTGATCTAGCCCGAAGAGACAGAAGTGCCATGAATAAGCCGTTCACCAAGTTCATGGTCAAACTATTCAACGAACTTCAGAAAGGGAGATAAAAAGTGACGGAGAATTAAATCCTGTCTTCTTTTCTCTTTCTCAGTGGTACCGATAAGGTGTCGTGGTTATATCATTTGTCGTTCTTGAGCTGCTCGAACTGTCTGAATTATAGCTCGTTTCAAATCACTTGCCCAACTTCAAAACGCTATTGCTCAGAAACCGTTTGTTAAATACTGTTGAAATTTTCCAAATGTTATTAGAATGCAAAAGACCCTTTAAATGTATATTTAACAAATATCTTGCAGCTTCAGTTTTCTTAAAGCGGCGAATTTCTTTGATGTTTGTCAAAATTGTAAATTGTGAACCCCTAAATAATAGAAATTACCGTAGTTGCTGGTCTATGATTGATTTTCACTAGGTAAAGGCGTGGCCGTAATGGGGAAATAACTGAATAAGGAAAAACACCAGGAGAATTATTGTCTTTTCAGTTCGAGGACGGACGATAATATCAAGGTATACCTGTATGTCGAATTTTCATAGTTGTGTGGTCCTGAAAAGGACCGTTTGTTGAACTAATTTAAGGTAATATAGGGGCCAACATTGTGGGGGCTATATACTTTCATTCTGAATCAGACGAGTCTAAAAGATTAATAACTGTTTGGGGTTGAACATTCCACAAACCATCATTTTTCCAATATTCCTCTTCCTGTTTTAAGACGTGGTCTTCACATTTAGCCTAATAATCTTTGTCTATATTTAATAAAGCGAGATTAGCAAGAGTCTTTACATCGCATATTTTGAATGTTGTATTTTCATCTGCCACTTGTCCTTTTAATTTTGCCCAGATTAGTTCTATTGGATTTAAATGAGCATGGTAAGGTGGCAGCCTCAAACTTATATGACCGTGCTCTTGGATAATCTTATCTATTTGAAAAATCTTTGTCTTTTGTTTTTGCTTTACTAGAGATAGTAATTCAGGTTTTAAGTACATGTTATTAAATTGTATGTGCTCCTTTGTGAGCCATGTCTTAATAGCATCTTTTGTACTGGATGACGTCGGGACTTTATCTTCAATTGCAACAATGTTGTGGTACGCTGCATTGTCCATTATTAGGCAAGATGGTCGATCTAGTGATGGGAGAACAGAATTTTCAATCCAATGTCTAAATATGTGACCATTCATCTCAGAGTGATAATCCCGATTGTCTATGGATTTTGAAAGAAAAATGAGCTCTGCATTCTGTATTAGTCCATGTTGTCGACTACCTGCATGAGCAATTATCAAGCGCTGTCCTTTGCTGTTAGGTATTAATCTCTTAATCTTTCCATCTGATGACTGCCATTCCATTTGGTTAGTGTGGTGAGCATTGATCCATGTTTCATCCAAGTACACAATATCATAACCTTGCTTGCGCACCTCTTTTACTTCACGTAAGTACTTGCTTCTCATGACTACTATATGTGGCTTCTCACAGATGATGTTTCGTCCATTGGAATACTTTCTGAATGTAAAACCTGCAGCTCTCACATTCCTCCATAATGTAGACTTTGATATTTCAATACTGTTGTTCTTTTTCAGCGAAACTTTTAATTTTCTTATTGTAACAGTTTCATTCATACCCAACATTTTGCGAATTTCACTTCTAATAAGTTCACTGTCGAAATTATCCAACATTTTTGCTCTTCCTTGTGATTTTGTATATTTTGAACATTGACGGTCACGTGCTTGAATCCAGCGATTAAATGACCGTTTAGATAAATCCAAAATGTGTCTTGTCCTATTCTCAGGGTTTCTAAAGAATGAAATAATCTTCCTCGTTTAGCCTCTTTGCAAAAATAGTCATACATTTTTATTGCGATGTTTTGTAAACTGCAGAATTTCATTTTAAGACTCATGATAAATGTTATTGTTCCACGTCTACACCTATGAATGAACGGAAATGGAACACACAATTTGTCGTGTTTTTACAAGTGTCTAATTGTGTCAAACAAACCACGGGGAGTGCAAATACGTCAATCTAACGTGTATGGATTTGTACTCGCTATTTTTAGTTTAAAATACTGTAAACATTAAGTTTTGACTACATCAATGGGTCGTTATAAATTTATATAAATCAAATAAGCAACAATAATAACCAAATGT
Source organism: Megaustenia siamemsis (assembly GCA_032433765.1). NCBI lineage: Eukaryota > Metazoa > Mollusca > Gastropoda > Stylommatophora > Ariophantidae > Megaustenia > Megaustenia siamemsis. Next base: position 60,522,464 of record JAVIAB010000117.1, read on the forward strand.
TTTTTTTAAATGAAATTAATTCCCTGTTGGGTTCTAATCATTATAACTTTACATGCAAATTTTGAATATCTTACAACAAGCGGTTAAAAAGCTATCGATTTTAAAAGTTGGGCACGAGTTATGAAACAAGCTATAGTGATTTTCCTTTGTTGTTACATGTCGCTGTCACTGCGTCTATCTATCTTCTTCTGGGTCTTCTTCCCAGCACAGGGATACCTCGCCGCACAGGCAGATAACTCCGACTTCGGAGGTACTCATATTTATTCCGTCGATGAGTAATTGACGTTTCAATCCGGGCCTCGCTGCTGAGACCTGGGGTGGTTGCCGCAGAGAGCAATATTAATAAGTTTGAAGAAAACATTTGTCAGCTCTAAGTTGGTGGTGTCACCATACACCTTGTCCCGAGAGGGGCGTGGTTGTTAAGACTCAGCCATCACCTACTGGTGATGGCTGAGTCTTAATGGCTGGGCACTTTCAAGGCACTCTTGCTTCCTAGTGGGACTCCACGATATGAGCACCATGTTATTTCTTTTCATAATTGTAACGTCTTCTTAGTGAGAGATGTAAGTTAAGTAAAGTACCCCTGTCACGCCAAGTGGCATATCGGAAATCATTTCAGAGGAACAGGTATGTTTACAGCACTCTGAAAAATGACAAATAATCACATGCTGTAAACATACCTCATCCTCTGAATTGATTCGCTGATTATCGCCTCGGAAGTTTCCCTCTATAATAATATTCATTTATTATTATTTTTCTCTTGCGTTTAGGGAATATGGTGTTAGTGACCATAAATTTTACAGACATTCGGCACATGATTTTCGGGGTAATGTGGTCGGTATTACGCCCGTTCCGCTTTACTTTCCCAGGAAAAATCCGGTACCCATTAAAGGCTGGGTGAATCGGAAGCCGTCGATTGGGATCGAACCCTACCTCTTGCCCTTAGTAGTCCAGTTCACTAACCACTGAGCTATCGCGGCTTCCTAGTGAGAGATGTGTTGCACTGTTATGTTAGGCATGTAGCCCAGTGCATCCTATTTCAACATGTTTGTGTGTTGTTTTTCTGAGCTCAGTCCTTTGATCTGTCCAGCTTGGGTGATCCCTTGGTAGCATTGCAACCACTGGAACAGCTCTTGAGGATATGGGCACACAGACTCCTCTACTGCTTAGTGGTGTTCAATCAACTAATCTTATTTTAAACATGACCCAAAATTAGGGAGAACTTTGCTGTTCTACAGACACCTCAGTGTATCAATCACCAACTGCTTTATTGAGGTGAAAATGGCCGAAGTCACATTGCTGACTGTTTGTATCAGGATCAGTAACCAACAGGTGATAAAGATCCTATTCCACCTCTTCGCTGTGGCTCTGGTAACAGACTAACCAGTTCAGCCAATTATGAAACAACAGACTAATCAGTCCAGCCAATCATGAAACAGCAGTCTAATCAGTCCAGTCAATCATGAAACAGCAGTCTAATCAGTTCAGCCAATCATGAAACAGCAGTCTAATCAGTCCAGCCAATCATGAAACAGCAGTCTAATCAGTCCAGTCAATCATGAAACAGCAGTCTAATCAGTTCAGCCAATCATGAAACAGCAGTCTAATCAGTCCAGTCAATCATGAAACAGCAGTCTAATCAGTCCAGTCAATCAAGAACCAACAGACTAAACAGTCCAGCAGCCAATCAAGAAACAACAGACTAAACAGTCCAGCAGCCAATCAATAAACAACAGACTAATCAGTCCAGCAGCCAATCAAGTAACAGATCAAGAGGGGAGACAACCCAGTACTCAAAAATGACATGCTGAAATTGAATGTGTTAGGCCGAAAGTTGTAGATACCACAACCAGAGTTATTTTACAGATTTCAAATTCAATCAACAAATAAATTGCTTATATAAAATATACTCATAGAATCATGGACAATAGGACAACGGACAAGAAAATCACTGGAGGGAGTAGAAATGTGGTTTTACAGAAGAATGTTGAGAATACTTTGGACAGCTAAGAAGAGTAACATAAATGTTCTGAAAGAGGCCAAAGCAAAAAGTGAGCTAATATTCAAAATTAGGAAGAAACAATCATCACTTTTTGGCCATGTAATGAGAAGGGAATAGTTGAAATATATTGTGACAACTGAGAAAATTGAGGGACAAAGAGATAGAGGGAAGCAAAGAGAAAAGATAACAGACAGCTTAAGAGAATGGCTTGGCAGAAGGTCAACAACAGAAATGATAAATAACTGTCGAGATTGAAAGTTGTGGAGAGACATGATCACCCTACGCCAGGAGTCATGGTACTTGATGATGATGACTCACATAATAGGAAACTCTTTATACAGAGCTTTGCAGCAGGAGGCAATCTGATCATCAGAAGAGACCTTGCCGAGCAAGTGTTTCAACCCTTTAAGCTTCTTGACACTCTAGGGGAGGTGGACCTGCCTGGGTCATGACTCCCAGGCATCTACCTCCTGCTGCATTGAACTCAAAAGTTTACGATATACTCTGCATGAAATAAAATAACAACACTCATTTTGCACAATATTTCTGATTGATCAATTGATGTTATTTGTTATTTTCTTATTATAATTGATAAAGAAGTTCACAAATAATGATTCTGTTTATTTTTGAGAAGATGTGAGCACAGCATTCTTTCAATCCCGACTAATATTTGTCTCATTAGCCATTTCTGAGTCAACTTTAACTGAATATATGCCAAATGGTCTTCATTTACAACAACGTACAAACAACAATCCAAGATGTACACCGTAATACAAATTAAAACAAACAAAATGCTGCATACCCAAACCTTTATTCCTGATACAATAATCTCAAATTGGAGTACAACAAAAATACACGCAACTGCAAGTGCTCCAGGAATGATACTTAAAGCAATAGTTGAATAAAAACAGTAAATCCCACATTCTAATTCTTGTTTCAGAGTTGTACTTCTTTAACAGAATGACACAGTACTCCGGTGACTTGCAACTATAAGTGTTGCTACTTTTATTAAGTTTACGGTTTATTTTGCATTGTCTTATGCTATGTGTTACAGCCTCTGCGTAAGTGAATATGAAATCGTTTCCATCTTTTATGTTATTGTTTTTTTTTTGTGACTAATTAAATAGTTTAAAGTGATGCAGAGTTAATGTAAAAGTCACAAAGCTTTTAAATTAATAAATCCCAAATTTACAACAGAAAACTGACTGATAAAAGTGCTTCACTCACATTAGATTTTGCTTAATGTGACAGCTTAAGTGCAGTTTTTGTATTAAAAAGCAACAATAGCAGTGCTTTAATGTGTTTATTGTTGTGAATTTCAGCAGCAGTCTATTCTATCTATCTATCTATTGTCCTTTCGAGCCGAAGATGGCACATAGGGCAGAACCACAATCTCAAAAACAGAAACCTTGCGTACCAAAATTTACTACATTTCATATACTACAGATGACATAACAATGATGTACAAGTCTTTATCTTCAAAGACACTAATAAGGATGTTGACAATGGTGCATGTAACATACTCCAAAAGTTTCTATTATGATTTCTAATTTAATGCGCATATTTAGATACCTATTCACAATTTTATCGATTGCGACTCTATCGACATCAAGCTTAAACTTGGTACAACTGTTGTGAGAACTCAGCCCACTCCTCATAAACATCTTGTTTTTAAAAAAATTAAAGGAAAAATGGTAACACCCAAAGTCTGATGTATACAAGTTACTAACACAAAGGATCAAATAAATATCATTAAGATTAAGAGCTGTTCACTGTAGACTCAATAACCACATAAGCAATATGCTATAAATAGGACAAATAGACTTTTACATGTTGAGAGGGCAAATGGTACACACAATATATCCAGCATGACTGTAGATTGTTTGCTTTCATGAAAGAAGCTGAGTGATGACATAGCCTTACTAAATGTGCCTCTATGATAAGGTGTATATGTGATGACATAGCCTTACTAAATGTGTCTCTATGACAAGGTGTATATGTGATGAGGCAGTTAACTATATCTGATAAACTGAGATGGTTTGTTTGCATACACCAGCTGTATGTATCTGTACTAAAGTCCCAAAGTACTGAATTTTACATAAATACTAGTTTTCCTATTTTCCACACCAGTAGTTAGGTGCTTAGATGTTCCTCACAATACAGGCGATATTCTCTGATTTCAGAGGTACTCTCACTTTTTTTTGGGTAGGATTTTTTGTCAAATCAATTTTGCCCTGGAAGGGGCCATTTTAAGCCCACTCTTTCCTATTTACAAATACAAAAGGGCTTCTTTAATGTGTGCACAGAATGTAAATAGGATCTCCAGTTGTTTTTCCCATTATAAAGAAGGACTAGCATAGGAGTCTCACTATTCAGAAACCAGGGGAGGATAAAGCTATGAAGAAACCTCGGATTTGATTTTGAAAAATTTCCACCACTTGTTATGGGAATCGAACTGGAGATCTTCTTGTCCAGAAACTCTAGACCACTCAGTCCCACATAAACTGAGATTATATAGATAAAGTCTTAGACAGACAGCTAATCCTGTAAGAGAAAATGATGCAGTTTCAATATCTAAAAGGGTTGGGAAGTAATTCATAAAGCAAATCTTCCACACCAAAGCATACAAAAGCTACCTGCAAGCACACAATATAAATGTGCAAACTCTACAACAAATCATAGAATTCTATAAATCTCATACAATCTTAAATGTTAAGTATAGCTCACTGGTCACAACCACAATCTGTCTGTATTCCTTCAATAGAAGTAGGCCACCACACCAAGCACCACTCACTTCCATCTATCTATAGAAAAAGTAAACCTTTACTGTTTTTCCCAGTTTCATTTCTGGAGTACGTCAAAGATTTTGTATGGGGGATTGAAAATAACGGCTGCAAAATTAATGCAGGAAACACACGGTGTTCAATCAGAATTTTCATTTCAGCTCCGAATGAAACAAATTTATTTTGATCCTACAATGTTCAAACACTTTATTTGGAAAGTGGAGATTTTTTTTTTCTCCTTTCAACCAACCAATCTCCTACTTTATTGAAAATTATTTTCTAAGAATGACATATCTATAAACATTAATTACAACATTTCTTCAAACACCAAAATAAAAGAATCTAGCTATTAGTATTTTGTTGTTATAAATGAGCTATTACTGTTTTGTTTTGTGTTCCCTTTTTGTAAAGCTGTCACCTTGTAGGAGTGTACGTTACACCCCACTGCTTGCTCCTTCTAATATAAGATATGGAAATCAAGCAGTTGTGCTCTCTCTCTCTCTCTCTCTCTCTCTCTCATCTATATATATATATATATATATATATATATTATATATATATATTATATATATATATATATATATATATATATATATAAAACTCAAATTTGAATCAAAAAGTATTGTAATAATTATACTCACATTTCTAACTCATATATTTAGAGTCCACATAGAGTTTACTAAAGCAAAACTATGTATGCACATCAACATGATAAATGAATCTCTTAACCACAAGGCTTGTTTATACATCAATATCAAGGAATCGTCAAAAAGAGGCCTTTTCATATAAATGTTAGTTCTAGTTGTTAGTGTCGCTATGTGAAACCGCTCAAAACCTTATAGTTTTCTTCATCTGTTGACTATAATTCTTATACAGACAACATGGAGGCAAGTAGCCTCCCAGCAACAGAGTTGGAAGTTGTCAGCGAATCGCAGCTGATGGCTTGTGACAGGATCAGTGAACCAGAGCCATCCAGACCCTACTCCACCTCTCCTTGGTAACTCCATTAACTGGCTAACCTGTCTAGTCTGGCCAAGCGAGTAGGGATCGAAGAGGGAAAACAACCCGGTACTCAAAAATAACACGCTAAAGTCGAATGTGTTGGGTTGAAAGGTCCAAATATCACAGTTATACTGCAAACCACAACACAGACACGCCCACTTTAAGTCCTCTTAAGGGTGGATATTGAGAAGGTGTATTCCTTTAGTCATTGGGCAAATACAAGCAAGCACACAGACAACATATAAAAAAACAGCAAACTGCAAGTGAACTAATCAAACATAGAAAGTTGGATTCTTTCTTCTAACCAAATGGTATCTATGTTTAACCAGTCTTTATGGTTATTTGAGATTTTTTTTTTCCTGCAAAAAGAATTGAGAACTGATTATAGTGCTGACCATATTATCCCCCCAAAAATCTTCTCTTCTCTCTTTTAGAGAATGGGTGTTCACTTACTAAGTGAGCGTGGATATGTTGTGTCATAGTTTATGGCAGGACTGACACATCCATCTTGACATGGGTAGACTTGCTTAGTTATTTGTGCCTGGGCAGTTGCCATTTAAACTTTTAACCTCCAAGAGTTCTGTATCATGTGTGCACATGGGATCTCCTGTTTTTCTATGTTATCCGAGACGGCTAGCCATCGGAGATCACTACACAGATTCAAAATGAAAAATTCTCATCACCTGTGGGATTCAAATGTAGAATCATTCTGCCCAGAAGCTGGTGTCTTACCTCTAGACTTCCTAGTCCCCTAAACATGTGCTGATAGTCAAGAAATTTATAAACAACTCCATGTTACCTTTATACCACACTAGAGGTATGATAGGGGTTCATTCTTTTTCTTAATAACAAAACTTAACATTCATTCACTGCCAATAATTTATCATCAGTTTTATACATTTATACTACGTATATAACAGAACTTTCAAATTACATTTAAGCATTCAATATTTCTGACACAGTGACGGCAAAAAATTTAAGACAAAGGCAGAGTAGGGAAAAAAGAATTAAATGATACTAAATATTATAAACTACATAATTCATACGAATTACAAAAAATAACAATAGACAGCCCACAAAACATTAAATATTGCAATGCATATAAATGAGAGTGGCCAAATGTTCATCCAAAATCGTCTTTGCTTCAAACCATTTTCTAAAATGAATCTTCTCGCAACATCTCAATCTGTGCAATCAATTATATGGTACAACATTTGTACAACAATAAATAACCAAGACATGAATAAATCACTCTCATTTATATTGGTGTTCAATCCGGCTTAAAAAATAAAAAGGGAGGTTTAAAAGACTGTGTTTAATTGTGTACCAAAGCCAGCTCAGATTTTTCCCAGGCAGATGTAAACTTTATGTTCCAGCCAGACTATCTCAGGCTCCTTGGACTCATTCTGTAGAGCAGCAACAGTTGTGTTGCGGACTCATGTTTCAGAATAAAGCTGATCTGAAATGGTGAAATCAAACAATTTACTGAAATGTATTCATTACGTTACAGACAAACATTGGGCACAGTCACTGGCACCTTTATGAGGGATGTTAGACTGTATTTACATGTTTCTATAAATGTGCTTTATTTTATTCTTGTGTGGCAAAACATGGTTATGATGATACAGTCTTAATCGCTAAGAGTGAAAATGAGTTACAAGAAATGTTAGACATTATAGTGAAAGAAAGCAAAAATAAAGGACTCAGTCTAATAGCAAAAAGACAGAAGTAATGGTAACAACAAAGAAAGACATCACCTCAGTGTAAAATAAAGACAAGTGGAACAATATTAAAACAGGTAAATGAATTTAAATATTTTGGAACTTTGTTAATCTCAGACGGAAGATGTACAAAAGAGGTGAGATGCAGAATTGCTCAGGCAAAAGCAGCTTTCCAAAAAATGAGGAAGATACTATGCAATCCATTTTTGACAATCGAAACAAGAAAGAGTTCTTAAATGTTATGTAGAGTCAGTCTTGTCAATCTCTTATTTAACCTTTTTTCGGCTGCCTGAATAAATTTTCCAAGCAAACTATGTATTTTAGTTCAATTTTAATTCACTTTTTTTTGCTGTTATTTCAACCACCCGACCACAGTGTGTTAAGCCCCTCATGGTAACGAATGTGTTATACAAATGTGCTCTAGTTGAGAACTGATCACTGATCACCTGGTCAGTATACAAATAATGTACTAACCACCACAGCTTCATTTCAGGGAAGAGCTAAACTAAATGAAAATAAATTATGAGATAAATATCCTTACCTTAACATCTCCTTCTGCTATTAATGGTGTGACTTTCACAACAAATCCAATCTTGTTACCTTTACGAAAGACAATCAGCCTAAAAAGAGAGTAGATGAAACTAACATCAGACATTCAATATTATGCAAATACACTAATCACAGGCCTCCTCATTTCCAAGAGATGTGATACTGTACTGTGAAGTACAACATTGAAATGTAACATATCACAACATAAAAATATGTCATATGTGTAATAATTACACATATTCTTATATATTATTATTATTATATGTATTTATTATGCAACTAGGGAGCCGCGATAGCTCAGTGGTTAGTGAACTGGACTACAAAGGACAAGAGGTAGGGTTCGATCCAACCGACGGCTTCCGGGTTCACGACCAGCCTTTAATGGGTACCGGTATTTTTTTCTTGGAAAGTAAAGCGGCACGGGAGTAATACCAACCACATTACCCCAAAAATCACGTGCCAAGGTCTGTAAAATTTATGGTCACTAACACCATATTGCCTAAACGCCACTTGGCGTGACAGGGGTACTTTACTTTTACTTACTATTATGCGACTACCATTATTATTTTAACTACAGCAATCGAATGTCTCTTAAGGAAGAATAAAAACATATTGTGACTGAGTGAATAATCATTTCTTTCATAAAGAACTTCTTTCATCATCATTCCAGTTTCTCCTTCAGCTGAAATCCCAAAAGTCACACAAGAGCACCACCACAGAGCCTGGAATGGTAACT